>JANAVB010003599.1:9330248-9860248 GCA_029216955.1 Iris pallida | reverse complement strand
ATAGAAAATTTAGTGTATATATATATATATATATATATATATATATATATATATATATATATATATATATATATATTCTTATTCGGTTTTGGACCGAAATCGAATAAAAAAAAAATAGTATTTTCAATATCGAAACCGAGCCGAATCTCTTATTTGGTTCGATTTTCGGTCCAAACCCGAATAATGCTCACCCTTAAATCTTCTTCATAAGCATCATGGTAGCTTCAATACTTATATGATTATCACTAAAGCAATGTATAGAAGTTGCTGTGGTGTAGTGGTTATCACGTTTGTCTTACACACAAAAGGTCCCCAGTTCGATCCTGGGCAGCAGCATTTTTTATTTATTTATTTATTTTCTCTTTCTTTTGACATTTATTTGTGTCTCTTGGACATTTTTTTTTAATAAATCTCATTTGACTTTTATTTGTTGTGTCTATTGATTTTCTCTCTTTTTTTTTTATTTTATAAATCTTGGACTTTAAACTTGCATGATAAATGAGAGAGGTCCAATTTTTATTTTTTTTGCAAATTTATTCGATGAAGAATGGGAAACGGCAAAATATTAGGGGACTGGTAAGTATTAGTATGGTGACCATATTTTGATCATTAGATAGGAAATTGCAATTGCCAACTCCGAATTTTTAAGATGGTTTACCAAAACTACTCTCGATTTATTACAGTTTTAAAGATAAAAATTTATACATTTTTTTTGGGATATTTTGCAAAACCTTCCCTAAATAATGGGCTAATTTGCGAAATACCCCCTAAAGATCTCGAATTGGTAAAACCCCCTTTCCGTCAAGACGCTGTTTGATTTTGGGTGACGTGGCAATCCGTGTGTGTTATTAAGTAAGAAAATAAAAGTTAGACAAAAATACCCTTCCCCAAAAGTCCGCCCAAAACCCAACAAGGAGGAGGGAAAATTTCCTCCTGAGAAACGTTTCGACAGTGGAGAGAGAAAGAAAGAAAGAAGGAGAAGGAGGAGGAAAATTTTTCCAAAATTCTGGCAAATTGGAGGTTATTTCTTTTGGCAAAATGTTTCTCAAGTCTGTCGCTCTTGGCGTTTAGTGTGTTCCGACCCATGGATGTAGACAATAAAAAAGGCCAATGGAAGACTTTTTTCCTGAAGTGGTTATTTCTTTTGGCAATGAAATTTATATTATTTTCCCTGATAGTGAAAGTTTCAAATGTTTTCATTTCACTTCATTCTTATTTACTTGGACATTTGCGTGCGGGAGCTGCGTACGTGGCTTGTTCAGCTCCTTATGGCTCTTAATTACTTGTAACGCGTACGTGGCTTGTTCAGCTCCTTATGGCTCTTAATTACTTGTATATGAACCATATTCTGCACCGTGATGTAAAGGTAAGTGGCATTTCGGTGCATCAAAAAGATTAATTTAATTGATTTTAAAATTAACAGTCTATACTTTTTTTGATGGTTTTCGATGTTTGCTTCAGTCTTCAATATTTTCTTGGCCAAGGATCAAAGCATATTTATCTATAGCTTCTACGAGGGATTCACATCTAATATTTGTAGCTTTGTTTATAATTCTGATTGATACTAAACTTGAAGATTTTGCCAATCTTGCTTGTTTTGTTTTTCTATTTTTTCGCAGAACTGGAGCTCAATTTGTTGTTTGATTACAGGAAGTAATTATGCATGTATATTCAGTAGTTTAGAATGTTCGTGGTATGCGATCTTATTTTT
The DNA here is from genome assembly GCA_029216955.1 of Iris pallida. Classification (NCBI taxonomy): domain Eukaryota; kingdom Viridiplantae; phylum Streptophyta; class Magnoliopsida; order Asparagales; family Iridaceae; genus Iris; species Iris pallida. The sequence goes on along the minus strand of JANAVB010003599.1, from coordinate 9,858,537 downwards.
GGCTCTTATGATGTATAATTTTGATTGATACAAAATTACTTGGACACTTCAAATTTCAAGATTTTTGACATGCCCTATAGTAGACTATTTTTCTCAGACATTCCAGTTTCGATTTTTTTTTTTTTTTGTGGTTAACTCAAGGGCACTTGGACTTGTCATGACTATTGAAGTGGTAGAATCATGATGGTACAGAATTCTTGAAATTTTTAGTCAATTTTATTTTTACACAATATATTTTACTGAGATTCCTTTATTCTATTCTTCAACAACTTTCGGATATCATGGAGGGCTTGGATACACTGGATGGTTTGTGTACCGCTATCTATTTTTTCAAGATAAAGCCTAATGATTACTCTAATTTGTGTTTCCTCCTTACTGTAAATATAATAATTTGTGTTTCCTCCTTTAATGGCAGAAATATTACCTCTTCTCTATAGATGAAGGAGCACCCCCCATGCTTGTAGGAACCTGATCTTCGGTAGAAAGTTGCACGCTGGAAGAGGATCAAGTGAAAGAGGAGGAGGATGATCGGTATAAATAGGTTGGAGAGAGGAAGAAGATGATCGGTATAAATAGGTTCAGCAAAGGAAGAAGATGACCGTTAGAGAGAGAGAAGACCGTTGGAGGACCCCTGCCACGTACGCAGGGGTATTTTCGTCCAACATTTTATTTTTCTACTTAATAACACACACGGATTGCCACGTCACCCAAAATCAAACAGCGTCTTGACGGAAAGGGGGTTTTACCAATTCGAGATCTTTAGGGGGTATTTCGCAAATTAGCCCATTATTTAGGGAAGGTTTTACAAAATATCCCATTTTTTTTTATAAATTAAGGATAATTTTAATAATCTATTTTGAAATTCTGTACATTGTAAAAAAAATTATACATTTTTAAGATGCGGATACAGTTGTCTTGTTGGATATTCATCGGGTATCGGATGCAGACACGAAAAGTGTCATATCCGGTCCGACAACATGCGACCTGATAATGAAATAATTAAAGGATCCGACTTTAGCTCTGCAAGCAGCATGTAAATTATCATGTATCATTGTCAGTCTGATGGTTCTGAAGTTATTTTAATGACATGTTGAACTTCTAGTGGATATTCCTTCTAGTGACATGTTAAACTTCGGTTCTTATTGTTCGCTATGCTTATTAGCCAAACTGATTTGTATGCAACCTTTCAAATTTTTGTTTCAAAATGCAATGTTGTTAGCTAGTTATAGATTCCACACAGTCATCTGCTTTCTCTACCTCACATTCGAGGCTCATGTAATATCCAGTCACAACAATGTTAATCTGCATTGTGATCTGCAACAAATTTTAGGTATCAGCCAGAACTGATATGAAACTTCCAAAAACATGGATGCATGGGATTATGTTCCTTATTGGTTCGGATATTACCCGATATCCGTTAAAATAATCGGTAACGAATACGGTATGCCAAAACTTTCATCCGATCGAATATCAGATGATGATCAGATGAATCCATTAGCTACGGTTCGGATGTGATAATGTCAATATTCGACAGATAAGCTACCATTGATAGGCCTACTGTCATTAGCATTATTATTGATTGGCAAACTATGTTTCTTTTTGCATATGGAAGACGAACACAAAAGCTGACACAAAATGTGCATTGAATAGACGCCTATATAGTCATATGAACAAACTATGTGGCTTAGACATGTGCAACACATATCAACATAAACTCGAGTAGGAAGGAACGATGATATAGTAGCTAATAGAGTTACTATGATTAGAGGTTGCCTAGACAAATATGATTTAAAATTTTAAACGTAGATATGTTCTTTGTTAGTAGATATGTTCTTTGTTAGTATTACGGAGGACATGATCTTTAATAGTTCATCCCCCACAATTATATAGGTCAACCCGAGGCACTCATAACTTAGGTCGGACTGAATATGATTCTAAAAATATTTTAAGAATATTTATGGTTTTTTTGCAACCAATTTTTTTTATAAACAGAAATTAATTCATCCATATTTGCCACAATAATTTTATTCCTTTCTTTTAACATTCTTTCAATCAATCATGTATACAACTTTTAACACAAAAAATCATAAATATGAATTATTTCATCAAATTAGCTACTTTATGGAGAGAAGTGAAAAAAATCGCAAGAGTTCAAAAAATTAAATTTCAGAGGCTTCAACTTGATCGATCACCACCAAACTACAACAATTCTACATTGGACTTTTAAAAAATCAAGTTAAAATTTAAATATTCTTTTAATATCTATATTATATTATATAAGTAGTTCATTTTAATATTTTAGACTGGTTAGTTTTTTAATTGCAAATTTCTAAAGAAAAATATAATATAGATTCTAATGCTAACCAATATTTTGATATTCTTTCCAATCATCCTTACAATGTTTATAATAATTTTAATAATAATTATTATGCTAATCTTTGGAAAAGGAACAACCATCGGCACAAATGTCACATCCCGTAGATGTATTAATAGTTCTATTCCAACTAGATTTATTTTACCAAATTAATAAATTATGTCACAAATGACCAATGAGAGAAGTCTTAGGTCCCAATACACAAAAAATCAATACCTAGATTTACAAAATACAATAAAAAATGAACAAAAATGGAGGCACGAGAAACTTTAAAAAAGATAGAATGAAAGTTATGGTAAGTAGGGGTGAGCATATCACGGTTGGAAACCGAAAACCGAACCAAAATATGACAATCGGTTCGACTTTTCGGTTATAGGTTCGCTTTTCGGTTTGAAAACTTTGAAATATCGATTCGGTTTTCGATTCTTGGTTCGAGTAAACGAACCAAAAATCAATTTAGATTCAATAATTTACCAAACTAATGTTTTCGTTAATCATATCTAAGCACGCTCTCTCATTCCATTCTTTGTTGGCACTTGTCGCTGCTTTTCCTCTCGACACTCATATATACTATTTTTTTCCATTATTTGTAATTGTAATAATTCATAAATGTAACAATGTCAATTTTTTTTTGAAGATTTGTTATTTAAATTTTCTCATTTGCTAAAATGTGAAGATCCATTGACCGATAAAACCGAACCGACCAAAAACCGAACCGAATTAATTTGGGTCGATTTTGTTCGGGTTTTTTTATATAAAACGGTTCGGTTTTGAGAAATACAATTATTTCGATTTTTTTTTGTAATAGTATTCTTTCTTAAATAGTATTCTTTCTTTATTTCTATTAATTGTTTTTGTAAAAGTATTATTTCTTAAATAGCCAAAGACCCAAAGTCCAAGCCCATACTAATTTTTTTAATACAACCGGTCCGCGCATCTGAACCCAACCAGGTCTAGTTCGGACCGGCTTAGACCGGAAGATTTTGGACTTTAGTCCGGCCCGGATCGGCCCGCTTCTCAAGACCGGGGTTGGACCGGCCCGGCCTAGATCCGGTCAACTTTGGGCCCTGGTGGGCCTGGCCCGACTCGACCCAATTAACACCTCTAGCTAGAGCTAGCTAGTGCATAGAACATTGAAAACAAACACATTCTCTAAACTAATTCCTACCAGGAGTTGGAAAAAATGAAGAAGAGATGTGTAGGTACAATGGGATGGGATGCCATTGGACTCTACTGGCAATTAGGGTTCTTGCCAGGACCACCATAGTAGAAGAAGTTGCCCCAGTCATCACTGTGCCCATTCTGCACATTGTAGCAGTTGGACTGCTCCGTGAAGGCGCCGATCCCTTCCGGCGCCCTGAGGTTGTTGGACCCGTCCACGACCTGTACGTTCCTGAAGTAGCTCGACTTGCCGAACCCTTCCTCGGGGAAGCGCCCGCTGCCCATCTGGGTGGAGGTGTGCTCCCCGTCGGGCCACGAGTTCACGACTTCCCCTCCCCACTCTATCATCGAGGCGCTGTCCGCCAAGTACGAGAACAGGAAGGCAGGCCAGTAGCCCAGCACGTAGCCGTTCCCGAACTGCATCCACCAGTTGCCCTCCTTTGGATCCTGCATTGGTTGTTCCGGGATAGAAATGTTGGTATTAGATTGTCCTGAGCTTATGTTGAACGGACACGGATAAATGGTGTCTGTATCCGTGTCCGTATTCGTGTAACATAGATGACTATATTGTACCTATCTGAAAATACTTTGATCATGTATCTGTGTCGTGTCCTTATCCATATCCATGTCCGTATTCGTGCAACATGGTAAGTTGGGAGATGGGGTAAACGGTGGCTCCAACGTATAGAAAGGTTGGTATCGATCGTCCTTTAGCATGTGAGCTATGTTGAACGGACGTGGAAAAATGCTGTATGTATCTGTGTCCGTATTCGTGTAACATAGATGACTATATTGTACCTATCTGAAATACGTGATCATTTATCCGTGTCGTGTCCTTATCCATATCCATGTCCGTATTCGTGCAACATGGTACGTGAGTCTTGATCTTACCTTCCACACAAGAATATTGATGTCGTATTGGGAGGCACCATAGCCGGAGATGGGGTAAACGGCGTTGGTATAGATTGTCCTTTAGCATGTGAGCTATGTTGACCGGACACAAAAATGGTGTCTGTATCCGTGTCCGTATTCGTGTAACATAGGTGACTATATTTGTACCTATCTGAAAATACCTGATCATGTATCCGTGTCGTGTCCTTATCTCGTGCAACATGGTACGTGAGTCTTGATCTTACCTTCCACACGAGAATATTGATGTCGTATTGGGAGGCACCATAGCCGGAGATGGGGTAGATGGTGGTTCTAACATATAAAAAGGTTGGTATAGATTGTCCTTTAGCATGTGAGCTATGTTGAACGGACACACAAAAAATGGTGTCCGTATTCGTGTAACATAGACGACTACATTGTACCTATCTGAAAATACCTGATCCTGTATTTGTGCCGTGTCCTTATCCGCATCCGTGTCCGTATTCATGCAACATGGCATGCGAGTCTTGTTCTTACCTTCCATACAAGAATGTCGATGTCGTATTGGGAGGCACCATAGCCGGAGATGGGGTAAATGGTGGCTCCCATGGCTACCTCGCTGCTAATCTGAATGAACCCCGAGCAAAGCAGGTTGTAGCATCCCGTTGCTTGGTAGGCATCACTCTATAATTTATCCCAGCAAGAGAATAAAAAAAGGTATAGAAATCGATTAAGCATCTTATATAAACATTCGAAGAATGTCTGTTCTTGATAATCCAGAATATATCTATGAACTCAACAAGAGGGGTAACCGAAAAAGAAAGAAAGGATATGAACTTACAGTCCAGTAAGTGAACAGTCTTGTATTGTTATCCCCATAAAGATCTGGACTGACCTAAAGGAGTAAAAATCAAGAACTTGTCGATACCAAGTAACAGACACGACGCCACTACAGTTCAAGAAGAACTTGTCGATACCAAATAACAGACACGACACGACACCCCTACAGTTCAAGAGATGTACCAGCCAGCCTGCTTCGATGCTATTGAGGTCCTGCCCGAAGGAGCCCCCGAGAACCCAGAGCTGGGAGAGGCTGAACTCATTCGGCTGCTGAATCCTGGGTTCCCACACGTTCATGGTTGCCTTTGCTCCGTAGTACTTGTCCCCCTCTACATAAGCAATCGCATGCTACTCAAAGAAGACCCACAAACAATCACAAAAAGGCAAATAAGAAAAGGGTGATGAAAAAACAAGAAGACAATGTCAAGCCAAGTGAAATCTTACACTAAAACATCTTATTAATGCCCTTTAAAATACTAATTTTCCAAAATTTTCTGGTTATATGTAATATACCTTTTTTTTTTTTTTTTTTTTTTTTTTTTTTTGCATATTACCCTTGTTTTGAGAATATGCACACTTCTGTAACGCCATCTCCAATGGGGGTTTCTATTTCCCCTATTTATATGGGAAACATCATTTTTAGAAAAAAACTTCTTCCAATAGTGTTTTCTATCCCAATTTTCTATCCAAATTTTCATCCTTCTTGGCTATGTGGCGCTAATGTAGGATGAAGAATTTCTACGATGATTTTTACATGTAGAAACTCTCATAGAAAATTTTCATCTTAATAGTCCACTTTCATACTAAATCATAAAATTCTCCATTTAATATTCTGTATCTTAATTCTCCATTTAAAATTCTCTATCGTAATATTAGGCAACGACACTTGGGAAAGAAATTGAGAACCATTGGAGTTTTTTGTGTGTACAATTTCTATGTAGAAACTCTGCCAACTATAGTAGACATTTCCTTATAGTACAATGTCAAATAGGATAGAAACTCAATTTTAGAAATCCCTATTAGAGATAGCCTAATGGAGTTCAGGGCCCCAGGGTCGGCTCATCCTTTAAGCAAAATAAGCGGTTGCCTAGGGCCCCACTTTTTAGGGGCCCCGTAAATATCAGATATTATTATAGATAAATATGTAATAAAGTATCCGGCTGAAAAAGAAAACAGTCATAAATTTTAAAATGTAATTAATATTATCAAAATTTGGAAGAAAAAAATAATAATCGTTATCAACGCCTCTTCGTCTCCTCCGTCCAATAGTGATTTGCTCTCTTAAGCTTTTCTCTGACTTTCTCTTTATATATATATATATATATATATATATATATATATATATATAAACTATCATAATCTCTCTCTCTCTCTCTCTCTCCCCGTTCAATATCATACACCTGTCACTCGCAAGTGCAAGGGCAAAAGATTTGAATTTTTTTCTTCTTCTGTGAATATGTGATTATGGGTATTAGGATTCAGGTACGACAAAAAATTATCATGCATTTTTTTTATAATTTGATTCATTTCAATGATTTCATTAACCTAAGATCTTAATTTTTTTATTATACAAGAAGCCACACAAATAATCTTCACTTTTGTCACTTTTTTGTTGCTACCCTGTGTAACGTTCATAACGATACATTGTCGATCCCAAACCCGGATCAAGGATAAGGATTTGCAAATAAATTAATATAATAAAATTATATAATTTAATCATGTTTATTTTTTTTTTAAAAGGCCCTTTCTTTGAACTTTTGCCTAGGTCCTCCAAATGGCTTGAGACGGCAGGGTTCAATCATCAGCGAAAAACTAATTATGTTTATCAAGGGTTTGAGGTTGAACTCCACTATGAGTTTCTAAATAGTTAAGACGATTAAGAAGTATCGACTGTCGACATAAGTATCATCAATTCACTTCACCGTCGACAATAATAAACATGTTACATAATCATATCAATGATATTTTGAGATACTTTTTCTATCTACTACTATCCATTATAATCTAATACATTTTTGTTATGTGTAGTGTGCCTAAAAAGTTGATAACTTAGATAGAGAGAATTTACTCTACATTTCTCTAGAGCTATGACAATCTCACTAAATATCACTCCCTATCTTCGAAGAGGATGTCTCCCCTACTGAGGAGGTAGGAGGACTGGGCATCAAAATACTTGTCATCATTCAAAAGAAAGATATTCGATGAGCTTGAACCATTCCGTCTCATATGCCGTCTACTCTTAGGCCTTGTTTGATTCGCGGAATGGAAGGGAAACGAACTCAATTCCTTGGCATTTCATTTCCTTTGGAAAATTACAATTCACATTGATTTTTCTTTCCGATGTTGGAAAATGTCAAGGAAATTTGAAAGGAAAGTGAATGCTTTAATGTGGGAAAGTGATTCCTTGCTTGAATGGATGGAATCGTTTTCCCCCCTAATTTTTCTTCCATTGGGAATCACTTTCCTTTCCTCCTCAATTTCTTTGGCACCCAAACATAGGAAAGTAATCACTTTCATTTTCCAATCCGATGATTCTGCGAACCAAACGAGGCCTTAGTGCGCTAAAGCTTTTTTTCTCGCAGCGGTGACCAACACGAGCTACGACAATCTCGTACTATATTTACCAAGATAAAAAAGTTTCGCATATACTTAGAGCAAAGGATGTGCCTTAATTGTTGAGAGAAACTTTGATACAGTAGGGGTTATCAAAGTTTTGATACCCCCTATGTATGACATGTGGGCCCTCTCAAAATTTATGTGTATATATATATATGTGTACACGTTTTATAAAGCAAGTGGGGCCCACATGTCATACATAGGGGTATCAAAACTTTGATACCCCCTACTGTATCAAAGTTTTTTTCCTTAATTGTTTCACCTGATGGCCACTCTGGTCGACAAGGTCAGGGTCTGCAGACTTCGGGCGAGGGACCGCCCCGTGCCTCTTCCTTCCGAACCTCTTCACCGAGCTCGCTCTGAGGACGTCGTCCCTCTTGGTCCTTCTTATCGGCACGGTGCCCTCCGGGCACCTCCCGTTGAGATGCCACATTTGGGAAACAGTACTAGTCATGCCGCCTCTTCTCGATGCTGTCTTGCCGCCGTCGAATAGGCCTTCGGGGTGGTAAGAAGGCCTCAACTGTTTTCACAAGGAAGAAAATGTAACCTAATTTTTGTTACGGATGACCGCATTTTGTCGAACACACGTATCGGACACGGACACGGACACAGAAGAATAGGTACCTGCGGCGTGTGGTTCTTGAGGAGCGGGTGATCAAATGCGGGCTGGTGCGAGAGGCGGACGCAGTCTATGACATCCCCATCTGGACTCTGTTGAAGCAAATGATAAATTTCACGAGGTTGTTTCTGCAAGAATGGAACTGTAGGAAAAAAAATTGCAAGAATGGAACCCTTTCAAAAAAAAAAAAAAAAGCCATTTTTTAAAAAAATATGGGAATTAAAACTGGGACTCTGACACGAGTATATACATTTACAAGACCATACGAATTGGTCGAAAGAATCGAACTTTCCTTCAGAAACCCCCTAAAGTTCCAAACTTTTTTCACGGAGTGGGGACCAAACAGGAAAGGAGTGGAAGAATGGCGTGCAAATTAAGAATTGCATGGGAGAGGGGGCTAAAATGGAGAGAGAGAGAGAGAGAGAGAGAGAGAGAGAGAGAGAGATGGGATTTTTATTGGGTTTTCGACCTGGATGGTTTTGGCGGCGGGCTTGTTGAGCCGCTTCAGGTGCTTCCGCACCTCCAGCCGCTGCTTCAGAGTCCCGGCGGCGGCGCACGATAAGAAGAGGACGACGAGCATTGCCGTTGCCACGCTGCGGCGCACGTCCATGGTCTCCTCTCTCCAAACGAAGGTGAGGACTACTCTCTCTCTCTCTCTCTCTCTCTCTCTCTCTATATATATATATATATATATATATATATATATATGGAATGAACGATTACAGAATGCTATTTGCTAACGTGCGCCGCCTCCCTTGAGCTCAGTCTCTTCCTCTTCTTCCTTCCTTTTTTTATGGGGGAAAATTTTTTGGGTCCGACTATACGCACCCCACCTATTTCTAAGTTGACCCCAATTTCTAAGTTTACCCCCACTAATAGAAAACTAGACTGGACAAATTTCTAAATTTATCCCAATTCTGGACAGAAATGCCCCTAACCCAAATGAAACATAATCCCACCCCAATCCATCATATCATTCAATTATTTCTAAGTCTACCCCAAACACATATTCAAACCCATCCCAACCTAACCCTAAAACTCTCCTCCTCCTCCTCCACCCCATTTTCGAACCGAACTCTCCCATTTGAACGACCCTAAAATTTTGAACGAAAACGCAAAATTTTTTACGGTTTCCATTGGCACTGTTCGACCCTGGTTTGTCGGACGGATGTCAAACTGTTCGGCTCACGACAGTCGAACTTTCCTACTCTGTTCGACAACATCCTGCCGAACAGTTTGTATTTGTTCGACCATCACAAGTCGAACAGTATGGATTTGTACGTTCGATCTGTGTATGTCGAACACTTTTAATATGTTCGACCTGTGTATGTCGAACAGTACGAATTTGTCCGACTCGTTCAGGTCGAACAGTTCGCGAATTTTGTTTTTTTTTCAAAATTGAAACAACCCAATCGCTACTCGAAACAAAAACATTAGTAGGGAGATCTTCTATCATTACTTTGGCCCTCCATTGTAATTTCTTTAAGCTTCAAATAATGTCTTCTAGGATTTTTGGGTTTGAGGAAGATAGGTTGGGGTGTAGAGTTAGAAATAGAAAAAGGATAAATCAGTCATTTAACAATACAACTTAAGTTACTCAGAAAAGTTGGGGTCAACTTAAAAATAGGTGGGGTGCGTATAGTCGGACCCAAAATTTTATTCTGTGCAGGGGCTTTATGCATACAAGTCCCTGGAATATAACTTGTTTGCTTAATGGGTCCCCATCATTAACAATTGTTAACTTGAATAATCAAGTTTAATACTTTTTCTTGACATTTTTGCCCCCAACTCCCTAGTCCATCCTTTTCGAGAAATTATTGTATGGACCCCACGTAGTGCAACCGACCCCTTTCCAACCGTTGGATTGTCTATAAATGTGTCTTTGCACATATATCCATAATAATCCAACGGCTGACATGAAAATAATGTATTGTGTCCGGCGCATCCAATATTTTTTTCTCTTTTCCATCAATTAATAAGGAATAGGAAAAGGAAGGTGAGGGAGATAAGAAGTAAGAACAATTAATATTATGTTTATAATAATTAACCAAACAATAGATTGATTTTTGGTTAGAAGGAGGGGATTTAGGCTTGGTTTGTGGTGGTTGTTACTTTTTTAAAAACTGTCTCAAATGATGCTTTGATAACATATGGAAGGCTGTTGTCAAAAATCTTTTGATAAAAATATATTACTAAACAGTCTTGAAACTTTTTTCTAGAAAATAAAATTAGAACCCATACCTTAATTCGAAAAGAAATAACAAATTTGGGAATGACTAGGAGCACAACAAAATGTGAGAGGGACTATCACATGTTAGGAGGGGGCAACATACTTGAGATGAGAAATTGTTAGGGGACAATACACAAACACAACTCTCTTCTTTCCTCTTCCTCTAATTACTTTGTTCTTCCTTTTTCCACTTCTTCTTGCAATCCTAATCAAATATGTCGTACATTAAGACTCATTCACAAGTAAGATAAATCTCCATCATTTGAAATAGGTTTTGCAGGTTCTAGGAGTTTTCAAATATAGGGGTGATAACATACCAATTGTTAGGTTTTTCTTTCTTTCTTTTCTTGTTGAGTCTAGATTTCATGTTTAAGTAAGCTACAATCCAAATTGGGACTAATTTTGAAATTACGATCCCGTTATTGGGGGTTCGAAGCTTCAGAAATCAAAACAGCCATGTTGGAGACAACACAAGACTGTCATTTGGCTGTCCTAAAAATGCTTATGTATCATGACAGTCAAAATTTTGGTAGTACTAACAATAGTTATGATGCCCTCTAACATAAAATGGTATAATAACTACTAGTATATATATCCACGTGCCTTGTACGTATTTCATAACACTTGGGAAGACCAAACAATAGCCTACTTAATTATTTTCTTTTTTTATACGTAATTACATAACTATCCATATTAATTTTAATTAGTAAATATAGATGAGGATATTTTTGAAAAAAAAAAAATTCACGGTGAAACCTAATTTTTTTCATTATATAGTAATATAGATTAAAAAAAAACATTTTTTGAACAATTTGGTAATATCCCCTACGGTGCTGCTATTTGGACCGCCGCGAAAGTGGCCCGCAGCCACTCGGCACGTCGGCATTGGCCCCTCCGGCCTGGCGTGGGCCCGCGTTAGCAGAGGGGACAATGGCTGGCCGCCACGTGGATGCAGGTCGGTGCGGACCAGTCCCACGGACGGTCAAAATAGACACTTTCGGTAGCCCCTATCATATTTTGTACTGCCCCTCCAAAAGTTTAGGAGTTCCATGTAAAAAGTAGGGTTTGAAAGTGAGGGACTTCCAAGGGGGTGGCGGCAAAAGAGAAAATTAGTGTGGCCTGGACCTAAATAGTTTGACTGGACTGTGTGTACACGAACAACTTTTTGTCACGTGCGCATTTGGCACGTGCGAGGAACGCCTTCGATTGGGATAATTTTATTCTCAACGCTGAGCCATGGATGTCAGTGAATAAAATTAAAATAACGAGCAAGACGTTGTTCTTTGTTTTGAACAAAATTAAAATAAATTTGTTTCCTTGTACTTTGCTAGTTTGATTAGATTTTCTAAGCATTGTTCTGGGAATATATGTATGCTAACGTTCTCCTATGGAAGACCACTTTGACTTCTCGGTAAGCTTAATCATGGTCTAATATTAAGTTGGTAACACAGAAATATAATAACAACAAATGTCTTTGACTTCTCGGTAAGCTTAATCATGGTCTAATATTAAGTTGGTAACACAGAAATATAATAACAACAAATGTTTGTCCCTCTTGAATATCCTGTTCGTGTCCGACACGTACGTAACACACGTTAACAGTTTTTTTTGGAGTTATGTATGGTCGCAATTTGAAAATTGATTTCATCCCTCTCTCTTTTGTACATTGATCCCAAGAAAGATGTAAGGTCTGCATTATTCGCTTTCGGACCGAAATTCGAATAAGAGATTCGATTTGGTTTACAATTTTTTTTTTTTCAATTTCGATTTTAAAAATACTAAAAAAAATTATTAGGTTTCGATCCAAAATCAAAAATCGAATAAAATCTATACAATTATGTAAAAACTCTCTATTTTATGGTTAAAAATGTGTATATTTTGAAAACGGTAATTCTATTTATGTGTGTTTAAAGTCAACTTTGACAATTTAATAACTAGTCCAAATTTAAAATACAACAAATGTATGTATAAATATTATATATTTAATATAATTTAACCACAATTTTAACTTTGGACCCAACCCTTGTTAGCAATCACCCGAATAAAACGCGTATTATACGCGAATTTTTTCGTATCTTACATAAACGTATAATACTTACGTACGTTTGAAAAATTCGAACTTGTACGCGAATTTTAAACCTGTGGAGTTTTAAACACGTACCGTACGAATTTTTAAAACATTCGGCCAAAAAAACTTGACTGAGAAACGCAATAGTTTTCACTTTCTTGACCCTAGCTTGCTGCTATTAAATATTAAGACCGACACAATTATCAAAAGAAAAGAAGAAAAAATCTCACAGCTGTAACCAAAAAAAGAAACCTAAAAATCTTTGCACATGTTGCTTGCAACAATCAAAGAAAAATCTTTCGGTTTTCCATCCTACTTTCACTTTCTTTTATTTATATAATGTTCCCCAACCTCATCTTATTCTCACACTGAACCCTTGTTTACGAAGGAGTAGAGAAGGGTGGGCCATATATATATACCGAATTTTTAGTGCCAAATTTGTTCATATGAAACGTACTAAACACGAATTAAATCTAATTCGAATGTTTTTCGTTAGACGATTTTTTGACCGAATTTTTTACCGTATTTTACTTATATTGTGCCGATTTATACTCGTACTTTTGTCGTCCCGAATTTTTTCCGTTTGCCTAATTGCTAACAAGGGACCCAACCCATAACCAAACAAACCAAATTGGATATCAGTTGGTTTGGTTTTTGTTATGGCTAATTTCGGTTCGATTTCGGTTTTTGAATTTTAGAAGTTGTACATCTGGTTCTAATAATTTTTGATCAGTTGAAACCGAACTCTCGGATACAACACAAATATTTCAAAGTATACTAAAACACGTCAAGAAAGACAGACGACGTATCTGAGTCATTATTTTCGTATCGTGTCTTAAATTCGTGTCTCGTCTTATTTTCGTGTCCGTAGGACCGTAGAAAAGCCTTATTATTATTATTATTATTATTATTATTTTCCAACTCGAAAAGCCTTATTATTGATAACTTTATATGGAGCCTGTGTATTGCGCATGATGACAATGATATCAAAACCTTTAAAAGGATGTCAAGGTTACAACAAAAACATAATGATTGAAGAAGACCATGTCCTAATGAGAGAACGCATGCATGAACTGAGATTTGCCATTGTGTCCCTCTGAAAGCAAAAGCTAATTAAATTGAGCCCACCTCTGACCTTCCTTTGGCTGCAAAAGTTCACATGGGAGGTCCTCAAGTTCTTCCTCATGCGATATTAAAATAGCAGGGTGACGATGAACCTGGCCGGTGCGATGCGGGGCAGCCACAACGTCGGAGGACTGACAAAAAACGACCACGATCCGAGCTGGCGTGAGTCAGAATGGGACGCCCGTGCATGAAAACTCAACTGCTAGGACGCCGCGCGGACGGTCGAGGACCGGCACCATTCTACTACGGACATAAACGACTGCCGACCACGCGGTCCGTCGTGCGCATAGAGCGGGTGGTTCAGCGGCATCGGCTGTCGTAGGCATCGTGAAGACGTCGGAGGCGCCTTCGACGTCGTTGGCGAAGCGAGACGTTGAGTTGCGGGCGTCGAAAGACGTCGGCCGTCTCGTGGAGCCCAGGAGCGCGCGGAGTGCGCGAGGTGTGCGTGTGAGGCGATGATGACAAAGCCAGTGCGGATAAGACCCACACGTGCTGGAAAGAAAAAAAGATATTAAAATAGTAGTCCTTTAAAGTATCCAAGAACAGTTGATGTGAGTGTGACTAAATGGATCCAAGAATAAGTCCGACAAGACCTGCTTAGAACAACCCTCTACTTCTAGCGTGACCTGCAGGAGGTCGGAGTTGCAGGTGATCCCCCAGGATCAGTCCACAACAAGAGTCAAGGAGTAACCAAAATAAGCTCCGGCTCGGATAATCCAACCCTCCGGACCGTCCCTTAATGGATCACAAGAACAATTGAATGTGAATAATAATTGGACCGCGACAAGTATGCTTGGCTGTCAATCATTCATGTACCACTTAGGGCCTGTTTGGTTGCTCGAAAGGATCTCTCCTATTATTACTCACTTCAGGATTAGGATTGGCAAGAGATCTATTGATTAACTAATTGTACCTGCTAATGGTTCATCTATCAATTCTTGACAACAGTAGAACACACACAATTCTGGTGCCAATGCTAAATCTGCGCAAGCACAATGTAAATTGCTAGGAAGATTTTTTTTTTTTTTGAGATGTCCGACGTAATGCACGGAACTTTGTGCACGTTGCGTTGCATGTCAGTTGGGCCAACTGCGCACGTCTCCTCCGCGGTTCGATTCCAAGACCGTCCGTCTAGCCAAGGAGGTTATAACTCTCATCACTGACCACAAGAGCCAGATGAGTTCGGTCTAGGAAGATATCCAATCTAATTGACTTCTCATGAGAAGAGTTGTAACTTATAAGTATACAATGCGAAAATAGATCGACCAATCGAGAAAATCCCCAAAAAAAATGAATTCATCAGAGGAAGTCCTGACAAAGCCCTAATATATATCAGAATAGCCAAACAAAACCCTCTTGACTGTATGAATGAACTCAACAGCAAACTTACATGACCTTATTTATGTATGGCTTCATGGTATGAAACCATAGTTCGCACTATCGGCCGATATCGATACAGTTTGTCATGTCCCGATTCGATACCGACCGATATCCGATACTGACCGATACCCCCCCATTGGGGGTCTATTTTCCGATCAATTCGGCAAAAAAATTGAACGAAAAAGACAAACCAGCAAAGATGTAAAAGCATAGAAAGGTTATATATCGTAAAAGCATCAAAGCATAAAAGCATGTAAAAGAAGAAAATGTATATATCGTATGTAAATCAATTGGTAAGGGTGACTATTATTTCATTCAATTTTAGAACTACTAAAAAAAATAACGCTAACAATATTAAAATTATGCCTAAATATATAAAATATATTTTCTAAAATGTTAATAATTATTTTCTTTCCGATACCTAAAAATCCGATAATCCGATCCGAAACCTCCGATACTACCGATCCCGATACTCATAGGAATGGTCCAATACCGATTCCGATACCGATACTTCGAACCTTGTATGAAACCTTGATTTGGTGTTGCTGAGGGTGAAGGTTCAGCAGCAGCACAGCTGTGTCAACAACTGCTCACTGCAAAAGAGAACATATGTAAATATCCCAAACTAAACTTAATAGTCTATGTATATTATTATGATATGCAATGGTAACACAAGTCATGATATGACTACTAATAAGCTTGTGAAGAAAAAACAGAACATGGAGTGGTAAAGAATGTGTTTCTGGCTTTCACTTTCAGCAAGTTGGAAGAAAAATGACAGCACAAAGTCTAACAAGTCTTAGATTGCACAACCAAAAACGCAGGTTTTGCGCAAATTGCGCAGCTTTCCTGCTCATCAACAATCATTCTGAGTGAAAAATTGTATGTTCTATTGGGAAGATGTGAATGTATATTTATTATAATAATAATATCAATTTTTCATATCAACGAATCTATGAAAAGGTGTACGAATCTTTTCATTGGAAAAGGTGTACGAATCTATTTATTGGAAAGGTGTGTCATTTCTATCGTGTCTTTTTATTTTTATAAATACACATGTGTTTGGAGCAGTCAAGCATTCATTCAATTCATCCTTATTGCATTAGTTAGTCTAAGAGAGAGAGACAACGAACGTTGCTTCGACGAGTTCCTACGATGTGAAGTGCTGTTACCGAAGGAAAGAACCGTTGTATCCTGGGAGACTAATCGCCATTAAACCGTAAGCACCAGTGCAAGATGAATATTGTCTTAAGGACATTGAACCAAGTTCAAGTCTCGGTATTATTTTATTTATTTTACTTATATTTTAATTTCAGAGTCTAATTACAGAGATTGAGAATTCTACTAACATGTTATACTGAGTGGAAGAGAAATAGTCATCCAATTTATATATATGTGTCCAATTAGGAAGTATATATGTATGTTCAACCCCCAAAACAACATTCTCTATGCTTTTGGAGGCACTATTATTAAGCTTATCAGCTTCTACCACAGGTCCATAAGTACCTACATTCATTTGTCATCAGAGAACTCTCATACAAACTAGGTACTTATCATCCCTCTTTGAGGACTAAGCAGAACATAAACAAAAAATTGCATATACAGCATTAAATTTCGTTGAAATCGCGCTCAGAATAAAGAACTTCTGAAAATTACCTTAGAAGACACAAAACGCGCTTTTGAAGGACGTTTCTATGTTTTGTTGTAAAAACGCCCTTTGAAAGGACATTTTTGAAGCATCCACGTCATCAGCCTATCCATACACTCGTATTAACTTTTCCGCGTATCTTAATTTCTAATTAGCTAGAAAACGTCCTTTAAAAGGGTGTTTTCGTTACAATCATACTCCTAAAATTCTATACATTCGAATGTTGTATAACTTTTTTTTTTGAATAAAAATATTTAGAAAATATTGTAAAAACGTCCTTTAAAAGGACGCTTTTGTGACAGAAACGTCCCTTTAAAGGGTGCTTTGTGGCAGAAAAGCGCGTTTTTGTGACATAAGGAACTCGGGAAGGTTAGGAAGAGATTAAGTGATATTAAGAGGATATTAAAAGGATTCGAGAAGGTTACGAAGGAAGAGACGACGTAACTACTATGAAAACGCCCTTTTAAAGGGCGTTTTTGGCTCAAAATATAAAAACGTCCTTTAAAAGGACGTTTTGTGTGTGTCATGATAATTATCAAAACGTCTTTGCTCTGAGAGCAATTTCAAAAAAGTGTAATGCTGTATATGTTGGTGTTTTTTGCCTTTGGACTAGAAAAGATAGTCCCACATCGGCTACACCAAATGGTGAGTATCTCAATATAATGCATTGCTTGTGTTGAGGTGTGCACATGAGGTGTAGTGGGGCACAAGTTTGTGCCATGTGGAAGTATTTTTCTAGAAGGAAAAAGGATTAAATCCAACAAGGATGAAAGTTAATTTTTGTTGTGCGGACTCGGACTCGGACACGGACTCCAGGATGTCTCGTGCATGCACGGGAGTGTTCGGGGGGTAGGCGTGGACTGGCACACTTCTATGCTGATTGTGGGATGATCTAAAATATCAAACTCTATTTTTGAGTATTGGTATTTTAGTCCCACATCGGATAGGAGAAGAGGTGAAGTCTCAACTCCACTCTATAAATAGAGCCCCTTGGCCTCCTTTGAAAGATGCACCAAGAAGAGAGTTGAGGG
This sequence comes from Iris pallida, assembly GCA_029216955.1. Taxonomy (NCBI): domain Eukaryota; kingdom Viridiplantae; phylum Streptophyta; class Magnoliopsida; order Asparagales; family Iridaceae; genus Iris; species Iris pallida. The sequence continues at coordinate 9,840,575 of JANAVB010003599.1, read as the reverse complement.
AGTCTGTTAAGTCCAGGAAGCCCGTTCAAGTCTCAAATATTGACTTACGAGCGTTCCAGAAGTTCTCCTGAACTTGCTGGTTCCTGGGAGCTTATCCGTACTGCGGGTATAGCTTTGAGCGCCGGTGTTCTACACCCCAGCGAGATCCGTTCTTCTTCTTCCTCCCTCTTTCTGTTGCCTTCGAGAATCTGAGACTCAACTGTTGTTGATCATCTCTTGTTGCCTTCGAGAATACCGTCGCTTCTCTTTAGAAGTAATACGGTTCGGTTGCCTTCGAGAATACCGTCGCTTCTCTTTAGAAGTTATACGGTTCTGTTGCCTTCGAGAAACATTACGAAATAATCTTTTTAGATTCTCGTAAAACAACTTCACCTTCTTTAGGGTGTTGTTGCCAGAAACATTGTCTTTACAATTGTTTCTGAACTCGTGTTTTTTCCATCGATTGTTCGCCAAGGGACTAACAATCTCAAAGCTATACGATTCGATGGAAAACACTCGTGCTTCGCTTGTCGATACCGGCTTTAACAAGTTGGAGAAATTCGACGGTGAACACTTCCAGATCTGGAAGCGAAAGGTGACTCTGAACCTTCAACTCGTGGATGTTGATCACGACCTCTTGAGTTGTTGTCCAGTTTGCCGCTCAGCCTCGGCCCTGAACTCCTTGAACTTCTCGAATGCTTCGTCTTTAGACTTTAGCAAGTAGACGAAAGCATACTTTGAGAAGTCATCGATGAAAGTAATGAAATACTTCATCCCGGCCTTTGTAGAGAATTGTTTGAAGTCACAGATATCTGAGTGAACCAACTCCAGAAGATCTGTGCTTCGATGGACCCTGTGGAAGGGTTTCCTAGTGATCTTCGTCTGAGCACATACTTCGCATTTCTCTACCTTACCCCCACACTTGGAGATAAGTCCTAGACTAGACATTCTGTTAATTCTTTTACAATGAACATGTCCTAGCCTATTATGCCACAACTCAAGAGAATAATCAGAAAAAGTGATAGCATTTATATTATCATGCTGGGTTACAACAAGCTGAATTTTGTACATTCCTTCAGTCTGAAAAGCTTTCCCGAAGAAAGTACCCTTTTTGGACATCACCATTTGGCCAGCATTGATGTCCATCCTCAAGCCTGCGTTGCAGAGCAGGCTCCCAGAGATCAGGTTCTTTGCGATTGCAGGAACATGCTTCACACCTTGAAGCGTCAGAATGTTCCCCGATGTAAGCTTCAGCTCCACCGTCCCGATCTCCAGTACTTCAGCTTGTGGCTGGTTCGCCATCATGACTTTCTCGGAAGTAGGCTCATAGGAGACGAACCAGTCCTTGTCTGAACAGACATGACATGTCGCGCCAGTGTCTATCCACCAGTCCAAGTCTGCCCCCACAGTTGCAACCTGTGCTATCATGGCAATTTGATTAGTAACCAAAGAAACCTTGTTAGGCTCACCTTGCTCTTTGGGCTTGGACTTGCATACACTTTTATAATGACCCTTCTTGCCACAGTTGAAGCAAGTCACATGGGACTTGGACTTCTGTTGCTTGAATCCTGGACCCTTCACTTTCAGATTCGAGAAGTCCTTCTTCTTGTGGTGAGAAGCCGCCTGCTTCCTTTTGTTCTCTCTGGTGGCTTGAACCAGATTCGCCGTTGCTAGTTGCTTGAATAGGGCGTCCAACTTCTGTTGAGAGCGCATCTCGTCCTCAACATGAATCTCGCTGAGGAGATTATCCAGGCTAATCTCCATCTTCTTCCTATGCATCCTTGCATAGATGTTGCTCCATCCTGGAGGAAGTTTTGCCACGATCCCTCCAACGACGAACTTGTCGACGAGGGGCATGCTATCGTCCTCCAGTTTCTGGCGCAGCTTCAGGAACTCTTTCACTTGGGGCAGCATGGTCTTCTCGTCTTCAAAGACCCATTTGTGGTATTTTTTAACCATGAACATCTTCGACCGGGCCTCGTCGTCGTCATACAGCTTCCCCACGGACTCCCAGATCTCTTTGGCAGATGTCTTCTTTGTGTAGGACTCGGCCAGAGAGTCTTCCATGGAATTCAGGATCAGCAGCCTGCATATGCTGTTATCCTTTTTCCACTTCGTCTGCTTGCTCGTAGCAGCGGCCAGAACAGCAGCAGATCCTGTTTCTGGAACGATTGGTTCTTCCTCATCCAACAGAGTAGCAGAAAGGAAGAACAGAACGTTGACAGAGATGATGAACTCCATGCTGTTGACTGCGGGTCTTCCAAAGTGTTACTGGGGAGAAGCTGCACTAACGGCCACTTTCATTCTGAACAGAGTGCCATATGCAACTTCCGACATAACTCCTCATGAACTCTGGTTCAAAGTCAGACCTAACTTGAATGTCATTCGAGTGTGGGGGTGTCTGGCTTATGTGAAGCTCCCGGATCTGAAGATTCAGAAGCTGGGGACAAGGACTACGAAGGCGATCTTCTTGGGGTATGCCGAGAAGAGTGATGCTCGGAGATTCCTTGATATCGAGTCAAACCATATCATCGAATCTCGCGATGCTGAATATTTTGAAGAAAAGTTTGCAAGGCACAAGAACATTGTTCTCGCGGACATTCCGAAGAATAATGAGGGTGCGAAGCAGACAGAGGTCTTTATCGAACCAGTAGTCCAAGATGGAGCTGTTGTCGAGGATACACCAGCTGAACCAGAACTCGCTGAGCCGTCAACTAAGCGAGCGAGGAGGTCGAAAGACTTCGGAGATGACTTCGTCACCTATCATGTGGAAGCAGATCCGCTTACCTATGATGAGACGATGAAGACCAGAGATGCTATATTCTGGAAGGAGGCGATTGACAACGAGATTGACTCAATCACCTCCAATAACACATGGGTATTGGTCGACCTACCAGAAGGAGCAAGACCCATCGGATGCAAATGGATCTTCAAGAAGAAGATAAAAGCAGATGGAACCATTGACAAGTTCAAGGCCAGGCTAGTGGCCAAGGGGTTTGCTCAGAAGCAGGGGATCGACTACTTTGACACTTATGCTCCAGTAGCTCGGATGACAACCATCAGATTGTTAATTGCTCTAGCAGCAATACACAAGCTGGTGATACATCAGATGGATGTGAAAACGGCATTCCTTAATGGCGAGCTGACCGAAGAGATTTACATGCAACAACCAGAAGGTTTTGTCGTCAGAGGTCTGGAAGACAAAGTCTGCAAGTTGATGAAGTCTCTGTATGGTTTGAAACAAGCTCCCAAAATGTGGCATGAGAAGTTTGACAAGGTGATAAGGTCAAATGGCTACAGGGTCAGTGAAACAGACAAGTGTGTCTATACGAAGTTTGCTGACGGAAGAGGAGTAATCGTTTGTCTTTACGTGGACGACATGCTAATCCTAGGTACGGATTTAAGCTGCGTCACAGAGACAAAGAAATTCCTCTCGACCAAGTTCAGTATGAAGGACTTGGGGGATGCCGACGTAATCTTGGGGCTCAAGATCATCCGGACAAGCACTGGAATAGCGTTGTCACAATCTCATTATATTGAGAAAATGCTCACTCGCTACAGGTATCAAGATCTTCCTTTTATTGATACACCGTACCGGAGTGATCAGAAGCTGGAGCCAAATTTGAGGGAAAGCGTCAGGCAGTTGGAGTACGCTAGCATCATCGGAAGCTTGATGTACGCTACTACTGCCACAAGGCCTGACATAGCTTTTGCAGTGGGAATGCTGAGTCGGTTTACTAGCAATCCAGGCGTTGAGCACTGGAAAGCTGTGAAGCGTGTTATGAGATATCTCAAGAAAACTCAGACATATGAACTTTTCTACAGCGGAGATCCGTTAGTAGTGGAAGGCTTCAGTGATGCTAGCTGGTGTTCAGATATGGAGAGCGAGTATTCCACAGGTGGATTCGTATTCGCCATGGGCAGAGCTGCTATATCGTGGAAGTCGAAGAAGCAGACTATGTTATCTCGCTCCTCCATGGAATCTGAATTCTTTGCATTGGATGCTGCTGCAGATGAAGCAGAGTGGCTTCGGGAGCTCATGTATGATCTTCCGGTGGTTGGGGCTCAGATACCGGCAATACCGATATACTGTGACAACCAGGCGGCAGCAGCAGTGGCATCAAATGAACTCTTCAACGGGAAGAAGAGAACGGTGTGGTTGAAGCACAGAGCAGTACACGATCTTATCAAGATAGGTGTTATTACAGTGATTGATGTTCGGAGTCAGGAGAACCTGGCGGATCCGTTCACCAAGGGCCTCAAGCGCCAGCTGGTCGATGACACAGCTTGTAAAATGGACTTGAAGGCATTCTGATATTGTGTTATTACATTCCTACCATAAAATTTTATGCTATTAGTTCAAAGAGAAATCTACTAGGCATCTAGCTTTTGGTTCAAGGGAGGACTATTAACCAGAAGAATATCAGGAACGGTGGGTACTTGTCCTATGTGACATTGAGAGGTTACGGACCTACAACCACTGTTGTCTACTATTGTTTTCTGCGGAAAACGGATCCTGTGGGAAGGTTGGCTTAAACGCCTTAATGAGTTCTCAGGCAGAGTGAATGCCTGGTGTGCTTTACAGGAAGCACGGTAGAGCAGCACTACAAGGAGTGAAACTCCATGCTACAGTGGAGTGACTCCACCATGAGGTTCCCAGGTAGGGATAATGCCTCGGCTTTGCAAGCTAAGTCACAGCGGAGTAGCACCGCAAATAGGCAGGTAGCCTAATGCTGTATGATAATCGTAATAAAGAGGGGTAGACAGCACTACAAATAGGACGATGTCCTCATGTTACAGTGGCATGACACCACGAAGAGGTACCGGGTAGGGTAAAGCCTCGGCTTCGCAAGCCATGTCATAGCGGCGTAACACCGCACGGAAGCGCAAGGCTTCATGCTGGGTAGTTTGGCACTACAAAGGGGCTTGTGACCTCATGCTACAGTAGTATGACACTACGATGAGGTACCCAGGTGGGGTAAAGCCTCGGCTTTAAGCCATGTCATAGCGGCGTAGCACCGCAAAGAAGCGCAATGCTTCATGCCATGACTCTTTATAAAGAACTCACCTATAGTGTATGGAAAGAGATATCAGGCCGTCTCTTGAGGGTAAGCTTGTAGACGCCCAAAATTATACACTGAAACTAGGCTGGCACAAGGCTTTCAATGTGCAGCCAGAAGCACAGTTGATGTCATTATGTGAGCAGGAAGAATTGCAGTTATGGTGCAGAATTCAAGGCTTAGTCCATTCTTGTATCATGCTGTTATTTAACCTATGCGGGAAGATTCAAGTCGTAGCGACATCTCTCCTAATGCATGATGGACAATCACTGTGGGGAACGCTCAACCCATATATTGAGATATGTGGGGGATTGTTGGTGTTTTTTGCCTTTGGACTAGAAAAGATAGTCCCACATCGGCTACACCAAATGGTGAGTATCTCAATATAATGCATTGCTTGTGTTGAGGTGTGCACATGAGGTGTAGTGGGGCACAAGTTTGTGCCATGTGGAAGTATTTTTCTAGAAGGAAAAATGATTAAATCCAACAAGGATGAAAGTTAATTTTTGTTGTGCGGACTCGGACTCGGACACGGACTCCAGGATGTCTCGTGCATGCACGGGAGTGTTCGGGGGGTAGGCGTGGACTGGCACACTTCTATGCTGATTGTGGGATGATCTAAAATATCAAACTCTATTTTTGAATATTGGTATTTTAGTCCCACATCGGATAGGAGAAGAGGTGAAGTCTCAACTCCACTCTATAAATAGAGCCCCTTGGCCTCCTTTGAAAGATGCACCAAGAAGAGAGTTGAGGGAGTCTGTTAAGTCCAGGAAGCCCGTTCAAGTCTCAAATATTGACTTACGAGCGTTCCAGAAGTTCTCCTGAACTTGCTGGTTCCTGGGAGCTTATCCGTACTGCGGGTATAGCTTTGAGCGCCGGTGTTCTACACCCCAGCGAGATCCGTTCTTCTTCTTCCTCCCTCTTTCTGTTGCCTTCGAGAATCTGAGACTCAACTGTTGTTGATCATCTCTTGTTGCCTTCGAGAATACCGTCGCTTCTCTTTAGAAGTAATACGGTTCGGTTGCCTTCGAGAATACCGTCGCTTCTCTTTAGAAGTTATACGGTTCTGTTGCCTTCGAGAAACATTACGAAATAATCTTTTTAGATTCTCGTAAAACAACTTCACCTTCTTTAGGGTGTTGTTGCCAGAAACATTGTCTTTACAATTGTTTCTGAACTCGTGTTTTTTCCATCGATTGTTCGCCAAGGGACTAACAGTATATACAACTTTCTGAAACATAAATGATTCAAGAAAAGTATATCCTCTAGTGGCTGGATGAGCCTACCACCACCAAACTTTAGTTGAGATCATAAACTATCACATATATTGTTGCAGTTCCACCAGATTGTATCATCTCAAGGTTAATTTTCCCCAGCCACTTTCTGCCAACACCGATACAAGTTAACATTGTAATACGAAGAATAGACAAATTAATTAAGTGTATTAAACTGCACAGGGCGATGATGAGTTTGACCTGGACGGTGCGGGAGTCGGGACACAGGCAACGTCGGAGGACTGACGAAAAATGGTCACGATCTGAGCTGGCGTAGGTCAGAATGGGACGTCCGTTCATGAAAACTCAACTGAAAGGAAGCCGCACGGACGGTCGAGGACCGGCACCATTCTACCACGGGTATAAACGACGGCGGACCACGCGGTCCGTCGTGCGGCGCCGTAAGGACGTCGAGAAGACGTCGTAAGGATGTCGTGCGCATAGAACGGGTGGCTGGACGGCATCGGCTGTCGTAGGCGTTATGAAAACGTCGTGGGCGCCTTCGGCGTCGTGGGCGAAGCGAGGCGTTGAGTTGCGGGCATCGAAAGACGTCATGGCCGTCTCGTGGAGCTCTGGAGCGCGCGGGATGTGCGTGTGGGACGACGATGACAAAGCCAGTGCGGACAAGATCCGCACGAAGAGTCCGAAATGATATGACCGGCTAAAAATTGTGTGCGGGAGACACCTGATTTAACTAAGCTCGCACGTGCTGGAAAAAAAAAATATTAAGCTGCACAGTGCACATAAGTGATATCGCATAAGCAAATTTCAAGGTAAACAACCAATAAGCCAGATGGCAAAAACACACCAGCATTAAAAAAAAAGCATACAATAAGACACTCAAAAAACCAAGGTTCTCAATATCGATATCGGAATCGGTATCGGACCATTCCTATGAGTATCGGGATCGGCGGTATCGTCGATTTCAGATCAGAGTGTCGGACTTTTTGGTATCGGAAAGAAAATAATTATTAACAAATTGTTAACATTTTAGAAACTTGGAAAGTATATTTTATACATTTAGACATAGTTTTAAGTATTTCTAGTTTTGTTTTTAGCAGTTTTGAAATTGAATGAAATAGTAGTCACTCTTGGCAATTGGTTTACATGCGATAGAAAAGTTTTCATCTTTTACAGGCTTTTATGACATTACTATATAATTCTTCTTTTTTCTTCAATTTTCTTTGCCGAATTGACCAGAAAAACCTCTAATGTCGATATCGGTTAGTATCAGGTATCGTTCGGTATCTAATCGGAACATGCCAAATCGTATAGATATCAACCGTATCGGATCGGTATCGGCCGATACTCCAAACTATGCAAAAAAAAAACCATAGTTAGATATTGATCAATATCGACATTGGTGTGAAAGACCAATTAGCAAGGATGTAAAAGCATAGTAAGGTTGTAAAAACATTAAAAAAAGACGAGGGTGGCTACTATTTCATTCAATTTAAAAAATACTAAAAACAACACTGAAATACTTAAAATGATGCCTAAATGTATAAAATATATTTTCTAAAATGTTAATAATTTATTAATAATTATTTGCTTTCCGATAACAAAATATATGTTACTCCGATCCGAAACCGATGATACTTTCGATCCCGATACTCATAGAAATGGTCCGATACCGATTCCGTACTGCGAACCTTGCCAACAACATAAGCAAATGTCATTGATGAGCATGTTAAACTTGCGCTATTAGCCATTGTAAATAAAACAGCCCAAATGAATAAAACTTTCGTCTATATCCATAGTTTGCAATATTGGCCGATACGATACGATCGATATCAATACAGTTTGATAACGACCGCTATTGACACTGAAGTTTAGAGTCACTTTTCTAGTCAATTCGACATAGAAATTTGAAACGATAAAGACCAACAAGGGTGTAAAAGTACGTAAATAAAAAATTTATTATCGCAGGTAAAGCAATCAGCAAGGGTAAATATTATTTCATTCAATTTCAAAACTACTGAGAAACAACACAAAAAATACTTAAAATTATGCCTAAATATATTAAAAAATGTAAAAATTTAATAATAATTATTTGTTTTCTGATACCAAGGAAAAAATCTGATACTCTGGTTCGAAACTATCGATATTGCCGATACTGTCTATCATGATACTCATAGGAAGGTCCGATACCTATATCAATACTATATTGCGTACCTTGAGTATATCTAAGCCATTGTTATAAAGTTCGCTAGGCGGATTTGGTGAGCCAAAGGGGCGCCTAGGCGGCGAACTGATTTTTTTTATGCGTTTGTTACTTCCATATATATATGTGCATGTTAATGAAAACACAAATCATCTTTAAAAATTTGGCTAGCAGTATTAGTGATAGCTCTCTGCTCTCTCTTGGGAGGACATTGGTTTGAGTCTTATGCCAACACACTTTTTTTTTTCTAAAGCTGTCAATTTTTTTTTATTTACCCAAACCGATCCGATATGGACGATATTGGTACAGTTTGGCATGTCTCGATCCGATACCGACCGATACCCGATACTGACCGATACCGACATTGGGGGTATCTTTTCCGATCAATTCGACAAAGAAAATTAAACGAAAAAGACAGATCAGCAAGGATTTAAGCCATAATATAAAGCATAATAAGGTTATAAAAGCATGTAAAAAAAAAAAATCAATCTATTTTATGTAAATCAATCGGCAAGGGTGAGTACTATTTCATTTAATTTCAAAACTACTAAGAAATAACATTCAAAATACTTAAAATTATACCTAAATGTATAAAATATATGTTTTAAAATGTAAATAATTTATTAATAATTATTTGTTTTTTCCGATACCAAAAAATCCGATACTCCGATCCGAAACCGCCGATACTGCCAATATCGCCGATACCAATACTCATAGGAATAGTCCGATACCGATACTGTGAACCTTGAATTGATGGTTCTGGTACAAGCAGCAGTTTGAAGCAACAAGAAGAAAGTCTTTGTACTGGTGAGCCTAAGACCAACAGGTTTAAGATGGATAAACTAGACAAATGAAAAACTACTTGTATTAGATCTAATAAATCTTCAGAAATATCAAAACTGGACCCAATGTGCCTCCTAGATGTGTCAAGTCTGATAAGATTGCTGCTGAGAAATTCAAATTTTGTGGACTAGGCAGTGAGCCTGCCTTATGTGTTAACAATATGCAAGAGTGCTCTGCTGTAACTTAATTGCCATGTCAAGATTGATCTTATTACTGTGCTATATATGGGGTAGTAGAAAAAAACAAAGTTATCACATACACGTTTGCTTCAAAAGTATTGAGAAACATGAGGTGTGATGCACTTTCCTCCAATTAAAAGTATCCAAGTTGAGCATATAGTGTCTGATGAGAAGGATTTCCCTTATTAGCCAATGAAGGCGATGCCGAAAATGCTAATGAATCTATCATAGTTCGCAGTATCAGCCGATACCGATCTGATACGGTTGACATCGATATGGTTTGGCATGTCCCGATCTGATACCGACCGATACCCGATACAGGCCGATACCGATATTGGGGGTCTCTTTTCCGATCAATTCGGCAAAAAAAAAAAATTGAACGAAAAAAGACCAATCAGCAAATGTGTAAAAGCATAGAGAGATTATAAAAGCATGTAAAAGAAGAAAACTTATCAATTGTATGTAAATTAATCAGTAAGGATGACTGCTATTTCATTCAGTTTCAAAATTACTAAGAAACAAACTGAAAATATTAAAATTATGCCTAAATGTATAAAATATATTTTCTAAAATGTTAATAATTATTTTCTTTACGATACATCCGATACTCCGATCCAAAACCTCTGATACTACCGATACCGCCAACCCCGATACTCATAGGAATAGACCGATACCGATGCCGATACTTCGAATCTTGGAATCTATACTATAGTGGATTAGAAACATCAACTTCCAGGACCTATCATTCACCATGCTGAACACTCAAACCAGATATCACAATCCAACCAAAACAACCTAAAACTTTGCAGGTGCTGTGTAAAGCACAATTGCCAACTACTTGGCAAGCCTCCCACCATGAACTGCTCTATATTTTATAGTCAAGACTAATCATTAAAAATTAGAAAGCTGAAGCAATATCCATCAAGTGTAATGGAAATAGCTCTCTAAGCATAAATATTAAATAGGTCCTCCAACTCATCTTTTAACAATATTATCTTACCGCTGAAAGAATGGCAAAAGGGAACCTCATTTATCATCTAAACCTTATCAAAGGCAATACAATCAATCATCAAAGGAATATCCTAACTCCATTTCACCTTGCTAATGGCATTAGAACCTTTTAGCAGTTACCCAAGACCATAACACAAAAAATGGTTGTAATGCATTGCAGTTTGTTACTCATCTGGAACAAGTTTAACTGCAGCTTGCTATGGAGTAAGGTAGCTTCAAATAGCATTTAGAGATCGACTATGTAGCAAAACAAAATTTTAGTTTATGTTTCCTAGGATTTGACTGTATCACGCCTTTTCCTTTGATGTACTTGAAAGCATGGTTCAAATTATTGGTATTGGAATCGGTATCGGACCATTCCTATGAGTATCGGGATCAGCGGAATCGGCAGTAACGGAAGTTTCGGATCGGAGTATCGGATTTTTTGGTATCGGAAAGCAAATATTATTATTAAATTATTAACATTTTAGATAATATATTTTATACGTTTATGCATAATTTTAATATTTTCAGTATTGTTTCTTAGTAGTTTTGAAATTTAATGAAATAGTAGTCACCCTTACTGATTGATTTACATACAATAGCTAAGTTTTCTTCTTTTACATGCTTTTATAACATTTCTATGCTTTTACACCCTTGTTGATTGGTCTTTTTCGTTCAATTTTTTTTTCCTTTCCGAATTGACCGAAAAAGAGACCCCTAGTGTCGGTGTCGGTATCGGTTGGTATTGGATCAGGACTTGCCAAACTATAGGGTATCGGCCGTATACGGATTGGTATCACCGATACTGTGAACTATGAACTGTACCCAATACTTCTGTCTTGCTATTAATAATATTGTTGCAATAACATCAACAACATGAGACACCAATTAAGAAAGTCCAAGATATTAAATCAAGTAGAAAGAAAAGATTTTAAGGTTTGAAGTATCGGTATCGGACCATTTGTAGAAAATAATTGTTGTGTTAATTTTATTGATGGACTACTTCACTACTTATAGGGAGTCTAGCTCTTCTACATACTACATATTCCGATGTGGGACTAAAAGTCCCTTATTGACTCTCAACACTCCCCCTCAAGATGGGCGATAGATATTGATCATCCCCATCTTGTTACATAGCTTCGACAGACTTAATGAACTAAGACCCTTAGTCAGACAGTCTGCAACTTGTTCTTCTGAGCGGACATGGTCAATCTTCAGTATCCCTTGTTCCAGCTTCTCCTTGATGAAGAATCGATCAATCTCGATGTGCTTCGTTCTGTCGTGCTGAACGGGATTGTTAGCTATACTTATTGCAGCTTGACTATCGCTCAGAAGACGTAATGGTGCTCCCTTGTCTAGCTTTAACTATGTCAGCAACGCTTTCACCCACAGCAATTCTGACACTCCCAGAGCCATTGCTCTGTATTCTGCTTCAGCTGTCGACCGTGCTACCACAGACTGTTTCTTGCTTCTCCATGAGACTTGCTCTGTATTCTGCTTCAGCTGTCGACCGTGCTACCACAGACTGTTTCTTGCTTCTCCATGAGACCAGATTTTCTCCTACAAAAATACAGTATTCCGTGGTAGACCTTCTGTCGTCAATGCAGCTCGCCCAGTCTGCATCACAGTATCCCTCAACTTCTATGCGTCCATTCTTCTTAAACCATAGCCCCTTTCCCGGCGTTCCTTTCAGATACCTCAAGATCTGGAATACTGCTTCCATATGACCCTTTCTTGGATCATGCATGTAGCGACTCACTACACTCACCGCGAATGAGATATCAGGGCGAGTGTGTCCCAGATAAATCAATCTCCCTACAAGTCTTTGATATCTTTCACGATCAACAGGCTCTCCTGCTTCTGCTCCCAACTTGCACTTCTGGTCAATTGGAGTGACCGCTGCTTTGCATCCCAGCATCCCTGTCTCCTTGAGCAGATCTAGTGTGTATTTTCTCTGTGAGAGAACAATTCCTTGTTCGCCTTCACACACCTCGATACCTAGAAAGTATCTCATCGCTCATAAATCCTTCACTTCAAACTCCTTCGCGAGTTTTGACTTCAGCTTAGTGATCTCGACTTCATCATCACCTGTGATCACTATATCATCCACATATACAGCAAGTATAGTGATGTGACCTCTTGCATGCTGAAGGAAGACCGTATGATCTGCATTTGTTTGGCGGTATCCCATGCCTGTAACAGCCTTTCTGAATCTGTCAAACCAGGCTCGAGGAGATTGCTTGAGCCCGTATAGTGACTTCTTCAGTTTACACACCTTTCCTTGCGACGTCCCTCCGTTTGATTCCGTCGCATAGCACCCAGGCGGGAGCTCCATGTATACTTCTTCTTGCAGGTCCCCATGAAGAAAGGCATTCTTCACATCCAACTGGTACAGCTTCCACCCATAGTTCGCTGCAATGGAGACCAGAGTTCTCACGGTGCTTATTTTTGCTACTGGGACAAAAGTCTCATCATAGTCTATTCCATATGACTGTGTGAATCCTTTTGCAACCAACCTCACCTTGTACCGCTCTACTTTTCCTTCTGGCGTCTCTTTCACTGTGTACACCCATTTGCATCATACAACTTTCTTTCCTTTGGGTAATGGAACCAGCTCCCATGTCTTATTTTTCTCCAGTGCTTCAAGTTCTTCCATCATTGCAGCTTTCCACCTTGGATCTTTCTTTGCTTCCTGCCAACACTTGGGCAACGAAGTAGAGTCTAACGATGCAATGAAGGCTCGATAATTCGAAGAAATGTTAGAATAAGACAAGAAGTTGGCAATGTCATGTTCGTAATCATCAAAACGAGCAGGAGCCTTACCCGCATTGATGCGAGAAGATCTCCTTAAGGGAGCAATAGGTGGTGGAGAGATCATACCGTCCGAGTCGGAGAGATCCGCATCTGAATCCGAGTGATTCAGTGCGGGGGCAACATCTTCAGGAGTTGGAGCAGGAGTAGACGAGGGACTTGGTACAGTAGGCACAGGGCACTGAAGGAACATGGCTTGGTTGGCTATGCCACTGGCCAAGCCACGGCGCCAGCCGATCACTCCACCAAGGAGTATGCTGTTTGGGAGATTGTCAACAACGTTGTGGCTGGGAGCATATTGAACCAAGATAATGGGAAGGTTGTGGAACCAAGATTGTAGGCAGGGGGGCGGGAGGTTGTCAACAACGTTGTGGCTGGGAGCATATTGAACCAAGATTGTCAACAATGTTGTGGCAGGGGGGGCGGGTGGTGCTTCAGGGGTCGGGAGGGTGAGGTCGGGAGGTTGTAGGCAGGGGGGGCGGGAGGTTGTAGGGGGGTCGGGGCTGGGGTCGACGGCAAGAGAGGGGGGGGGGGGCAGCGGTGGGGCAGCGGTCGGGGGGGGGGGGGGGCTGGAGCGGGTCGGCGGCTGGTAGGAGAAAAAAAAATTTTGTGGAGAGAGAGAGAGAGTTATGGCTCTGATACCATGTAGAAAATAATTGTTGTGTTAATTTTATTGATGGACTACTTCACTACTTATAGGGAGTATAGCTCCTCTACATACTACATATTCCGATGTGGGACTAAAAGTCCCTTATTGACTCTCAACACCATTCCTATGAGTATCGGTATCAGCGGTATCGGAGGTTTCGGATAGATGTAGCAGAAATTTGCCCATTAACATTTTAGAAAATATATTTTATACATTTAGGCATAATTTTAATATTTTTTGTGTTGTTTCTTAGTAGTTTTGAAATTAAATGAAATAGTAGTCACCCTTACCGATTGATTTACATACGATAGATAAGTTTTCTTCTTTTACGTGCTTTTATAACATTTCTATGCTTTTATACCCTTGCCGATGGGTCTTTTTCGTTCAATCTTTTTTGCCGAATTGACCGGAAACGAGACCTCCAATATCGGTATCCGTCAGTATTGGGTATCGGCCGGTATCGGATCGTGACATGCCAAAATGTATTTGTATCGGTCGTATCGGATCGGTATCGACCGATACTACGAACTATGCTTTATTCTCTGCTGTCACTCTCCCTCAAGATGATGCATAATGCTGATTCTTACAAGCTTGTTACAAAGAAACAACGGCCTTTCCTTCCAAATGACTTGATAATTGACCTCCCAACTGATCTGCAAACAAAGTATGAAACATGGCCATAAATTCGTTGGCAACCTTCTCTTGAACAAAGTGATGGTTCACCTTGATATGCTTACTACTTCGTGAAGTACTGGATTAGTAGCTATGTGCACAGTTGCCAAAGTGGTTGGAAGCTCAATATGAAAGACAATCAATTGCAACAACCATTTAATCTAATCAACTATCATGTAGTATGCAACACATCCTGACACTCTGCCTGTGCACTTGACCTAGCAAATATTTATCTTCTTGCTTTGCCATGAAATCAAGTTTCCACCAAGGGATTTACTGTTTCCCGTTGATTATTTGTTTGTCTCATGGTTTAAAGTATCGGCGGATATCGATACGGTTTGGCATGTCCCGATCCGATACCAACCGATATCCGATACTGATCGATACCGACATTGCTGGTCTCTTTTCCGGTCAATTCGGCAAATAAAATTAAACGAAGGAGACAAATCAGCAAGGGTTTAAAGCATAATAAGGTTGTAAAAGCATGTAAAAGAAGAAAATCAATCTATTGTATGTAAACCAATCGGTAAGGGTGACTATTATTTCATTTATTTCAAAACTACTAAGAAATAACACTGAAAAAACTTAAAATTATGCCTAAATGTATAAAATATATGTTTTTAAATGTAAATAATTTATTAATAACTATTTGTTTTCCGATACCAAAAAATCCGATACTCCGATCCGAAACTGTGGATACTACCAATATCGCCGATACCAATACTCGTAGGAATAGTCCGATACCGATTCGGATACCGATACTGTGAACCTTGGTACTTTGTCTGTTAACAGTATATGAAATGGCGAGATAATTAGAAGGCACTGAAAGATGATACTTATATCACAATACCTTGAGGAGCATATAAAGGTCCTTTCTGTTGGGAATGCATGTTTTTTTCCAACTCAAAACCACAGATCTCTTTGCCTGCATTTGGTTGAGATAAGAAAGTTATTTGTTATTTTAGTTGTTTGAGATGTAGCAGAAATTTGCCCATTAATCTTTCACCCATTGTTCCCTGTTAAAAAAAAAACGGAAGAAAAATTTACTTTAATTCCATTTTCTTCTCCTTTCACTTGGTTCTTATTTTTAAGTGCAAGCAATTGTAGTAGAACAACTTTTCTTCACTGTTCTAAAAAACGATCTAGGCGGCTGCCTAGGCACTAGGCTGTAACTCCACCTTTTCAAATATTGAGAAATTTTAAAATTTTTAGAACTAGCTATATATTTTTTTGGAATTTATTATCATAGGTGTAGTCATATTCACATTTGAATTATCACCAAATCTTTTCTTGGGCTAATTCTACTGAAATCTATCCTTCTGGATTGGGCCACACTAACAGCCCATATATGAATTCTTAGTTTCAAACAAATGTTTAAGCTTTAATAAGAGTCCCTACTCTTCTAAAACCTACTGGAGAGAACTCCCCTCATTTCAAATTTTTCTAACGGCCGAGGGAACGGCCATGTGCTCTCCCTCACCTCTGTCCTCTAACAACCTGTCAGAAGTTTTCCCGCGAGTGAGTTGGCCTCATTCCCACGCCACTAGCTGGCTATTTAAGACCCTTCTCTCCTCACTTTTGATGAAACAATTCTTCATCTCCAACTTCTTCTTCTCCAAATTCCTGAACAGTCGGCCATGGAGGATTGAATTGGAAGATCGACCATTGCCATCGACCAGGGAGATCAGTAGGTAATTTCTTAAATTTCTTTGTCTTCTTGATCCATCTAGATCATTCTCACGATCGAGCATGGGCAAGCAATGATTAGATCGAGTGGTTCTTCTCTGGATCCAGTCGATCGACTCGATCAAGAGAAGAACAGATCAACCATGGTCATTAATCGATCCTTGCTTCAAATGATCGTTCATTTTTTGAATGCGGTAAAATTTGATCACAATGTGTTTGTTTATTTTCCTCCATGAATCAGTCGATCTTTCCTAAACCCAGTAGTTGATCATTTCCCTGCGTTCTTCTGATCTAGATCTACTCTTCCAGCTATAGCCAACACTGCAGGTAAATCCTTATTTTGATTTCGTAAACTCTATTTTAGTAATTTTGAGAACCTGTGTGATGCATTGGAATCCTGTTGAGTGTTCAAATATGTGATGTCATTTATAGATTCATATAGTTTATATATATATTCATATGTGTTTTCATATGTAGATTTAAATGTATCCTCATATGTAGATTGGTATGAGCTTTCTATATACAGATTTATGTGTTCATATATAGATGAGATTGAGTTTCCCTATGCTATTATGAGAATAGTTCATGGACTGATATGTGATTTCATATGGGATTGACATGTGGATTCCTATGAGACTAACATTTGATTTCATATAAGACTGAGATTTGATTCCATGAGAGACTGTTATATGATTTTCGTATGAACTGAGTTAGGTTGTTCTAGTAGGATTGATTAGTCCCATACTCTGGTTTGGACTGGAAACTGATATGACACATGGACTAATTCCCTCTGTGTGTACTCAGATGATTGAGATGAGCATTGGCCATTAGAACGAGAGTTGTTGTAGCCTCATTGAAGTTACCTAGTCTATGTGCATATTTTGGCTCTAATGGTTCTAACTCTAAATCCTGGAAACCTGGGCAGTATTATACCTGAGTTATTTAGCCTTTGCAAATCATTGGAAGCTCTGTTTTCGTATTCTGAACCAATGTACATGAGGGGTGGCAACATATGCCCTGATTCATGACTGTCCTGATGATTATATTGGTTGTCCTGAATCAACCATGGACTCTGGTAGAACTTATTAGTAAAGACTGAATTGTATCCCTGTGGGAAGATTGATAGCTAAACCAGGTGAAGGCTAATACCTAGAGTAAACTGAGAAGTCTTGGTAGAATCAATAGGACTTTTAGCAAGACAATATGGAGGGGTAGGCAGTTTGGTTGTTTCATTTGAATGAGATACATACCCTGGATTACCACATTAGTTAGAATAATTCAGTTCCTATTAAACAAATTATACCAGCCTTGCAAACTAGATACCTTGAACCTGAGGGATGTTCTGTAGATTTAGATTGAACCTATATCAGCCTCGTTTTAGTCTTAAAACCAAATAGAATTAGTAATAAGAGAGGACAGGGCAGTATATAACCTTCAAATATTACATTTAGAATTGAACTGTAGGGATTTGATAGTCTGAGGATTTCCTTAGGATATATCAATTTAGATATCCTGTTGGAAATTACCAAGTACTACCAATGACCTCTTTCCTAGTAGTTGTTGATAATTGGATAAGTGATCTTATTAGTAGCTTGAACCCAAATTCTGTCCTGATTTGAAAGACCACTGAGTATGCAAACAGTTAACATAAGGGTTGACAGGTTAGGAGTACAAGGAAGGACTGATAATCAGTTACTAAGGATTGGTTTGTTATCCCTACTGCTATAGATAATTAATAGACTCTAATTTCCTTTAAGGAGTATTGTAGTTAATGTGCATCCTAGTACCTTTGGGTGTTAGCAAAGATAGAAGAATCTTAGCACATGAGGTTGAGTGTTATTTAAATTGAAGATTTTATCCCACATTTTAGGTTGTATATAGAGATTACTTTAGTAGAGATTAATAGGACTTAATAGATTAATATAACTAAAGTTTGTGTTAGACTAGAACCCTACTCTTATTGTCAACTTATCAAATTATAAATCATTGCCAGGAGGACTCTCAGCTCTATTGCCTACATTTGATCACCCGGAGACAGGCAAGTACACTCTACGGTTTTGTACTTTACATTATCTTTCCTGTACTTCCTTGAGTGACACAATTGCAACACGACATGTTCTTTCTGGTGCTCTTGTTCTCTTGTGCTTATTACTTGTATCTGGGGAGGGGAAATATACTATCTATGTGACCAATCCCAAGTAACAACTCAGGTGTGTTTTAACTTAGACCCCGCATCGTGCACGCGGGTCCTAAGTCACCATTCATGTGCTTTCAGGTGCTTTCAGGTGCTTACCCTAGCCGGTCACATAGTTAGTTATATTTCAAATGCATTACACACATGTTCAGGAGATTTCCTTGTACTTATTTCCTGTGATATCATGTTCTTTCAGGTGCTTACATATCATGTTCATTCATGCTCTTACATTCATGTTCTTTCATGTACTTTACCCTGTTCTTCATGTACTTATTCACCTGTATTTTTCTGTACTTTCCATGTTCCCTTGTACTTCATTTCATGATGTCTTGTTCATTACCTAGAATTGTACTTGCTCCGCTCCTGACTGGATATGTTATGATAGGTGAGATGGAGGCTTTGTGTGACACATACTATGGACATGATACTGCCTTCCCTACTGAGCCAGCTGGAGCTGCTTGTGACCTAGAGGCTGCAGAGGCCTAGTCTCATTAGTATTTCCATTTATCTTTCCATGTATTGAGACTAGCAGACTCTTATAGTTGAATTGTAATAAAATTCAGATATTGTATCTCTTTTCTGGTTGGGACACATTATATAGTTGCTGTGATTCTATACTTTCATGTTTATCTGGTTAGTTTCCCTAGCTTGGTACAGCTTACTTCATTGTGTCTAACAATGAAGGCTGGGCGTGTCCGACTCGTGTCCGATTATTCGGGAGCGGGTCGTGACATAGGCCTCTGGTGTCCGTCGGATGTCTGCCTAGGTGCATGTTGTTATTGCCGAGGCACAATTTTCGATGGAAAATTCTGAAACTGAAACAATTGTACAAACAACGTTTCAAATGCAACACCTTAAAGAAGATGTGCAACAGAGATCCTGGAGGATTCTGAATTACGAGGATCTAAAAAGATTCTACGTAATACACAAAAAATCTAAAGAGACTTTGTGCAAGCGACTATCGGCAGTAGAGCTTCTAAAAAGAAGTTACTGTAAAAGGCAACAGCAGCGATGACAGGCGAGAATGAGATGCTGGGGTGAATGAACCACCGTTGCTCAAAGCTTTATTCGCCCCACACGAGCACGAACAGCTTCCAGGAACCAGCAAGTTCACGAAGAACTTCTGGAACGCTCGTAAGTCAATATTTGAGACTTGAACGGGCTTCCTGGACTTAACAGACTCCCTCAACTCTCTTCTTGGTGCATCTTTTAAAGGAGGCCAAGGGGCTCTATTTATAGAGTGGAGTTGAGACTTCACCTCTTCTCCTATCCGATGTGGGACTAAAATACCAATACTCAAAAATAGAGTTTGATATTTTAGATCATCCCACAATCAGCATAGAAGTGTGCCAGTCCACGCCTACCCCCCGAACACTCACGTGCATGCACGAGACATCCTGGAGTCCGTGTCCGAGTCCGAGTCCGAGTCCGCACAACAAAAATTAACTTGCATCCTTGTTGGATTTAATCCTTTTTTCTTCTAGGAAAATACTTCCCACATGGCACAAACTTGTGCCCCACTACACCTCATGTGCACACCTCAACACAAGCAATGCATTATATTGAGATACTCACCATTTGGTGTAGCCGATGTGGGACTATCTTTTCTAGTCCAAAGGCAAAAACACCAACAATCCCCCACATATCTCAATATATGGGTTGAGCGTTCCCCACAGTGACTGCCCATCATGCATTAGGAGAGATGTCGCTACGACTTGAATCTTCCCGCATAGGTTAAATAACAGCATGATACAAGAATGGACTAAGCCTTGAATTCTGCACCATAACTGCAATTCTTCCTACTCACATAATGACATCAACTGTGCTTCTGGCTGCACATTGAAGGCCTTGTGCCAGCCTGGTTTCAGTGTATAATTTTTGAGCGTCTACAAGTTTACCCTCAAGAGACGGCCTGATATCTCTGTCCATACACTATAGGTGAGTTCTTTATAAAGATTCATGGCATGAAGCATTGCGCTTCTTTGCGATGCTACGACGCTATGACATGGCTTAAAGCCGAGGCTTTACCCCACCTGGGTACCTCATCGTAGTGTCATACTACTGTAGCATGAGGTCACAGGCCTCTTTGTAGTGCCAAACTACCCAGCATGAAGCCTTGCGCTTCCGTGCGGTGTTACGCCGCTATGACATGGCTCGCAAAGCCGAGGCTTTACCCTACCTGGTACCTCTTCGTGGTGTCATGCTACTGTAACATGAGGACATCGTCCTCTTTGTAGTGCTGTCTACTTTTCTTTATTACGATTATCATACAGCATTAGGCTACCTGCCTATTTGCGGTGCTACTCCGCTGTGACTTGGCTTGCAAAGCCGAGGCATTACCCCTACCTGGAAACCTCATGGTGGAGTCACCCCACTGTAGCATGGAGTTACACTCCTTGTAGTGCTGCGCTAACGTGCTTCCTGTAAAGCACTCCAGGCATTCACTCTGCCTGAGAACTCATTAAGGCATTTAAGCCAACATTTCCACAGAAACCGTTTTTCGCAGAAAACAATAGTAGACAACAGTGGTTATAGGTCCGTAACCTCTCCATGTCCAATAGAACATGTACCCACCGTTCCTGATATTCTTCCGATTAGTGGTCCTCCCTTGAACCAAAAGCTAGATGCCTAGTAGATAAATCTTTGAACTAATAGCATAAAAGTTTATGGTAGGAATACAATAATACAATATCAGAATGCCTTCAAGCCCATTTTACAAGTTGTGTCATCGACCAGCTGGCGCTTGAGGCCCTTGGTGAACGGATCCGCCAGGTTCTCCTGACTCCGAACATCAATCACTGCAATAACACCTCTCTTGATAAGATCGTGTACTGCTCTGTGCTTCAACCGCACCGTTCTCTTCTTCCCGTTGAAGAGTTCATTTGATGCCACTGCTGCTGCCGCCTGGTTGTCACAGTATATCGGTATTGCCGGTATCTGAGCCCCAACCACCGGAAGATCATACATGAGCTCCCGAAGCCACTCTGCTTCATCTGCAGCAGCATCCAATGCAAAAAATTCAGATTCCATGGAGGAGCGAGATAACATAGTCTGTTTCTTCGACTTCCACGATATAGCAGCTCCGTCTATGGCGAATACGAATCCACCTGTGGAATACTCGCTCTCCATATCTGAACACCAGCTAGCATCACTGAAGCCTTCCACTACTGACGGATCTCCGCTGTAGAAAAGTGCATGTCTGAGTTTTCTTGAGATATCTCATAACACGCTTCACAGCTGTCACGCCCCAGAACCAGAATACCGGAGAGCGGGGGCAGACATAGCCAGCTACGCAATTCCAAAGTACGTTAATACTCTGAAATCACGTATAAGCTGTCAAGACATGGGGGTTACTCTACATGCCATCAGTCAATCCTATGGTTTAACAATCCTAGGTATCTCAATCACAGGCAATTATACAAGAGCAAGAGTACGATCATCATACATACAATAGTAAGGCGTCCCGAACCATATATACATGACTGATCATGAAGCCAGTACCACAGAACTGATGACTAGCTAGAATATTAGTCGTACATGATAAGGACTAGCTATAGTCTAGAATACACATATCATGTTTATGCCCGTAGGCTACAATACCAAGGAAATACCAAAACACGAGCTAAACACGTGCTCGGGGCTAAACGTTACAAGAAGAAAATTTACATATCAGTGAGAGAATGAAGAAGAGCCCACTGAGGCACTCTGGTGCTCCGGCTGGTCACCGTCGAGTGAATGGTACGGTAGATCCTTCGGGCTCTTCCATCAGAACCTGGTCATGCAAAACCAGTGGGGTCAGACCCCAAATAGCAAGTACCACAAAGGAGGCCGAACAATGTACTTAAAACCAGCAATCATAGACAAACAACAGGGAAAGAAAGTAATAAGTAAAGGAGGATCGAGATCCGTGCAGTACCAATGCACTTAACCCGAACATAAGAAGGCAGTAAGTAAAGCATTTAGTAAACACAAGTAAAAGTAGACTTGTTAAGCAAAAGATCTTTTAAGAGTTATGCAAAGCAAGTCGTCATATGAACAGGTGAGATAAAGTAACTAGAGAACATATTAAATAACTAGAGCTAGGCAATATACGAAGAGAGGACGAAAGTACTATTCCGGAAGCCAGGTTACAACCCTTAAACCAAACAAGGATCGAGGTTGTAACCCTTCGCCTGAACAGAACTTGGTCTCTGATCATTTATTGCTAAAGGTGACAATCATTAAGTGACACTCAGAGAGTGACAAACAGGGAGTAACAATACAGAGTACAATACATTAGAGTGACAATCATTGCAATAATTATCCTGGAAACAATTAGGAACTGGATCTAAACAAGACTTAGACTGGGAAGGTGATATACGATGAGATAACCATGGGACTATTCAGATAACCAGGTTACAACCCGTAAACCAAATAAGGACCGGGGTTGTAACCCTTCGTCTGAACAGAACTTGGTTTCTCCCACCATTTATCGGCAAGATAAAGTAAGAAATCAGGACATGTAACAACCAAGTACAAGATCAAGACAAGACTAGACTGATCGAACTTCATCCAACATTCACGGCCAAGCAATAAGTACGGCTTGATACTTTAACTAACTAGGGTTATCACAGGCCTAATTACTAGCAAGATGCAGTGAGATTATTCCACAGCCACAAGCCCTGCAGACCATCCAGGTTATCCAGGCGAATATTAGTACAATAAGGGTGCAACACATGACAGTGTGCTGGAAGTGTGCCCTACTCGTCGGCAGGCTACAAATCCACAAGCGCGCCCAGGTAACGGGATTGCCTGTAGCTGGAAAATCTCTTCATGACTACTGGATTATTCTAGTTGTTAACCTTAGTCGTTTTCAGTGGGTGCCCCTGACCGTGGTACTCAGGGGTCCCCGTCCTAGACATGATGCAAGACAAGACGGGTTCATTTGTACAAGCACAATCGTCCACGGTGTCCAAGTTATTCAATCTTGTCAAGTCGTGTTAGCCGTCGCAAC
This sequence comes from Iris pallida, assembly GCA_029216955.1. NCBI lineage: Eukaryota > Viridiplantae > Streptophyta > Magnoliopsida > Asparagales > Iridaceae > Iris > Iris pallida. The sequence goes on along the minus strand of JANAVB010003599.1, from coordinate 9,817,075 downwards.
AGCATTCGAGATATATCATGTCAGGTTTATCATGTCAAGAGTGCGCCACGGCGGGCCACTATCAAGAATTATCATGTCAAGTTATCATGTCAAATTTGTCAGGTCAAGTTATCATGTCAGGAGTGCACCACGGCGGGTCACTATCAAGTCATGTCAATTTCATTCATTTAAGAAATAACAAGCTATTAAGTGGGTCGTCGCAATATAGGCCAAGAATAGAAATGTACAGTACAATCAGGAGCTCCATATTAAAATAAAAGAAACTTGCACAGTTAGTTAATATTATATATATATATATTCTTGAAGCCAAGGAAAAACTCTACAACTTTCATGTTGAGAGTTGGAAGAAATTCGAGCCATAATTCAATCATTTAGAACATATAACAGTTAGAAATAGTCAAAATATGCATTATGCGACCTATTCTGCGACATGCGGCTCATGCGGCTCAACAGCGACATCATATGCGCCAACTGCGACATGCGCCAACAGCGACATCATATGTGCCAACTGCGACATGCGCCAACAGCGACATCATATGTGCCAACTGCGACATGCGCCAACAGCGACATCATATGTGCCAACTGCGACATGTGCCTCATGTGGCTCATGCGGCTCAACAGCGACATCATATGCGCCAACTGCGACATGCGCCAACAGCGACATCATATGTGCCAACAGCGACATCATATTCGTCAACTGCGACATGCGTCAACAGAGACATCATATGCGCCAACTGCGACATGATATGCGGCTACCGCGACATGCGCTTCATTGCAACATGCGCCTTCTGCGACATGCGCCTTCTGCGACATGCTGTGCGGCTACCGCGACATGCGCTTCATTGCAACATGCGCCTACTGCGACATGCGCCTTCTGCGACATGCTGTGCGGCTACCGCGACATGCGCTTCATACATGCGCCTACTGCGACATGCGCCTTCTGCGACATGCTGTTCATGCTGCAGATGAACATAGAAATGACCAGAATTGCTTTTGGCCATAACTTCCTCATCCGAAGTCGAAATCAAGCGAAACAAAAGCCAAAACTGCATGAAATTAAATTCTCTACAACATGGAACTATTAGTTTTCGTAAACAAGTAAGTTTGGTAGATCAAAACCCAAGAAAATCGAAAATAATATAAACTTAGATCTACAAGAATCCACCCGGTAAAATCAAAAACTCCAAGTTCTAAACATGCTTAGAATCATGCAAGGAAGAAGATGGAACAATCAAAAGTAAATTTGTTCAAGGTTCGGCAAGGTGTACTTGCCTCTCCTCCTTGGTGAAGAAGGAAAGAAGAAGAAGAAGATGAAGATGGAAAATGAAATGAATAATGGAGGAGAGAGAGTGGTAGGTGGCTTATATAACAAGCCCAAGCAATCTCCACCATTCATTCCTCTCCACTCAATCTAAACCATACACCTCTCTCATAAGAAACCAACTAAACCAACCAAGTCCAAGCCAAACCAAACCATGTTAAACCAAACCAATAAAACCAAGTCAAATCAAATTAAAACCAAGTCATGATTCATACCAAAATAAATGAAACAAGCCAGTATACGGGTCACCCGACGATTGTCAGAAATCCGTACAATGACAATTTCAACAACTTTAAATATTCTCAAAATTCAGGAAATACGAAATACAGCTCAAATAAATATGTATCCGTATAAAATACTTATACAGTGAGACGGGCCTCACAACAGCTTTCCAGTGCTCAACGCCTGGATTGCTAGTGAACCGACTCAGCATTCCCACGGCAAAAGCTATGTCAGGCCTTGTGGCAGTAGTGGCGTACATCAAGCTTCCGATGACGCTAGCGTACTCCAACTGCCTGACGTTTTCCCTCGAATTTGGCTCCAGCTTTTTATCACTCCGGTACGGTGTATCGATTATAGGAAGATCTTGATACCCGTAGCGAGTGAGCATCTTCTCAATATAATGAGATTGTGACAGCGCTATTCCAGTGCCTGTCCGGATGATCTTGAGCCCCAAGATTACGTCGGCATCCCCCAAGTCCTTCATACTGAACTTGGTCGAGAGGAATTTCTTTGTCTCTGTGACGCAGCTTAAATCCGTACCTAGGATTAGCATGTCGTCCACGTAAAGACAAACGATTACTCCTCTTCCGTCAGCAAACTTCGTATAGACACACTTGTCTGTTTCACTGACCCTGTAGCCATTTGACCTTATCACCTTGTCAAACTTCTCATGCCATATTTTGGGAGCTTGTTTCAAACCATACAGAGACTTCATCAACTTGCAGACTTTGTCTTCCAGACCTCTGACGACAAAACCTTTTGGTTGTTGCATGTAGATCTCTTCGGTCAGCTCGCCATTAAGGAATGCCGTTTTCACATCCATCTGATGTATCACCAGCTTGTGTATTGCTGCTAGAGCAATTAACAATCTGATGGTTGTCATCCGAGCTACTGGAGCATAAGTGTCAAAGTAGTCGATCCCCTGCTTCTGAGCAAACCCCTTGGCCACTAGCCTGGCTTGAACTTGTCAATGGTTCCATCTGCTTTCATCTTCTTCTTGAAGATCCATTTGCATCCGATGGGTCTTGCTCCTTCTGGCAGGTCAACCAATACCCATGTGTTGTTGGAGGTGATTGAGTCAATCTCGTTGTCTATCGTCTCCTTCCAGAATACAGCATCTCTGGTCTTCATCGCCTCATCATAGGTAAGCGGATCTGCTTCCACATGATAGGTGACGAAGTCATCTCCGAAGTCTTTCGGCCTCCTCGTTCGCTTAGTTGACGGCTCAGCGAGTTCTGGTTCAGCTGGTGTCTCCTTGACGACAGCTTCATCTTGGACTACTGGTTCATTAAAGACTTCTGTCTGCTTTGTACCCTCATCATTCTCCGGAAGATCCGCAAGAACAATATTCTTGTGTTTTGCAAACTTGTCTTCAAAGTATTCAGCATCGCGAGATTCGATGATATGGTTTGACTCGATATCAAGGAATCTTCGAGCATCACTCTTCTCGGCATACCCCAAGAAGATCGCCTTCGTAGTCCTTATCCCCAGCTTCTGAATCTTCAGATCCGGGAGCTTCACATAAGCCAGACACCCCCACACTCGAATGACATTCAAGTTAGGTCTGACTTTGAACCAGAGTTCATGAGGAGTTATGTCGAAAGTTGCATATGGCACTCTGTTCAGAATGAACGTTGCCGTTAGTGCAGCTTCTCCCCAGTAGCACTTTGGAAGACCCGCAGTCAACAGCATGGAGTTCATCATCTCTGTCAACGTTCTGTTCTTCCTTTCTGCTACTCCGTTGGATTGAGAAGAGTACGGAGCCGTTGTCTCATTGATGATTCCATGTTCTTTGCAGAATGATAAGAATTCATGAGACCGATACTCCCCGCCTCGATCACTCCTTAACCTCTTGAGTTGTTGTCCAGTTTGTCGCTCAGCCTCGGCCCTGAACTCCTTGAACTTCTCGAATGCTTCGTCTTTAGACTTGAGCAAGTAGACGAAAGCATACTTTGAGAAGTCATCGATGAAAGTAATGAAATACTTCATCCCGGCCTTTGTAGAGAATTATTTGAAGTCACAGATATCTGAGTGAACCAACTCCAGATGATCTGTGCTTCGATGGACCCTGTGAAAGGGTTTCCTTGTGATCTTCGTCTGAGCACATACTTCGCATTTCTCTACCTTACCCCCACACTTGGAGATAAGTCCTAGACTAGACATTCTGTTAATCCTTTTACAATGAACATGTCCTAGCCTATTATGCCACAACTCAAGAGAATAATCAGAAAAAGTGATTGCATTTATATTATCATGCTGGGTTACAACAAGCTGAATCTTGTACATTCCTTCAGTTTGGAAAGCTTTTCCGAAGAATGTACCCTTCTTGGACATCACCAACTGGCCAGCATTGATGTCCATCCTCAAGCCTGCGTTGCAGAGCAGACTTCCAGAGATCAGGTTCTTAGCAATTACTGGAACATGCTTCACACCTTGAAGCGTCAGAGTGTTCCCCGATGTGAGTTTCAGCTCCACCGTCCCGATCCCCAGTACTTCAGCTTGTGCCTGGTTTGCCATTATGACCTTCTCTGAAGTTGGCTCATAAGAGACGAACCAGTCTTTGTCTGAACAGACATGGCAGGTTGCACCAGTGTCTATCCACCAGTCCAAGTCAGCCCCCACAGTTGCAACCTGTGCTATCATGGCAACTAGATTAGTAATCATAGAAACCTTACTAGGCTCACCTTGTTCTTTGGGCTTGGACTTGCATTCGGATTTGTAGTGGCCCTTCTTGCCACAATTGAAGCAAGTCACATGGGACTTGGACTTCTGCTGCTTGAAAGCAGGACCCTTCACTTTCAGATTCGTGAAGTCCTTCTTTTTGCGATGAGAAGCAGCCTGCTTCCCATGGTACTCTCTGGTTTGGACCAGATTTGCCTTCGCCAGTTGTTTGGACAGAGTATCCATCTTCTGTTGAGAGCGCATCTCGTCCTCAACATGGATCTCTTGCAAGAATTCTTCCAAGCTAATTTCCATCTTCTTTCGATGCATCCTTGCATAGAAGTTGCTCCATTCTGTAGGAAGTTTTGCGACGATCCCTCCAACGACAAACTTGTCGACGAGGGACATGTTCTCGTCTTCTAGTTTCTGACGCAACTTCAGAAACTCCTTCACTTGGGGCAGCATCGCCTTCTCGTCTTCGAAGGTCTACTTGTGGTATTTTCTACCATGAAGATCTTGGACCGGTTCTCGTCATCTTTATAGAGCTTTCCCAAGGAGTCCCATATCTCTTTGGCAGATGTCTTCTTGGAGTAGTACTCTGCCAGAGAGTCTTCCATGGAATTGAGTATTAGTAGTTTGCATATACTGTTTTCTCTCTTCCACTTCGCTTGCTTGGTCGTAGCAGCGGCCACAGCCGCAGCAGATCCAGTGGTTGGAACGATCGGTTCTTCTTCTGACAGCACGTGATCAATATTCACGAGTTGAAGATTTAAAGTGACCTTTCGTCTCCATATCTGGAAGTGTTCACCATCGAATTTCTCCAACTTGTTAAAGCCGGTATCGATGAGCGAAGCATGAGAATTATCCATCTTCTCAATAAAGCTTTGAGATTGTTATTGCCGAGGCACAATTTTTGATGGAAAATTCTGAAACTGAAACAATTGTACAAACAACGTTTCAAATGCAACACCTTAAAGAAGATGTGCAACAGAGATCCTGGAGGATTCTGAATTACGAGGATCTAAAAAGATTCTACGTAATACACAAAAAATCTAAAGAGACTTTGTGCAAGCGACTATCGGCAGTAGAGCTTCTAAAAAGAAGTTACTGTAAAAGGCAACAACAGCGATGACAGGCGAGAATGAGATGCTGGGGTGAATGAACCACCGTTGCTCAAAGCTTTATTCGTCCCACACGAGCACGAACAGCTTGCAGGAACCAGCAAGTTCACGAAGAACTTCTGGAACGCTCGTAAGTCAATATTTGAGACTTGAACGGGCTTCCTGGACTTAACAGACTCCCTCAACTCTCTTCTTGGTGCATCTTTCAAAAGAGGCCAAGGGGCTCTATTTATAGAGTGGAGTTGAGACTTCACCTCTTCTCCTATCCGATGTGGGACTAAAATACCAATACTCAAAAATAGAGTTTGATATTTTAGATCATCCCACAATCAGCATAGAAGTGTGCCAGTCCACGCCTACCCTCCGAACACTCCCGTGCATGCACGAGACATCCTGGAGTCCGTATCCGAGTCCGAGTCCGCACAACAAAAATTAACTTGCATCCTTGTTGGATTTAATCCTTTTTCCTTCTAGGAAAATACTTCCACATGGCACAAACTTGTGCCCCACTACACCTCATGTGCACACCTCAACACAAGCAATGTATTATATTGAGATACTCACCATTTGGTGTAGCCGATGTGGGACTATCTTTTCTAGTCCAAAGGCAAAAATACCAACACATGTCTAGACCTCCCGACGTCCGACTATGCATGTTTTAGATTTTTATGGTCTTTTTTCTGCAATTTTTAGTAATTTTTTGAATTTATTTATTTATTTTTGAACCGCCTAGATCTAGACAGCCGCCTAGGAGGACTAGACGCTAGGCTGCAGGTGCCTGTCCGACTAGCATCTAGCATTTTTTACAATCTTGTTTTTTCTCACTTTCTTTTCTTTTCTTTTTTTCATCAACTTACTATGGCCCTTGATAGGTGCCCCCTTTGGAATCTCTGCCATGTCTGACAATCACCGACAGAATATATCAGAGCCTTTAATGGTTTGTGATAATCATGACAAGAAATAATGGCGGGCACATGGTATCTCTTAATGTCTGTATTATCGAAGCTATGTCAAAGCAGCAAAAGGGAATGGATGAGATTGCTGAGTTACTCGTACCAACCATGTGATGCTGCTTGCTCATGCTCATCCTTATGGTTTGCAGAGGATATACTTATATGTTGTTACTTGGTGGTAGCTGAGAAAATCAGTGTCTGATCCTCTCGAAATTTGGTTACCTTCCACTGTTTATAATAAGGTTCACAGTATCGGTATCGGACTATTTCTATGAGTATTGGTATCGACGATATCGGTAGTATCGGCGGTTTCGGATCGGAGTATCGGATTTTTTGGTATCGGAAAACAAATAATTATTGATAAATTTATTTACATTTTAAAACATATATTTTATACTGGAAATTGCTGAGAAACCTATTTTATACTGAAAATTGCTGAGAAATCCAATTTCGGGGTTGGTTTTTATGAAAAACCCACCCGCATGATGGGTTTTATGAAATGCCCAGAATTATATATTTTCACGTTAAGTATTCCAAGATTCCCTTTAGATGCTCTGTATTTACAAAATTAATACCATAACTACCCCTCCGCACAAACTCAGATTTGGATTGCAATTCTCGTTTTCTTCTTCTTCTTCTTCATGAGAGATCTGAATTCCATTGCACTCATCTTCAGCAGAGATCGCAAAGATCGTTCGTAGTTCACCATGCTTTTTTTTTCAGTCGAACTCCGATCATCGCTCATCTTCTTCTTCTTCTTCTTCTTTTCCGACAATTAGGTCAATTATGGAGAGAAGATCTTCTTCTTCTTTTCCATAAGAGTTAGCATCGTTTTGAAAGAAGAACGAAAACTCTTGAATCTTTATTCATGTCAAATTTTTTTTCCACAAAAAAAAAAAAAAAGGTTTCTGTCAACTGTTCTCCGTCGATATAACACAAAGAATAGTCATTCTCCTGCATTTTGTCACGCCCCAGAACCAGAATACTAGAGAGCGGAGGAATGACTCAGCCAGCTACGTATTACGGGTAGATGAATACCGTATAATACGATCAATGCTGTCTAAAAGACAAGGGGGTGCATACTACATGAAAGTCTCGCTATGGTCACTTCACATCTATTGTCTCAATCATTCAAACAAGAAGCAATAACAGAGAACATTTAAGAATAAGCAATAAAGCGTCCCAAACGCTTAGTCAAGATGTTCTTGAGATCTGGCTTTACAAAACATAGCCAGATGATATAGCAACATATACACAATTGTTATCAGCTGCAGTCTGACTTAATTACAATTATGTAAAAATAAGTACAAGACAATCCGACTAACATGTCGGTGCCAAGCAGCAAAATGTAAAGTAATTAACAAAACGAGCGGGGAAGTAAGGAACCCACTCGAGTCCTCCTGCGATCATTCCTCTAGTATTGACCATCTTGGAGGTAGAGGTAAGCTGAGTCCTCGGGAACCGGCTCTAAATCTGGCCATGCAAAACCAGAGAGGTTAGACCTCTAATAGCAAGTACCGCAAGGAAGCACGATATGAGACATTAAACCAGTAAATAAGAGAATATAATAATAGATCTCTGCTTGCTACTGGGATTCACATAACATCACGACACTTCGAACCAACCTCCCAACCAAACAAGGACAGAAGTTGGCCCGTCATGTCCTGATGCTCTGATCATCTCAGTTAGGTAACAGAGTAGGTACAGTACACAAACAAATCAACTTAAACGGCCATCCAACTCCTACGGCTTACTACTGTGAGCTCCAAGTTATCCTGGAATTATGCAATAAAGATTTCTCAGTTCTTACTATGAACAAGCAAGGCTAGTCGATCCAATCAATCAATTGCGCCAATCATGAATTAGACGAGTCCCAGCGGGACGCCCGTCATCAATATACAATATACAATAAATAGTATTACCAGATACCGCTCCATGCCCGTGTGGCAGGTTTGCAGTATCTGTGGGGACCAGCCGGCCTGTCGGGCACTACTAGTCCCAAGAGGGCTGCCATGTAAGAACTCGGGAATCCATTCTCTCCATGCAATCATTATTTTTATTTAACTTAATAGTCTCTACGTTGAGTGAAATCCCATGCCGTGGATCATGGTCATTCGGAATGAGTACTTTAGTACGGGGTACGATATGCACAACTCTACAACGATCCCCGTGCGGTTAGGTTGTAGGTCTTACATAGCGTAATGCAACAATCCAAACTAACCACGGAACAATCATGCCTTGACCATAAAATACACATGCTTCTTTTATAGTAAAATAAATAAATAAATTGAAGCCTGCATGTGTGCCTGTATGTCAATATTCGGGATCGGTCAATCGATTATAGTAGTTCATACTTAATATGAACGTGTCTCATTCATTCATTTCAATAAGACGACTAGCCAGTCTCTTAGTTCCATCTAGGAACGCATGATCAATAATTAATCAAGATAACAATCAATGTTAATTAATGCCAAATTCGGAAAATAAACATTGGGAAATAAATAATGTTTGGGAAATAAAGAATCTCATACGCTGTGGGAAATGATTGGGGAATAAATAAATCTCATGCACTGTGGGGAATGTTTGGGAAATAAAGAATCTCATGCGCTGTGGAAAAGGTTGGAAAATAAATAATATCATGCGCCTGAGGGAAATGATTAAATAAATAAACTCATGCGCTGTGGGAATGCGGCTGTGAGAAATAAATATCATGCGCTGTGGAATAAGATTGGAAAATAAATAATCCATGCGCCTGAGGAATGAGATTGGGAAATAAATAATCTCATGCGCCTGAGGAATGCGGCTGTGGGAAATAAATATCATGCGCTGTGGAAAATGATTGAGAAATAAATAATCCATGCGCCTGAGGAATGAGATTGGGAAATAAATATCATGCGCTGTGGAATAAGATTGGAAAATAAATAATCCATGCGCCTGAGGAATGAGATTGGGAAATAAATAATCTCATGCGCCTGAGGAATAAGATTGGAGAATAAATAATCCATGCGCCTGAGGAATGAGATTGGGAAAAAAATAATCTCATGCGCCTGGGGAATGCGGCTGTGGGAAATAAATATCATGCGCTGTGGAAAATGATTGAGAAATAAATAATCCATGCGCCTGAGGAATGAGATTGGGAAATAAATAATCTCATGCGCCTGAGGAATAAGATTGGGGAATAAATAATCCATGCGCCTGAGGAATGAAGATTTGATGCGCTGTGGGAATAAAGATTTCAATGCGCTGAGGAATGAAGATTGGGAAATAAATAATCCATGCCGCCTGAGGAATGAGATTGGGAAATAAATAATCTCATGCGCCTGAGGAATAAGATTGGGGAATAAATAATCCATGCGCCTGAGGAATGAGATTGGGAAATAAATAATCTCATGCGCCTGAAGAATAAGATTGGGGAATAAATAATCCATGCGCCTGAGGAATGAAGATTTGATGCGCTGTGGGAATAAAGATTTCCATGCGCTGAGGAATGAAGATTTGATGCGCTGGGACTGTCCTTCTTCTCCGAATTTTCTGAGAACAGAACCATTGGGAACCTTGGAAGCCATTGCTTCCAAGCTTCATAAATCCTTCATCCCAAGTCCAAATATGGACTTCCATAGGTCAAAATTGGGTAGAACGAAATTCTCTACAACATGGAACCATCAAAACTTGAAGATAACAAAGTTTACTAGATCAAAACCTAAGAAATCCGAAAATGTAACAAACTTAGATCTACAACAAATAAGCCATGGAAATTGAAAATGCTAAGTACTAAAGAGACTTAAAATCAAATAGGGAAGATGATGGAACAATAAAAATAGGGATCCATCAAGAAGCAAGTTGGCACTTGCCTATCTCTTCTAGGTTGGTGGGAGAGTTATGAGGAAGAAGAAGAGTAATGGTGAAGTAATGAAGAGAGAGAAAGGAGATGGGCTTTAAATGGAAGGGGTGGTGGTAGGTGGGGGTTTATTTCGGTTCATGATGAACCAACATAATTAAACCAATCTGAGCCGAACCCATAGCAAAGCTAAAGCAGAGTATAAAAGCAGAAAGTAAAGTGCAGAAATAAAATTGCAGGAAATTAATTAACATAAAATTAAAGAAATTTAAATAAAGAGCAATACATGATAAATATAAAATATTTACATTTAAACAGTACATGCATTCTAAAAATACGTATTCTGGGAATGGGAAGTGACATCTCTACCCTCCTTAGAAAAATTCCGTCCTCGGAATTTCAAATCCAAGCAGGATAGAAACATCAGAGCTGAACTACTCTAGGTATAAGCAATTTAAGTAAGCAATCATTCTACAATGTCAATAGTATGTAACATATCTATGTTGAACATTCTACGATACCAAGCAATTCTACTCGTAAGGTGGCAAGCATGAGGAGTTAAGACAATCAAGGTATACAGAAAGAGATATACCTTGTGAGTCAAACAGGTGCGCATACCGTGATCGGATATCATCCTCACGTTCTCACGTTGACTCCCCTAAAGAGCGATGACCCCAAGCAACCCGGACAAGGCTAATTGTTCGGTTCTTGAGTATCTTCTCTCTTCGGTCCAAAATAGACACAGGCTGTTCCTCGTAAGACAGGTTGGTACCAACAACCAGCTCAGAATGATCAAGGATATGGCTTGGGTCCGATACATACCTTCGCAACTGAGATACATGAAATACGTCATGCACCTCTCGTAACGAAGGTGGAAGGGATAAACGATAAGCAACATCGCCTATCCTCTCAAGAATAACAAATGGGCCCACGTACCGCGGACTCAACTTCCCGCGAACGCCAAACCTAATGACCCCACGGGTAGGTGAGATCCTCAAGAACACGTGGTCCCCAACAGAAAACTCTAGCGGCCTACGATGCTGGTCCGCCCAATGACGATGCCGATCCTGTGCAACTCGAAGTCGCTCTCTAATTCCTTTGACCAATTCAACTGTCTGAACAATCATTTCCGGGCCTAACATCTTTCTCTCCCCGATATCATCCCATGCTAGTGGCGACCTACACTTCTTACCATATAGTGCTTCAAACGGCACCATCTGGATACTGGCTTGATAACTGTTGTTGTATGAGAACTCGACCAAGTGTAGGTGGCTCTCCCAAGATCCTCCAAAATCTAGGGTGCAAGCTCGCAACATGTCTTCTAAAGTCTGAATTGTTCTTTCTGATTGCCCGTCCGTCTGTAGATGGTAAGCCGTGCTAAATCTTAACTTGGTACCCAAGCTATGATGTAAGCTCTTCCAAAAATGTGATGTAAAACGGGTATCTCTGTCTGACACAATACTGACTGGGACCCCATGCTGCCTGACTATCTGCTGCATATACAATTCTGCCAACTTCTCCGTAGATTGCCCTACTCTAAAAGGAAGAAAGTGCGCCACCTTTGTAAGCCGATCTATTATCACCCAAATAGCATTTTTACTACTTGGTGATCTTGGTAAACCGGTCACAAAGTCCATTGTAATATGTTCCCACTTTCATTCCGGGATAGGAAGCGGTTGCAATAACCCAGCTGGCCTCTGCTGTTCTGCCTTCACTTGCTGACATACCAAGCAACGGGAATCAAATCTAGCTATCTTCCTCTTCATCCCATTCCACCAGAAGTGCTGCTTGATATCTTGGTACATCTTGGTCCCTCCAGGGTGAATAGAATACTGAGAGCTGTGAGCTTCTGCCATAACCTCCTGTCTGATATCTCCACTAGGCACACATAGACGTGACCCAAACCTAAGTGTACCATCTTCATGAATTCTCATCTCCTTCCTGAGTCCTGACTCACATTCTGTCCTAAGCTTCTGAATCCTTGGGTCTTGTGCCTGAGCTGCCTTGATCCTATCTACCAAGTTGGATTGAACTTGTAGACTCGCCAGAACTCCTACATCACTAGGAAGTACAACCTCGATGCCCATTTCCTGAAGGTCTTCTAAGATATGCCTATGTGTTGTTAACATAAATGTGCCGTCTCTCCTGCTGAGAGCGTCTGCTACCACATTAGCCTTGCCTGGATGATACTGAAGCTCCACGTCATAGTCCTTGATCAACTCCAACCATCTCCTCTGCCTCATGTTTAGTTCCTTCTGAGTAAAGATGTACTTCAGACTTTTATGGTCCGTGTACATATCCACTCGATCACCATATAAGTAATGCCTCCATAGCTTCAAAGCAAATACTACTGCCGCCAACTCCAAATCATGAGTTGGATAATTCTTCTCGTGGTCCCGAAGTTGCCTAGATGCATATGCTATCACCTTCCCATGCTGCATGAGGACACATCCAAGTCCTTTACCTGATGCATCACAATAAACGGTAAAATCTCCGGGTCCAACTGGCAATGTAAGAATAGGCGCTGATATCAACTTCTGCTTCAGATTCTCAAATGATGTCTGGCATTCTGCCGATCAGACGAATGGTACATCCTTCCGTGTCAATCGGGTCATGGGTGCTGAAAGCCTTGCAAAGTCTGACACGAACCTTCTGTAATAACCCGCCAATTCCAAGAAACTCCGTACATCAGCTACGGTCTTGGGTACTGGCCAACTCTCTACTGCTTCTACCTTCTTGGGATCTACTGCTACTCCAGCTCCTGATATGATATGACCCAAAAATGAAATGTGATTCGTCCAGAACTCACACTTGCTGAGCTTGGCATACAACTGGTTCTCTCTCAGAACTTGTAACACTTTTCTGAGGTGGTCTTCATGCTCCTCTTCACTAGCAGAGTATACGAGAATGTCGTCAAGAAACACAACGACAAACTGATCTAAGTATGGCATAAAGATGCGGTTCATCAAATCCATAAATATTGCTGGAGCATTGGTCAAACCAAACGGCATTACTAAGAATTCATAATGCCCATACTTCGACCTGAATGCTGTCTTGGGAATGTCCTCCTTCCGAACCCTCACTTGATGATACCCTGAACGAAGATCTATCTTGGAGAAAACTCTAGCTTTGCTCAACTGATCAAACAAGTCGTCGATCCTGGGTAGTGGGTACTTGTTCTTTACTGTCGCCGCGTTAAGCTTCTTGTAATCAATGCATAATCTGGACGACCCATCCTTCTTTCCCACAAGTACCACTGGTGCTGCCCATGGTGATATGCTAGCTTGGATGAACTTCTTCTCCTTCAGTTCCTCTATGTGTTGATATACCTTAGCCTGCTCCGAGTCCGCCATTCTGTAAACTCGATCTGATATCGGTTTAGTTCCAGGTGCCAATTCTATGCTGAACTCAATATCTCTAACTGGTGGCAGACCTGGAAGTTCTTCAGGAAATACGTCTAGAAACTCTTCAACTACCTTCGGAACTTGAACTTCTTCCATTGTCGTTATTACTCCCTGCTCTTGTTGAGTTGCCTCTGATCTGACTAAGGTGAATCTCTTTATGCCTGGAATATCAAAAGATACACTCCCTCTACGATAATCTATCATCGCATGACTGTCTTTCAGCCAGTCCATGCCTAAGATAACGTCAAAATTTCCAACAGAAAATTCTATCAACCGGGCGGGTAAGGAATGCCCGCAAACTACAACGCTACATGCTAGAATAACTCTACTAACTCCTACGAGCCCATTACCAGTGAGTATATTTAACCTCCCTGGCAATGCCTCGAATTCCATTCCTAGCCGTGTTGCAAATTGTGCAGATATAAATGAGTGCGATGCTCCCGAATCAAACAATGCTACTGCGGGATAAGAGGCGACGAGAATGTTACCTGCCACAACATCTCCCGATGCCAATGCCTCTTCCAAGGACAGAGTGAATGCCTGCCCTCGACCTCCTTGCTGGTTCCCATGCTGCGGCCTAGCCTGGTGCTGCCGCTGGCCCCTGCCCTGGTGATGCTGGGGTGGTCTATGCTGGTGTTGCTGCATCGGCGGTCCCTGCTGCCGAAACATCTGAGCATGTGGCATTAACGGACGCTGGGCCAATGGTCTCACTGCCACTGCGGGTCCTCGATACTGCCCTGTCCCTGGTGCTGGCAGAGCAGGAAACTGTTGCACTGGTCCTCCTGACCTCGAATTCATAGGACATGTGGTAACCCGATGATCTGGATTTTCACATATCAAACACAGTCTGTTCAATGTCCGACACACATCTCTAGTGTGCCCTATCTTCCCGCAATAAGTGCAGTCCGCTGGGGGTTGCTGGTTCTTCCTCTGTTGCTGTTGCTGCTGCCTGGGTGGTGGTGCTGGCCCTCGCATTGCCACATCGTGAATGCGAATGCCAAGGGATGGTGATGTTGTTCGGGGCGCTGCTCCCCCTCCTCCTTCACTCTGACTGTGAGATCTCTTCTGACCTCCAGTCCTGGCCGCAATCCTCTGAACGGTTATCTCATGCCTTCAAGTTGCCGTCAATACTTCATCAAAAGTCTGGTAATTGTGCCCCTCTATCAATTGCAAGAGCTCAAGGTGAAACCCTTGCTGGAACCTCATAGCTCTCTGGCTCTCTGTTGCTACCATCTCTGGGGCGAACCTACTCAATCTGCAGAACTCTGCTGCATAAGCATCTACAGTCTTGCCAGCCTGTCTGAGGTTGATAAACTTCTGTTGTAGCTCAAACTGCGCCACAACTCCATAGTACTTCGTCTTGAATCTTGCAGTAAAATCGTCCCAAGCAACAGGACGTCTGATGCCTACTTCCTCTGATTCCCACAAATCACGTGCGAGATCCTGAAGTAACAATTTCACCTGATCTACACGTTCTTCTGCCGGCACCTTAGCGGCTGTCAGAATAGCCTCAATGTCCTTAAGCCATGCATCTGCTGAAATAGCATCTTCCGTGCCCTCGAAACGGCGGAGATTGTACTTGCAAAACCTGGCGGACGCTCCTGAATCTGTCCTTGCCCCTCTTTCTAAAGCTGTCTGCAATCCTTGGTTGAGGAGCACATTCTGCTCTTGCAACTGAGCGTGCATGCGCTGCTGGGCTAACATCTGATGTTGCAGAGTAGCCATCATTCCTCTCATGATCTCCAGAAGGGCTGGTGTGTCTACTCCCACAGGGGTAGGTGGAACTGTTGGTGGTGGTGGAACATCCGGATACTGCAATCCAGCTGCTGCTTCCACTATCACTTCTTCTTGAATAGCCTCTTGAGTTAGTACCGGCCCTTGTTGCTGACCAACATGGTCAGGTTGTCCGTGTTGCTCTTGTTGTTGTTGTCCAGTCCTGGCAGATGCGGACGAAGTGCCCCTAAGAAAAGGGACAAAAGAACAATCAAACGATCGGACAGGAAAGATCAATGAAGTCAAAGGATACCAGAATGTCAAGCTAGAGTCGAGAGTAATGGATCATGAGATCAAGAGGGAACATGTGTGATTGAGACATCCTATAAATTAAAACACCCCACAAGTCTGAAATCAGACCTGCATGGGCCACCACTAAAACCTTGTCACGCCCCAGAACCAGAATACTGGAGAGCGGGGGAATGACTCAGCCAGCTACGTATTACGGGTAGATGAATACCGTATAATACGATCAATGCTGTCTAAAAGACAAGGGGGTGCATACTACATGAAAGTCTCGCTATGGTCACTTCACATCTATTGTCTCAATCATTCAAACAAGAAGCAATAACAGAGAACATTTAAGAATAAGCAATAAGGCGTCCCAAACGCTTAGTCAAGATGTTCTTGAGATCTGGCTTTACAAAACATAGCCAGATGATATAGCAACATATACACAATTGTTATCAGCTGCAGTCTGACTTAATTACAATTATGTAAAAGTAAGTACAAGACAATCCGACTAACATGTCGGTGCCAAGCGGCAAAATGTAAAGTAATTAACAAAACGAGCGAGGAAGTAAGGAACCCACTCGAGTCCTCCTGCGATCATTCCTCTAGTATTGACCATCTTGGAGGTAGAGGTAAGCTGAGTCCTCGGGAACCGGCTCTAAATCTGGCCATGCAAAACCAGAGAGGTTAGACCTCTAATAGCAAGTACCGCAAGGAAGCACGATATGAGACATTAAACCAGTAAATAAGAGAATATAATAATAGATCTCTGCTTGCTACTGGGATTCACATAACATCACGACACTTCGAACCAACCTCCCAACCAAACAAGGACAGAAGTTGGCCCGTCATGTCCTGATGCTCTGATCATCTCAGTTAGGTAACAGAGTAGGTACAGTACACAAACAAATCAACTTAAACGGCCATTCAACTCCTACGGCTTACTACTGTGAGCTCCAAGTTATCCTGGAATTATGCAATAAAGATTTCTCAGTTCTTACTATGAACAAGCAAGGCTAGTCGATCCAATCAATCAATTGCGCCAATCATGAATTAGACGAGTCCCAGCGGGACGCCCGTCATCAATATACAATATACAATAAATAGTATTACCAGATACCGCTCCATGCCCGTGTGGCAGGTTTGCAGTATCTGTGGGGACCAGCCGGCCTGTCGGGCACTACTAGTCCCAAGAGGGCTGCCATGTAAGAACTCGGGAATCCATTCTCTCCATGCAATCATTATTTTTATTTAACTTAATAGTCTCTACGTTGAGTGAAATCCCATGCCGTGGATCATGGTCATTCGGAATGAGTACTTTAGTACGGGGTACGATATGCACAACTCTACAACGATGCCCGTGCGGTTAGGTTGTAGGTCTTACATAGCGTAATGCAACAATCCAAACTAACCACGGAACAATCATGTCTTGACCATAAAATACACATGCTTCTTTTATAGTAAAATAAATAAATAAATAAATTGAAGCCTGCATGTGTGCCTGTATGTCAATATTCGGGATCGGCCAATCGATTATAGCAGTTCATACTTAATATGAACGTGTCTCATTCATTCATTTCAATAAGACGACTAGCCAGTCTCTTAGTTTCATCTAGGAACGCATGATCAATAATTAATCAAGATAACAATCAATGTTAATTAATGCCAAATTCGGAAAATAAACATTGGAAAATAAATAATGTTTGGGAAATAAAGAATCTCATGCGCTGTGGGAAATGATTGGGGAATAAATAAATCTCATGCACTGTGGGGAATGTTTGGGAAATAAAGAATCTCATGCGCTGTGGAAAAGGTTGGGAAATAAATAATATCATGCGCCTGAGGGAAATGATTAAATAAGTAAACTCATGCGCTGGCTGTGGGAAATAAATATCATGCGCTGTGGAAAATGATTGAGAAATAAATAATCCATGCGCCTGAGGAATGAGATTGGAAAATAAATAATCTCATGCGCCTGAGGAATAAGATTGGAGAATAAATAATCCATGCGCCTGAGGAATGAGATTGGAAAAAAAATAATCTCATGCGCCTGAGAAATGCGGCTGTGGGAAATAAATATCATGCGCTGTGGAAAATGATTGAGAAATAAATAATCCATGCGCCTGAGGAATGAGATTGGGAAATAAATAATCTCATGCGCCTGAGGAATAAGATTGGGGAATAAATAATCCATGCGCCTGAGGAATGAAGATTTGATGCGCTGTGGGAATAAAGATTTCCATGCGCTGAGGAATGAAGATTGGGAAATAAATAATCCATGCGCCTGAGGAATGAGATTGGAAAATAAATAATCTCATGCGCCTGAGGAATAAGATTGGGGAATAAATAATCCATGCGCCTGAGGAATGAGATTGGGAAATAAATAATCTCATGCGTCTGAGGAATAAGATTGGGGAATAAATAATCCATGCGCCTGAGGAATGAAGATTTGATGCGCTGTGGGAATAAAGATTTCCATGCGCTGAAGAATGAAGATTTGATGCGCTGGGACTGTCCTTCTTCTCCGAATTTTCTGAGAACAGAACCATTGGGAACCATGGAAGCCATTGCTTCCAAGCTTCATAAATCCTTCATCCCAAGTCCAAATATGGACTTCCTAGGTCAAAATTGGGTAGAACGAAATTCTCTACAACATGGAACCATCAAAACTTGAAGATAACAAAGTTTACTAGATCAAAACCTAAGAAATTCGAAAATGTAACAAACTTAGATCTACAACAAATAAGCTATGGAAATTGAAAATGCTAAGTACTAAAGAGACTTAAAATCAAATAGGGAAGATGATGGAACAATAAAAATAGGGATCCATCAAGAAACAAGTTGGCACTTGCCTATCTCTTCTAGGTTGGTGGGAGAGTTATGAGGAAGAAGAAGAGTAATGGTGAAGTAATGAAGAGAGAGAAAGGAGATGGGCTTTAAATGGAAGGGGTGGTGGTAGGTGGGGGTTTATTTCGGTTCATGATGAACCAACATAATTAAACCAATCTGAGCCGAACCCATAGCAAAGCTAAAGCAGAGTATAAAAGCAGAAAGTAAAGTGCAGAAATAAAATTGCAGGAAATTAATTAACATGAAATTAAAGGAATTTAAATAAAGAGCAATACAATAAATATAAAATATTTACATTTAAACAGTACATGCATTCTAAAAATACGTATTCTGGGAATGGGAAGTGACACATTTTAACAAGGAGAATGACATTTTTCGTGTAAATTAACACAGAGAATGCCATTCTCCTGTGGTTTAACATTTGAATGGCCATTCTCCGTGTCATTTAGCACGGAGAATGGCCATTCTCCGTGTCATTTAGCACGGAGAATGCCATTCTCCGTGTAAATTAACACGGAGAATGTCATTCTCCGTGTTATTGCCATTCTCCGTGCTATTTAATACGGAGAATGGCGTTCTCCGTGTTTTTAACACGGAGAATGGCCATTCTCCTGCGTTTTAATACTGGAATGACCATTCTCCGTGCTAAATTACACAAAGAATGACCATTCTCCGTGTAAATTAAGACGGAGAATGGCCATTCTTCGTGTAATTTAGAACGGAGAATGCCATTCTCCGTACTAAATTGACCATTCTCCGTGTAAATTAACACGGAGAATGGCGTTCTCCGTGTTTCTAACACGGAGGATGGCTATTCTCCTGCGTTTTAACACTGGAATGATCATTCTCCGTGCTAAATTACACGGAGAATGACCATTCTTCGTGTAAATTAGGACGGAGAATGGCCATTCTCCGTGTAATTTAGCACGGAGAATGGTCATTCTCCGTGTAAATTAAGACGGAGAATGCCATTCTCCGTGTTACTAACACAGAGAATGGCCATTCTCCGTGTAAATTAAGACGGAGAATGCCATTCTCCGTGTTACTAATACGGAGAATAACCACCCTCATGCGAAATTAACATTTTTCGTGTTCTAACACGGAGAATGGCCATTCTCCTGCATTTTATGGTCAGTTGAAACTTTGGAGGGCCATAACTTTTGACTGGGAGGTCGAAACGAGGCCCGGTTTGTCGCAAAATGAGCGTATCTTCGAGGAGCCTGAGATTAACCGCTTCTTTGTTAGACGGTCTTCCAAAATTTTAGAATTGTAAAAAAATGATGTTTTGACCTCTGTTTTAGCACTTTTGCCAATTGTCTCGGTCTTTCCGAAATTTTTCGACGAGTTTTTGAAGATTTTTGAGGAGAAAACCTAGATTCGAAAGTGAGCAGCGTATGGAAGAAGATGAAGTATCGAAACATTTTTTTTAAGAATAGTTTCGTGGGTGTTTCAATAAATTAGAAGGAAGGGCAAAAAGGTCATTCAGAACCCTCTTTATATATTTTTTGCTAATTCTGGGCACGCGATGAAATGTTATTGTACGGTGGATTTTTCATAAAACTTTTTCGTTTTTTGGGCATTTCATAAATTTTTCCTATTTTATACACTCAGGCATAATTTTAAGTGTTTTCAGTATTATTTCTTATTAGTTTTGAAATTAAATGAAATGGTACTCACTCTTACCTATTGATTTACATATAATAGATTGATTTTCTTCTTTTACATGCTTTTATAACCTTATTATGCTTTAAACCTTGCAGATTTGTCTTTTTCATTTAATTTTCTTTGCCGAATTGACCGGAAAAGAGACCCCCAATGTCGGTATCGATCAGTATCAAGTATCAGTCGGTATCGGTTCGGGATATACCAAACCGTATCAGTATCGGCCGTATCGGATCAGTATCGGCCGATACTTTAAACCATGGTACAGTTGTGGACGTTGGAGTCCAAGATGAAGATGGGATTTGGTTGGTTAAGACAAACACAAAAGGGAAGGAAGTCGGGAGGGGAAAGGGGAAAGAATATTGTTTCTTTCATGTCCCTCAATATCCATATTAATTACCAATAATATAGAACCCTAGTGGTCATACTTCGAGTTTTATTACAATCCAAGCTTTCTAAGACGGTGCGAAGCGACGAGGCAACATCTCTAAAAGGTCTAGACATGGGGGTCTCAAGGCGGCAAGGTAGGGGCCTCAAGACTAAAATTTTGGGTTGTGCGATAGTTAAGTTAATACAAACATGTAGTTATGAAAACTATTGATGTCCCAATTCATCAACAACTTTCATTCTATGATGAATTTCAATTCGGGCAGACCAAACTTGTCAAGACGGTGAAGACCAAAAGGTCTAGGCAGGGGTCTTAGTACTTAAATCGGGGGTGCGTATTGTGTAGTAAGCCAAAGCAAGCTTGTGGTTTATGCCCTAACGTGTTATAATTTCCTCTTCTACTTGGTACGATGGACATCATAGTCGGAGATAGGGATGGGGCTGTGTTATGACAAACACAAAAGATGAGAAAAATAAAGAGGCCAAAAGAAACCTCCTCTTTTGTAGTATCTTTTAAAATATTTATAAATATCCATATAAGTTATTTCGGGCTTGTGTTAGGTTCCATATTAAAAAGAATGCGAGGGATCAGGTCAAATCTAAGCAAAGCGGGTCAAAGCGGCTCCTTGAGGCATCGAGGGCGATAGAGTATCTGAAACGCCTAGACAGACGCCTAAAACTCTGTTGCGATCCGAACCCATGATTGCAGCAAAGCCCATCATATATATATATATATATATATATATTTTTATCCCATCATATATATATATATATATATATATATATATATATATATATAACCATCCCCTTCTTCACCTCTTTGGGCTGTTTTGATAGATGTAACCATCTAAAAGTGTAAAAGTGAGACTTTCAACATGATGTAACGTAAGTGGTGTTACTTTCCAAAATATGTATGGATATATGTAATTTTGTCTCAGTTTCAAGCTAAAAGTGATTATAGTGGGAGTAAAAATTGAAAGTTTGGAGTTCTAATGTTTGGATGGCAACATGAAAGTGAAAGTGAGAATTGAAATATCTATTAATTAACAAATATTAACTAACAAATAAATAATAATAATAATAATAATAATAATAATAATAATAATAATAAATTATTTTAAAATAACAAAATTTAATTAAGAAAAATTAAGGAAAAAATTATTGCTAATCAAAAAATTAGTTAGGAGTAAGTAACAAAAATTTTAATTAGCAAAAAACAAAAGTAAATTTAGTTAATAAAACCCAAAAAAACCAAAAATAAATTAAAATTTTAATTAACAAGAACCCATTAGTTAAAATTTAATTTAAAAAACAATTAGACAAAAAGTTAATTAACAAAAATTAATTAACCAAAAGTTAATCAACAAAATTTAATTAACAAAATTAGTTAACAAAAATTTAATTAAGAAAATTTATCAAAAATATAATTAAGAAGAAATTATTTAACAAAACGTAGTTAACAAATAAAATAATTAACAATAATTAAGAAAAAAACATAATTAAGAAAAAAAATTAAGAAAAAATTTAAATAACAAAAATTTAATTAAGACAACATAATTAACAAATTTTAATTAAGAAAAATTAACAATAACCGTAATCAATGAAATTAACAACATAATTAACTAAATCTATTTAATACAAATTTGATTAAGAAAATTTAACCAAAATTGACTTAACAACGACTAATTAATAGTAACAAACGTTAACAATAATCAAAGTTAGCAGTAATTAATATTAATATTTAATTAACATTGAATATTTAACTAATAATAATTAACGTTAGCAGTAACTAATATTAATATTTTATTAACATTGAATATTTAATTAATAATAATTAGCGTTAACGATATTAACAATAATTATAAAAACTAATGTGAACAAAAACTAACTATTGATAAAGTAAATAAAAAGTAACAAAACTCTCCACTTTCAACGAGTTCGGCTCATTTTATAACGTAACTCAAAAGCTTTCCACTTGTATCAAAATTTTCACTTTCAATGTACTTTCAATGCCTAACCAAACATTGAAACTGTTTTAATGCAAGTGTAGATTCATTGAAAGTGGCACTTTCCATTCACTTTCCATGCACTTTCTTTTAACCAAACGTTCGAGGTGAGAAAGTGGACTGCACTTGCATCAAAACAACCCACTTGCACCTCACTTACTTCCAACCAAACATGTCCTAACCGTCACTCCAACAAGTTCTCTCAGAGCATCCACGGTGGGAGAGAATTCAAGTGCTATATTTTAATTTTAGTCAAATTTTATAGCACTTGAAGACTGCAATAGGCACTTGTCCATATTTGAAAATTGCTAGAAAGCTAATAAACACTCCAGATTTGGAGCATGTTGTAGCTCCTCTACATTAATTTCTGGGCCCACAAATTTATATAACCATCACCGTCACTCCAGCAAGTTCTCTCATCTTCGAATCCACTAGGCTGTGTTTGAGTGTTTGATTGTGTACTGTTTGATAGCTTATATTTCCATGGAATTATTTTCCAAAAAACTATCATTCTCCCTATTTTCCACGAAAAGGGTGGAAAATGAAACTTGGCCCAGCCTATAGCAAAATACCATTTTTCCACCGAAAATAACAATTTTTACTATTTTCCGTGGAAAAATAATGACAATCAAACACCCAAACTAAAGTTTTCTGCAAGAAAATTTTCAAAAATCCATGAAATTTTTTTTCCCTAGTAAAATAATTCCGTAAAATTAATTTATTTTTCACCTTGCAATCAAACGCACTCTTACATCAAATCAGTAGCAGGACCACAATAACAAAAACAAAACCAAACCAATTGACGATTAATATCATCATCATCATCATAATCATCATTAATTATTAATCACTCGTTTACTGCAGAAGAAATTACAAACACGCGAGAAAATCAATCGATCAAGAAGGAGAAGAAGAGGGGGGATACTGTACAGAGCCATCATCGATCGGCCGATCGATCGGACTCGGATCTCCGTCGCGGTTGTTCTAGTCGGAATGGGAGTCCTCGTCGTCGTCGTCGTCGGAGGAGGAGGAGGAGGAGGAGGCGGTGGTGTAGTAGTAGGAGTAGTAGGGATGGTCGGGGGGAGGGGGGGCGACGGCGAGGCAGAAGAAGGAGACGAGGCAGAGGGCGAGGCGGCGGAGGTGGTGGAGCGGGAGGAAGCAGAGGAGGTCGAGGACCTCCCCGCTGCTCAGCCGCTCCGGGCCCCGCGCCGAGCGCTGGCACAGCTCCGCCGAGGCCGACGCCACCCTCCCCACCCACGCGCTGCTCACCACCATTTCCTTCTTCTTCTTCTTCTTCCTTCTTTCTATTTTGCTTTAATTGTGGGGGTTTGGTCAGTGTTGGTGAATGCGTAACGTGTTCTTACTTTATAAAGGAACATAAAGAAGCTCAATTTCATTTACATTTGAATTTTTCTAGGTTTGGGTTGGGGTGTCTTTGGGGACACGGAACCTGGATTTTTTTAATCCTTGACTTGGATTCCTTCCGGATACAGCTCCGGTTTGAAAAAAAAAAAAAATTCAATTTGGTTTTGAGAATACTTTTAAAAAAATTATTCGAAAATTGAATACTCAATTTTATGCAAATTTTATGATTAAAAATGTAAATATTTTTTGCCGATGCCCAACGTAACATAGGAGACCTTGTGCACGTTGCATTGCATGCCATTTGGACCCACTGTCCCCCAATTTTCAAACACGCACGCACCAACACCCACTACCCCCATATTAAAAATGTAAATATCTTGAAAACATTATTTATATGTATGGCTTTCAAAATCAAATTTTGATAATTTAACAATTAGTCCTACTTTGAACCCGGCTTCGAAATACAACCAAAAAAAAAATTATAATTTTTTTTAATATAATCTAACGACAAACTCAACTTCAAACCGAGTTGTTTATCGGTTTGGTTCAACTTCGGTTATGGCTAATTTTGATTTGGTTCCGGTTTTGAAATTTTAGAATTTCGGTTTGTTCAGTTTTGACTATTTCGACTCGGTTGAGACCAAATATCTCACCCCCAAGCTCCAGTACCATATTTTTAACTTGAGATATGTGTACAACCATGGGCTAGGATTTTGAAAGGGAGGTAAAAAAAAATTACATACTAAAATTACCCCGAATCGACGGCGAGCGGCGACGCCCCCCCAGGCGGTGGGGGGGGGGGGGAGCTAAGGTGGGGGGGTCGGGCGGACCCCCCGGATCGGCGTCGAGCGGCAGCGCCCTCCCAGGCGGTGGGGGGGGGGGGGGGGGACGAAGGCGGGGGGGTCGGGCGCCCTCCCAGGCGGTGGAGGGGGGGGGGAACGAAGGCGGGGGGGTCGAGTGCCCCCCCCCCATGACGGCGGGGGGGTCGGTTTCGGTGTCGGAAGGGGATCGGATCCTGCGGGGTGGCTTCATCGCTCCTAACTTCGAATTTGGAACAGGATCTGGATCTCAGGAGAGCCAGATGGAGGGAGGAGGATGGACGACTGTTACGCGTCGTCGCGTGACGAAGACCGGGGGAAAGGCAGGAGGAGGACAGGGTCATGTTAGGGATCGTCATCCTGCTGATAAGCGACAGGGCAGGTCAGGGGTGCGGCCATCGGTCCGTGGTCCTATGGTGTCTGCTGGGAGGTCAGTAGGCTGGCGGCCAAAGACGACCGCGGCGGATAAGGAAAAGAGTAAGGTGGTAGATCTCGACGATCAGGGGTCTGGGTCTCATCTTCCGGAGGTGGTCCCCAGGCCACATGGGGCGACTACAAGGCGGCTGGAAGGTCCTGGGCAGATATCTGCAAACCTGTGTTGCCGAAAACTCCCACATCGATGGAGTATGTGCATGTAACTCCCTGGACCTATTTTCGGGTATTATTGAAAATTTTCTTTAATTTAAAAAATGTTTTATTGAATTGGTTAGACAAATGCATTTCAAATCTTAAATTAAACTTATCCTTAAAATTTTGATTTTCTTTTATTAATGATTAAATATTAATTAATTACTTTGATAAAAGTTTGTTATGGATTACTTTCCCTGAGAAGAAAAGGTTGTCCTTTTATTTTTTTAAATTGTTGAGAGGAAATGATTCATTTTGGTTTATTAAATCATTTATTTTGTTATCATTAGACTAGGCTGTTAAATATCATATAGTAGGACAATTCTTTCTTTCCTCTTAAATGCATCATGTATAATAATTGTTATTTCATTATTTAATTTCAAATTACTATTTAACCCTAATTTTTGGAATAACTTTTTTTATTTTGGAAACAGTTGGCAGTTAGGAAGGATTGATTATTATTTGGTATTAAATAATTATTGTAGTTAGTTATTAACTAATTTTGAAATTATGGAATTTGTTTTGAAATCTGTTTTAAATCTGTTTGGATATATTGAATTTGAAAATCTGCTTGATTTTTTTTGAATTATGAAATCTGTTTGAAAACTGGTGTTTGATTTTTTGAAAATCTGTTACTAATTATTTTTGTTTAACCCTAGATCTATTCTATATTACCAACACTGCCACTGTACAAAGACGTCCAGATCTACACGTATTTACAATCCTGCCACTCAGCTCTCACACACGCACACACAGAATATTTTATTATAAATACAGTATAAATCCTTAATTTTTATTATTATTTTTCTGATAGACTGACACACTCTCTCTCTCTCTCTACTCTCTCTCTACAATTTCTCTCTTTCTCTCTCCTCTCTGGCCACTCCGGCCACCGAACACCGTCGCACGCCACCGTCGGATCCCCGTCGAGCACCACCAGCTCGTAGATCGAGCCATCGCCTTGAAGACCCGAGCCGACTTCGACTGCAGCGTCAGATCTCGACTGCTGCGCCAGTTCGAAGACCGTGCCAGCATCTCGATTCCAGAGCCATCGCTCCGATTCCTGTGCAGTCGCCTCGGGAGTGGTGTTGACCCTTCGAGAAGCATGCTGCCACTTCGAAGCACGTGAGGCCACCTCGGAGATCGTGGCCGCCCCTTCGGTTCCCGAGTCGACGCCCAAGCCGAGGAGACATCGCCGAGCCACGCCGGAGATCGCCGCCGAGCCAGGAGTTCACCGCCTCTCTAGAGCTCCGCCTCACCGAGGAATCACTTCGACGCCGCCGGATCTAGCCGCCTGAAGCCGTTCCCGACGACCGGAGAGTCAGATCCACCGTGACATCAGATCGGAGCGCCGCTTTCTCTCGTCAACGCCACGCCGTCGAGCTCCGTTACAGCGTCGAGCTAGCCGAGGATCGACATCCCCACCGCGGTTGGTAAGTTTCCCCCATCGATCTTCTCGGACCTCCTTTCTCTTTCTTGTTCTCTGTAGATTACGGTTTACATTTGGGGCTTTTCTTGGTGATAGGAAGAAGAAGGTGGAACAGATCTAGGGTTTCAGATCTAGGGTTTTGGGCTGGGGTTGAGACTGAGAAGAAGAAGCGAGGATGGGTTTCTGTTCGGCTAGGGTTCTAAGAAGAAGAAGGGAGTTAGAACCTAGGGTTAGGGTTCAGACGAGCTCGGGTGGAAGACGAAGTGAGAAAGAAGAGTGCAAAATTTTTTTTTGTGAAGGCTGGAATAGGAAGAGAGAGAATGAGAAGAGGGTTATATGTTAGGGTTCGTTTAGATGTGGGTCGGGTCTGGAAATTGGGTGATGGACTGTATTAGTGGGCTCTAGTCCAACAGCTGTTGAGATTTTTATTTGATTTTAACAGTGTAAAATAGCAGGATGGGTCAGAAATAGGAGCTGGGCTAGGTTCATTTATTAGCTGTTGGACCTTGGTTTTAGAACCCATAGATTGATTCTTTTTGGGTTAGGTAATATTTTGAGCAGTGGGCTGAATTGAATACTGGGCTGGGTTTTTAGTTTTAGTTGTAAATTAAATTGTTGGGATTAAGCTAGGATGGGCTTGGGCCAGGATCTATGGGTTGTGGTCTGTTCTCATAACATTTGAGCTTTATTTTCATTATTATCATTTAGGACTGTTATTATTAATTTTAGCAATTAGCAAGCTATTCTCTAACATTTATTAGTAAATAATATTTTGGTTAAATATATGGACTAAATTAGTTGTGTTACAAGAAATTGCTAAGATTGCTATCATTTTTATTATTATATATTATTCTTCTAAATATATAAATGCTATATAGTTATTTTACTTACAAAATGTTTCTAATAATTAAAATTAATATTACTATTATTTATTTTGATCAGGTCATATTATAAATTGTTTTATATTTTCTCAAACAATTAAAATGTGTTTTCATTAGCATTATTGTGTCTTGATTTATAAAACCTATGTATTTTCTAAAATATTGGTTAGCTATGGATAGGTTTCCAAATTATTTTGTGGCAAGTTTCTATTTAGAGAGATTATCTAAGTATTATTACTTTCAAAATATTATGACTAGCTAGAAGAGTAGATAACATGTTAGATATAATTAGATAAATGTTATTATTTAAACCCTAATAACTTGTACAAAAATTATAACAGGTGAACAACCATGCAGTATTACTCCCGTGCTTCCAAGGCGAGGCAAGTACACCGACTCGACTTGTACTTTGTATTTCTGTCTTACATTCATGTGCCATGTTCTCATATCGGACACGAGATACACACGATTGTCTTGTACCTTGTTCATTGCATTGTGAGTCATTGTTTATTGCGGGGATTGGGGAAAATATTAGTTTATGTGTGACCACACCCAAACATAGGTATTGTGGATAGCCTAATCGTACACTTCACGTACGATGAAGCCGGATCTTGTAGAATTGATTGACTCATTGATTGATTGTGGTCCTTAGCCGGTCACACATTAGTTTAATATTTCAAATTGTCACACTTGCATATTAATTGTCATGTTCATTGTCTTGTTCATTGATAGCCGTGTTCATTGTCTTGCATATTGATTGTCACGTCCATTGCCTGCAGTTTTACATTTTATTTCTGGTACCGTAGTTTTATTTCTAGTTCTGGTATTCTGGTTTCACCTTGTATTCTGTACTACAGATTATATTGTATATTGTTCTTGTTGGGGTTGTACTTTGTCATGCCCCGATTCCGTAGAATTGATAGTCGTCCCTCGGGCGTGATGCCGTACGAACCTAAGTTGCGATCGCACAAGGCATAGTCATAAGGTTATCCGAAACACAACATCAAGTTAGAGTATGCAGAGAAATTGAATGACACATTTGAAATAGAAATAGACTTTTTCATTGATGATAATAAAACTTTACATAGACTCCTTTACAATAATTGTCGCGCGGGCTACAACATGACTCGACTTACAAAATGAACGCCGATGAGATAGTCGTTCCATATATTACATCCCCTTTTTACAAGCAAAATATAACATCTTTCCACCTGCTATCGAGGCGAGTCGAGCCGCCATCTTCTTTTGGACTGAGTGCGGGTCTTCTTCAAAAGGAATCCAGAAAATAAGCCTTTACACGGACGAGGCTTCAAAAGTGTCCACGCCGCCTTGAGATTTTTAGGTGGCACGCCCTTCGTGGTTCGGGGTACCTGCATGGAGAGCGAGGATCAGTACATTACACTTTGTACTGGTGCGTGACAAGTTAAGTTCCAAGCTCTCATTTGGTTGAATGAGTTTATATGACTTAGTTTATGAATGTTTCTAACCATCCTAATGAATTTCAAGTGAGCATTGACAAGCATAACGTAATTTTCATTGGAACTTACCCCCGGCGGGCCGCGCCGCGCCTTATGAATACTTACCATGTTCTTCCCTGTCAATTGTTATCATTTTCATACCAAAAGCAATATTTCGTGTGATTGGTCACTGACACCACAAGCCATCCTGGACTTATAGCTTTGTTAGTCGAGGCCCTTTCAACGCAAGTAGCGAGCCCCGGTGAAAGTCCCGCCTAACCTGTGCTATCATCCAGCACAGCTATACCGTGTTTCCTCCTAGGCCGAGTCGGTCCCGTGGCCCCGGGTTATCGCTCGAGAAAACTTTCTCCTTGTCGACAAGTTGTCCAATGACTGAGTTAAGACATTATTCAGTTATTAAGGTATAGCCTTCGTTCTCTTTGAAACTTAATCATTTTACCGTGCTCGTGCCCTTGTATCCATTCTTTCTTCCGCAACAACACTATCGATTTACTTAAGAAGGGGTCGAGAAGAGAAGGTCAGCCACTCACCTTGAGTTTACTTCGGCGAGAGGACTTGTTGGTCGCGCTAGACGTCGCCTACGCGATTACCTGAAATCGCACAAGCAACCGATTAGAACACTGCATTATTCAAGGAGTTCGATAGAAAATGCGAGTTCGAAATGCAAGCCATGAAAATCATCGAAAACATTCACGAAAGCGCATTCAGAAAACAAAGCCAAAACCAACGCAAGCGACGTGAAAAGCAGAGCAACGGGAGGTCTCTCCCGACTCAGCCGCAGAGCCAATCCTCGAGGCACAACCCGCTGAATATGGGACTTGGTTCCGAAGAAGACATTCCATAACGAGGAATGGATCTTAATTCAACCGTTCCCGTTCGATCGACTCGGCCGATCCCGACCTATCGGTCCCGACCGATTCGATAGCGACAGTGTTCCTTTCTCGCGCACCCCGTGGACAAGTACGGGGCACGATGTAGGGACGGGGCACTACACCATAACCAACTAAGAAAAAGTTTCGTCCTCGAAACTTAAAATAGAACCTACCTCTACGAGAACAATGAAGGGAACTTCTCCTTCATTTCTGACTCAAGCTCCCATGTCGACTCCTTGACGGAATGGTTTCTCCAGAGGACGCGGACTAGAGGAATAGCACGGTTGCGAAGAAGTTTATCCTTGCGCTCCAAGATTTGCACCGGCTCTTCGACATATGATAAGTCCGCCTTCAGGTCCAACTTACCTAAATCTACCACATGCCCCGGATCGTGCACGTACTTCCGCAATTACGAGACGTGGAAGACGTCATATACCTCTGACAATGCAGGCGGCAAGGCGATTTGGTAAGCTACCGGGGCGACTCGCTTCAATATTTCGAACGGGCCAACAAATCTTGGGCTCAACTTTCCTTTCGCACCGAACCGGGATACTCCACGCATAGGCATCACCTTCAGGAATACATGGTCGCCTTTCGAGAACTCGAGGGAGCGTCGGTGCGTGTCGGCATAGCTTTTCTGCCGGCTTTGTGCTATCTTCAATCTTTCTCGTATCAACTTGACCTTCTGCACAGTCTGCTCCACCAGCTCCTGACCAAGTATCTGCCGTTCCCCGACTTCATCCCAGCAAATGGGCGATCTACACTTCCGGCCGTACAAAGCTTCATACGGCGCCATTTGGATGCTGGACTGATAGCTGTTGTTGTATGCAAACTCGGCCAGCGGTAGATGGACGTCCCAACTTGACTTCAAGTCGATCGCACAGAGTCGCAACATGTCTTCGAGAATTTGGTTCACCCGCTCTGTTTGGCCGTCAGTCTGAGGATGATAAGCTGAGATGAACTTCAACTTGGTCCCCAGTGCTGAATGTAGACTACTCCAGAAGCGCGCTACGAACCGTCCATCCCGATCCGAGATGATAGAAACTGGGACCCCGTGCAGCCGAACTATTTCATCAAGATATATCTGAGCAAGGCGGTCGACGCTCCAAGTAACTTTGATGGCGATAAAGTGCGCTGACTTGATTAGTCGATCGACGATGACCCAGACGACGTCGTTTCCCCGCGACGTCCTCGGCAAGCCAACAACGAAGTCCATGGTGATGTGATCCCATTTCCACTCTGGAATGGCAAGGTTCTGTATCTCCCCGCCCGGTCGCTGGCGCTCGGCTTTGACTTGCTGACAGGCCATACATTTTGACACAAAGAGCGCTACGTCCCTCTTCATGCCGTGCCACCAAAAGACAACGCGGAGGTCCTTATACATCTTGGTGCTGCCAGGATACAAGGAATATTTTGCATAGTATGTCTCCGTCATTATCTCCTTTCTAAGTTCTACGTCGTCCGGTACGCATAGCCGTCCCTTCACGCGCAACACTTCCGACTCGTCCTCTGCAAAGTCAGACGCTTTCCCTGTCGATATCAGCTTCCGCATCTTCTCCAGGTAGGGGTCGTCCTTCTGTGCAGTCTTGATCCTCTCCAGTAGGCTCGGTTCCATCCGCAGTTGTGCTAGTTTCACGTCTCTGAAACGAACTCGGAGTTCAATGCCCATTCCTTCCAAGTCACGCAGCAGTCGATCGTTGATGCATAACGAAGCTAAGTACTTTCGGCTCAGCACATCCGCTACCACATTTTCCTTGCCCGGCGTGTAGTCGATCGATAAGTCATAGTCTTTGATTAGTTCGAGCCATCGCCTCTGCCACAAATTCAGTTCTTTCTGGGTGAAGAGATACTTGAGGCTTTTGTGGTCCGTACAAATCCTGCACGCCACGTCATAGAGATAGTGACGCCACAGCTTCAACGCAAACACAATCGCCGCCAATTCTAGGTCATGCGTGGGGTAGTTCTTCTCGTGCGGCTTCAACTGCCGGGAAGCAAAAGATATCACCTTATCCCGCTGCATGAGCACACACCCCAAGCCCTGGCCAGAAGCATCGCTGAAGATTTAAAATCCCTCCGTCCCTTCAGGAAGAGCAAGTATCGGGGCCGAAACGAGCCGTTGTTTGAGCTCCTGGAAGGAAGCTTCACAGTCGTCTGACCACTTGAATGCGACTCCTTTCTGGGTGAGGCGAGTCAACGGCGATGCAATCTTCGCAAAGTCCTTCACGAAGCGTCGGTAGTATCCCGCCAAGCCTAGGAAGCTTCGAATTTCGCTAACTGATGCAGGCCGTTTCCAATCAGCAACTGCCTCGACTTTCTTCGGATCGACTGCGATGCCCGTGGCGGAGATGATGTGCCCAAGGAATGAGACGCTGTCCAGTCAGAACTCGCACTTGCTCATCTTTGCGTACAACTGATTCTCTCGAAGGGTTTGGAGTACCGTCCGCAGATGCTCTGCATGTTGCGCTCGATCCTTCGAGTAGACGAGGATGTCGTCGATGAAGACTACTACGAACTTGTCAACGAACGGACGGAACACCCGATTCATTAGATCCATGAAGACGGCAGGGGCGTTTGTCAGACCGAACGACATTACCAAGAACTCGTAGTGGCCATAACGAGTACGGAAGGCAGACTTCGGCACGTCATCTGGCTTGACTTTGAGTTGGTGATAACCCGATCGTAGATCAATCTTCGAAAACACCGTTGCATCCTGGAGCTGGTCGAACAAGTCGTCGATGCGGGGCAGGGGGGATTTGTTTCGGACGGTGGCTTTGTTCAATTCCCGATAGTCGATGCAGAGCCGCATCGATCCATCATTCTTCTTCACGAACAGCACGGGCGCACCCCACGGCGAGACACTCGGACGGATAAACCCTCTGTCGAGCAATTCCTGAAGTTGTGCTTTCAATTCTTTCAATTCTGCAGGGGCCATTCTGTACGGAGCCTTCGAGATCGGCCGGGTGTCGGGAAATGTGTCGATGGTGAACTCTATTTCTCGATCGGGCGGCATGCCGGGTAGCTCGTCCGGGAACACGTCTGGGAATTCTGCCACAACGTCGGTCTCTTCCGTGTTTGCACCATCCTGTCGCATGTCTCGAACGGAAGCTAGATAGCCTTCGCACCCGGAATGCAGCATCCGTCGAGCAGATATTGCGGAGATCACCATGCAGGTCGGCGACGCCTCACCACACGAGTAGCTGAATTCAGGCACTCCAGGTATACGGAATGTGACCTTCTTTTCAGCACAGTCTATGATTGCGTTGCACGGACCGAGCCAATCCATGCCCAGTATGATGTCGAAGTCCTTCATATCTAGAACTATCGTATCAAGACCGATCTTTTGACCGCCGATACAGATAATCCCGTCGGCGCAAGCTAAGTTTGTGAGAATTGGTGCACCCGAAGGTGTGCTTACGCTAAGGTCAAGATCTAATGATATTACAGGAAACTTGTGCTCGGCGGCAAAATCTGCCGATATGAAAGTATGCGAGGCGCCTGAATCAAATAACACACGAGCAGGTACATTATTGAAATTTAATATACCTGTCACAACAGTGTCGGAAGTATACGCCTCGTCTCGAGTCATGGCAAAGACACGCCCCTGTGCATTAGGGCGTCGGGCTTGGTTGTCGGGTTGAGTGGGCTGAGGAGGTCGAGGCGCTTGTCCTCGATTCTCTTGACGGTGTTGTCGTGGTGGTGCGTTGTAATTTTGTCTCCGAGCCCAGCAATCCACCATTTGGTGCCCCTTTTTTCGCAAAAGAAGCATCCCCCATCTAAGACAGCACAGTCCCTTTCAGTATGCCCGTAGTGGTTGCACTTGGCGCAGGAAGATGGGTTCTGTCCTTTATAGCCGCCGTTGTTTGGACGCTTTGACGCGAAGTTGTTGCCTCCCGTATAGCTAGGACGTTTGTGATTTGAGTGACGCACAACGTCGGCAGCACCGGAAGGATGCAGACTCTCAAGACGGAGAGCGTGGTTTAGAGCCTCGCCCATGGTCTTGTACTCCGGGACCCCGACATGCGCACCGATAGAGTGTCGCATACCCACTTCGAACCGTCGCACACGGCACTCTTCAGTAGGCAGAAACTGGCCAGCAAACTTAGACGACTTGTTAAATTCTGCAGCGTACTGTTCCACTGTCCTGCTCCCTTGCTTCAACTGCATGAATTCATTCTTCTTCGCTTGAAGAACGGCTGACGGAAGGTACTGGACTTCGAAAGCTTTGCGGAACGTGGCCCAAGATGTCGGCGCGGTGGTGTTGTCCGGTCGGATCGCTCGCTTGTGTATACCCCACCAGTCGTGCGCGTTCAACCGTAGTTGAAGTTGTGCGCAGGCGACTTGCTTAGATTCTTTAATGCCAAGAAGCTCAAAGTGATCTTCCAGTTCCTCCAACCAGTCTATCGCCATGGAAGGGCCTTCGGTACCGCTGAAGGAAGTGCGGCACGCCTTCTTGAATTCTGACACTTCAAAGTTGTACTTTTTCAGTGTCGCTGTTTGAAGCTCGGGCTCCACCGTGTCGACTTCAATGGGTTGGGTCGTCGGTCCGGTGGCAGTAGGTGCGGTGACGGTAGGCACAGTCGCAGAATTTCTGTTGGCCGCCATTGTCTGGACGATCTGCTGCAGGGTATCTAGCTACTTTTGTTGAAGTTTGGCATGTGCATCAAAGCGAGCTTCGAAGCGAGCTTCGAACTGGGCCTGTCGTTCCTCTACCTGCTGATGTCGGTTCTAGGACTAGTTTTGCTGCGCCTCCATCATGCGCAGCATCCTTTCGATTGTATCGTTAGAAGGTCCGGCCTGCGGACGATGCGAACTACTAGAGCCGCTTGAGGCGCTCTGTTCTTGCTCGGCCGTGGGTTCCGTCACTTCTGCGATACGAAGGCAAACGCATCAGTCACAAATTATTATGGACTCATTGTATGGAACAACTTATCTCATCGATACGAGGTCAAAGGTTTGGAACTCTA
Organism: Iris pallida; assembly: GCA_029216955.1. Taxonomy (NCBI): domain Eukaryota; kingdom Viridiplantae; phylum Streptophyta; class Magnoliopsida; order Asparagales; family Iridaceae; genus Iris; species Iris pallida. The sequence continues at coordinate 9,782,212 of JANAVB010003599.1, read as the reverse complement.
GACGCGAGGCCAAAGGATGTAAAGCCGTGCTCTGATACCATTATGTCACGCCCCGATTCCGTAGAATCGATAGTCGTCCCCCGGGCGTGATGCCGTGTGAACCTAAGTTGCGATCGCACAAGACATAGTCATAAGGTTATCCGAAATACAACATCAAGTTAGAGTACGCAGAGAAATTGAATGACACATTTGAAATAGAAATAGACTTTTTCATTGATGATAATAAAACTTTACATAGACTCCTTTACAATCATTGCCGCGCGGGCTACAACATGACTCGACTTACAAAATGAACGTCGATGAGATAGTCGTTCCATACATTACATCCCCTTTTTACAAGCAAAATATAACATCTTTCCACCTGCTATCGAGGCGAGTCGAACCGCCATCTTCTTTTGGATTGAGTGCGGGTCTTCTTCAAAAGGAATCCAGAAAACAAGCCTTTACACGGACGAGGCTTCAAAAGTGTCCACGCCGCCTTGAGATTTTTAGGTGGCACACCCTTCGTGGTTCGGGGTACCTGCGTGGAGAGCGAGGATCAGTACATTACACTTTGTACTGGTGCGTGACAAGTTAAGTTCCAAGCTCTCATTTGGTTGAATGAGTTTATATGACTTAGTTTATGAATGTTTCTAACCATCCTAATGAATTTCAAGTGAGCATTGACAAGCATAACGTAATTTTCATTGGAACTTACCCCCGGCGGGCCGTGCCGTGCCTTATGAATACTTACCATGTTCTTCCCTGTCAATTGTTATCATTTTTATACCAAAAGTAATATTTCGTATGATTGGTCACTGACACCACAAGCCATCCTGGACTTATAGCTTTGTTAGTCGGGGCCCTTTCAACGCAAGTAGCGAGCCCCGCTGAAAGTCTTCGCCTAACCCGTGCTATCATCCAGCACAGCTATACCGTGTTTCCTCCTAGGCCGAGTCGGTCCCTTGGCCCCGGGTTATCGCTCGAGGAAACTTTCTCCTTGTCGACAAGTTGTCCAATGACCGAGTTAAGACATTATTCAGTTATTAAGGTATAGCCTTCGTTCTCTTTGAAACTTAATAATTTTACCGTGCTCGTGCCCTTGTATCCATTCTTTCTTCCGCAACAACACTATCGATTTACTTAAGAAGGGGTCGAGAAGAGAAGGGTCAGCCACTCACCTTTAGTTTACTTCGACGAGAGGACTTGTTGGTCGCGCTAGACGTCGCCTACGCGATTACCTGAAATCGCACAAGCAACCGATTAGAACACTGCATTATTCAAGGAGTTCGATAGAAAATGCGAGTTCGAAATGCAAGCCATGAAAATCATCGAAAACATTCACGAAAGCGCATTCAGAAAACAAAGCCAAAACCAACGCAAGCGGCGTGAAAAGCAGAGCAACGGGAGGTCTCTCCCGACTCAGCCGCAGAGCCAATCCTCGAGGTGCAACCCGCTGAATATGGGACTTGGTTCCGAAGAAGACATTCCATAACGAGGAATGGATCTTAATTCAACCGTTCCCGTTCGATCGACTCGGCCGATCCCGACCTATCGGTCCCGACCGATTCGATAGCGACAGTGTTCCTTTCTCGCACACCCCGTGGACAAGTACAGGGCACGATGTAGGGACGGGGCACTACATACTTTGCTCTTTTCCTGACAGGATACGTTGCAGGTGAGCGTGAGGCCACATGGAGCACGATGATTGTATTGGATATTGCAGCATTTATTTATTTATTTATTTGAAGATTGTATTTTTATGATTTTATCATTGTATATTTTATTTGACCAGATTTGTCTCCGGATAACATTGTATAATGACTTGGTAGATATTGGTGATCTTTCTGGAAACGTTATATATAAAGCTGTGGATGTTTACATTACATCATGACTTGGAGTTTTCCTTAGTATTGTATAGCTTACTTCGTCGTGTCCATCGACGAAGACTGGGCGTGTCCGGCTCGTGTCCGATTATTCGGGAGCGGGTCGTGACAGTGCCGCCGATCAAGGCAGGGAGGGGTTTCCGGGCCTCGTTTCCTACGGAGGAGATAGAGAAGGTGACAGCATACTGGAAGAATACTATGGTTTTGTACGTCCTAGGCAACAAGCCGTTCTACGGACAGATTCGGGGTTATGCAGCCCGTGTATGGCAGCCGAAGGGGAGTATAGAGTTCTTTGCTCGCAAGAACGGCTTATACTATGTGAAGTTTGGTCTTTCGAAGGATGTCACACGGATCCTCCAAGGCGACCCTTGGACGTTCGACGGCAGGCTTATCATTCTGAAGGAATGGACCCCAGATCTTAGATGTGAGAGGAAAGTCCTGAATGCCATCCCTGTATGGATTCGCTTCCCTGAGTTCCCTGTCCGGTTCTGGAGTATCCCTCTGCTGATGCATCTGGCGAGCTTGGTGGACACTCCGATCAAGGCGGATGAAGCTACTGCCTTTCGGTCGAGGTTGATGTACGCCAGGATTTTTGTGGAGATTCGGGCTGGGGGAAGTTACCGAAGATGGTGGAATATGAGATTTCTTCTGGAGAGGTGCTAACCCAGAGGGTGGAATACGAATGGGTTCCACCTTTCTGTTCTCGCTGTACCTGTTTTGGGCATCTGGCCAGTGCTTGTTCGTCGGTAGGCCCTCAGATGGAGCCTACTATTCCACTTAGTGAGGCCCCTGACTCACCCTGTGACATGGATTCCAGAGATGACAGTGGAGAGGAGGTCTTGGTGGAAGGGGTTACCCATCCAGTAAGCGAGGATGGAATGAGCCTCATTGTCTCTACCCAGCTTGCTCCCATGAGTGGGGCGTTGACCACTTGCCCGAGGCAGAGCAGTATGATTACCAGAGGCATGGTGGCGTCGGAGATCGTGGTGCGAGGGGGTGGCGGATTGGCAGAGGGGTAGGTTTACTGTAGGAAGTGACGTGCGGTCGGTCCGCTGAGTGACGGCCCCTCCAGGGAGGGGGACATCCTACTGACAGAGAGGAGGTGGTGTGTGTTGACAACCCTGCCTGGGCGTTGGTACTCTCTCAGGTCGCTCTCCAGCAGGCCATTCCGACGGGGATGGAGGAGGATCCATTAACGTCGGATGTGGCACATTCCCCAGGTGCCGATCCGAGTATTTTCCAGGGGACCCATCCTCTCATTAATTAATGGCTATCATCGCCTGGAATGTGAGGGGGACGTGTTCGCTAGGGAGGTGGAGAGAGATTTGTGGGGTTCTCCACAGAGAGAAATATGACATTTCTGTTATATTAGAATCTAAGATCAAAGGAAAAAAGACTCTTGCTCGGTGGACCCCTTCTCATTGGGCCCAACTGCACAACCTGGCTCTGTGTGACATGGCCAGGATTTGGGTTCGATGGAACTCGACAAGCTGGGATGGTGACTTGATCTTGTTGACGGAGCAATTGATTGCTATCTCCTTTTCGAACAAGAGTGGTTTTCGGTTCTTGCTGGGAACGGTTTACGGGCATAATGACAGAAGGAGACGGAAGTCCCTGTGGAGCGACTTCTCCCGAGTTGCCGCTGCTGCAGATTCGTCGTCTTTTCCTTTTCTTCTGATCGGGGACTTAAATGCCCTTCTGCACCGAGGAGAGAAGGTGGTTGGTCGCCCAGTCCCAGACTCTATCCTATATGATTTCCAGAGATGCCTCCTCCAGGCGGAGCTCCAGGGATTGTCGCGCTCAGGCTTCATCTGGACTTGAAATAACAAAGCAATCCGGAACAGGGTTGCTTGCCAGCTTGATCGAGCCCTGGGCAATGGAGAATGGTTTCGTCATTTCCCAATTCTTCGGCTGAGGGCCTGGCCGCTGGGATGAGCGATCACTCCTCCATCAGGGTCGGCTTCACTTCTCGGTCGCCTGGGAAGTCCCGTCCTTTCAGGTACAACAACAGTTGGTATCTCTTGGAGGGCTACCTGGAGGCTGTCTCGGAGGGGCTTACTAGCTGTCAGGAGGGGACGACCCAGTTTCGCTTGGTTCATCGTCTCAAGTTCACTAAGAAGGCTCTTCGGAGTTGGGTAAAAGGGTTGCCCAAGTCTAAATTAGAAGATAAGGAGGTAGAGTTGCGGGCTTTACAGCAGGACATGCAATCCAACATGCTCAATGGTGACCTGGCGACTAGAGAGAAGGCGCTGATCGAAGAAGTTAACATCTTGCGGCTGCAGAAGGAGATTAGCATGGCTCAGCGTGCCAAATGCTCCTGGCTCAAGGACGGCGACCGTTTCTCCAAGTTCTTCTATGATGTCATCCGGACCAGACAACATAGGAATCACATATCCCAGTTGTAGTGTCCTGCTTCGATAGGCGACGGACTTCATAATATGCTAGCGCCGAGTCAGATCAGTCGGGAACTTAGATGGCCATCTGATTCGATCGCTGAGCTTGGTAAACGATAACACCTTGCGGCATCGATCAAATCGATTTGGACGGATGTTACGAGAATCGATCCAACTAATGGAACGATTTTTGTTGGAATAAGTCCTAGATGCAGCGGACTGCGTCTCGGCGAGTGAGCTCTATATAAGAGTTCCTTCGACGGGACCAGACCGTTGTATGGTTTTCTTGGAGCTTTTGCCGCTGGGTTTTGATGAAGTGCTTTCGCGTCATTTTTTTGGATACAATCTTCAAATTTCGAAGCAAGGGAAAAAGAAGGAATTCTAACAAAGTATTGGTACCATTGTAGGAGCTCGCGTAACTAAAGCTTGAACGTTGCGAAGTGCTTCGACGGTCGGCACGATCGCGGAACTTGGTGGGTGATTCGGTCCTTCTTTTCTACTCTGTCCCGCAAACAAATTTTCTTTGCTTCAAATTCATTCAAATCGACGATGCCAAGTTAAATGCATGTCAATCCACTAAGGTCAAGAACTCGGGAAAAACGTATCGATTTAGAGTAATCTACTCTGAAAATATAAGTTTCTCACATAAACGAGAAAGTTTAAGGTTCTAGTAAAAAGATAGACTATTTTACGTGCTGCAAAATAATATGAAACGTCGATCGTGGGTTATGATGCCTCGGGCAATTTGGTGCCTACGGGACGCTAAATTGAGAGTACGGCTTTGGGAAAAATAAATCATTGCATGAGTTAGGAGAAATGATAATGTCGTTCGATACTGTCCGCGCTATACAAATCTGTTGCATACATATTAAACTGTTCATGCATTGGCATGGTTGTGCACAAGTTTGTTTTCCTCGAAACGGTATCCGGGACATCGAAACCGATTCGTCCTAGGGGGAATAAATTATCGTGCTTCAGCGCGAGCCATGCGGGACCTTCAGTAAGGCTTGCAACCTAGGCTGAAAGGGTAGCGTCGCATGCCAATTTCGATTAAGTCCCAAGTGGTGCGTAACACCAATGACCACATGTAAGATAGTAGCATGCTCATCTATTGTCTTATGCAGGTATAATTACTATCTCTATTTTATGCAGGGACGAGCACGGCCGTGGTAAGATGATGTGATAAATTGCTATATTTTTACTGTATGCTTTATTACTTCAAAGATGGCTATCGATATGAACTGAATTCATTTAGTTCTAAATAGAAAGACAACTCTAAAGCATACCTACCTTAACAATCAGAGTCGGTTTAGACGAGAGCGTTCGTCTCGTCCACTTAGCAAGTGTGCTAATCCCCTCTCCCAATTTTCCTAGGTGCGGCGGGCGCTCTAAACTGAACCTGAAGTGCGGAGAGGCGTTTTGAAGCTCTTCCTATGCTGAAGTATTTTGAAGCCAATTCAATCGACGACTTATGTATAAAGGGGCGAATGTATGGAACGACAAGCGTTAGTTCAGGCAACTTGTCGAGTGTATTTCTTTCTGTTTTTAATCAATGTAGCCGCAACGGCATCCAATGTAAATACGACTTGCACTTCTTTGCAAGCTATGAATGAAAAGTATATTTCTATCTTCCTATACTGCGTCTCAATTTGATGTGATTTGTGAAGTTTCAACTTGCCATTTTAATATAAAAATCAACGTAACGTTCTTGTCTTGTACGAGTGCAATTCCAGACTCGTACGACATCACGCCTTAGAGAGGACGATCGAGTCGGCAAAATAACAACGGGAACGAACGGTTTGTCGACTCGGGGCGTGACACCAGCTGCTTGATGTGGATGGCAATCTTGTGGGGGAGCCGACCGAGATCCAGGGCGAGGCTGTCAGGTACTACTTTGAGTTATATTTCCAGACCGACTACCTGTCTGTATTCCCAGAGATTGTTACGAAGAGATTGGTGACTCCGTATGGGAATAGCATTCTTCTTGCCCATGTTACCGTGGAGGAGGTAGAAGTTATTGTCAAGCTGGCGGAACCCAACAAGGCTTCCGGACCGGAAGATTTTAGCAGTGGGTTCTACAAACGCCACTTGGACACTCTGAAGTATCAGGTCTTGGAGGTGGTGCAGGAATTTTTTACCAAAGGAAAGCTGCTGAAAGAGCTGAACCACACATTCCTGACCTTGGTACCTAAGAAGGAGGGAGCGACAGCACTGGCAAATTTTAGACCTATTGCGTGCTGTAATTATCTTTATAACATAATTACGCACCTTATGTGCCGGCGGATGGAGAGGATCATGCAGGACTTGGTATCTCCGAACCAGGCTGCGTTCATCAAGGGGAGGTCGATTGCTAAGCACAGCCTCCTGGCTTATGAGATGGTGAGGGGCTTTAGCAAACCTGGAGGGGAGAAGGCATGTGTGAAACTGGACCTGAGAAAGGCGTATGACATGGTCAATCGGGACTTCCTCTGTCATCTGATGACCGCCATGGGTTTCGAGGACCAATCGGTTGCATTGATCCGGAAGTGCATTACATCACCCACTTTCTCTGTCCTCATCCAGGGTATTCCTTATGGGTACTTCCAGAGCAATCGTGGGCTTAGGCAAGGTGACCCCCTGTCCCCTTACCTGTTCACGCTTGTTATGGAATACTTCACATGTTTGATGGACCTGGCAGTGCACCGGGAGAGGCTGGTCTCCTTATTTCGGAGGGTGGACCTCCCAGTTACCCACCTTATATATACAGATGATCTCTTGGTGTTCATCCAGCCATCGACGGAGGGTATACAGACGCTTGCTGTCACGCTCCGCTCCCGTAGGAGCGATCGTCCTCGCTAAGGCATGATGCCGCACGGGCCTAGGTTGCGCCCATGCAAGGCTAAGTCCGGAAACGGTCGATTTGAGCTAGGCCACAGAGTCGCACAGAGTGTCCCCATTTGCAGCGGAAAGTAAATGAACACAAATTGAAGCAAATTCAAACTCTTTATTGACATTCAAGAAGTTTACTAGCGGCGCTAGGCCGAGATTACAAATCGCTCAAGCTCTCTCTCTCTCTGAAACATAAAAGGTGTACCAAGTGGCTTACAAGATGGAATTATTCATGGCGATGTTCCGATACATTATGTCCTGTATATGGTGCTTTAGCTCCTTGCAACGCTCCAAGTGTAACACCCAGTTTTCTGAAATTGGGGTATTTTTGAAAAATTATTATTTTTATTATTTATTAATGGTGTTTTAGTCATGATATGATTTTTGGTGATTTTAGTTAATTTAAAACTATTTTCTAAGTCATGACTTATGACTTTGTGATTTTACTAGTATAACCCTAGTGTAAACCCTAGAGATTTCAAAACCTAGAGACTAACCATGACCATGTAAGCCTAACCATATGATTAGGATATCAAATTACCACTTTTTAGTCAAAAGGGTATTTTGGTAATTTATTAGAATTTATTTGGATTTATTTGAATTATTATTATTTAATTAGTTGTTAAGTGTCATGTTAGCTCCTAACCTAGTTTAGCACTAATCTAGAGGTTAGCAACTAACCTAGAAGACTAATGTTAGATGTTAGCTTATGTGTAAATATCTTAGGTTGGAAATATCTAAGATATTACTTTCTTAGATATTTAGAAAACCTAGAAATATCTACCTACTTGGTCCAAGACTTAGAAGCTAAGTTTGCTAGGTGGAAGAACCCTAAAATATCTACCCATGGCAGCCCAACCCTACCCCCATCCTATATAAACACCCCCCCTTCATTCAAGCTTCTTTCATTACACTTAAAACCTAGTTTTTCCCTCTACCTTCACACCCTCACCATTTAACCATTTTAACACCAAATTGAGCCAAACTTCTTGCATTGGAACCCCCTACTATTGAGGATGCTAAGGGGAGCTAGCTAGCTAGGTTGCATAGCATTTTGGGCACCATCAAGTGAAGAGGACACCCCCCCCCAAAACCTTATTTTCATTGAGTTTTCACTCAATAGGTAAATATCCCTAAACCTTGTTAATATTGTGTTTTTTCTTCATAATTACACGCATATAGGTAAACCCTAACTGTAGGTCAAGTTTGGTAGGAAATAGGCTTGGTTTGGTGTCCGTATCGGACACGTGTCTGTGTCTTAATTGCAGTGTTTGGTGAAATGCCACTTAGGAATAAATGTTGTTATTTTCCAAAACAAATTATATTTTTGGGTAGCCCTAGACATGTAGGACACAACCCTAGTTGACTGAGCTCACTTCGAGTCGTGTCCGTGTCTAAAACGGGACACGAACACAGTGTTATAAACCACTGTGTACACTGAAAAACTCCACTGTTTGACACTTCGTGTCGTATCTACACGTGTCGTGGACACGATACAGAAACCTAGACACAAACCTAACCACCCCACCTACCCACTGACACAAGCACAAGGCTCTACGTGCCACGTGTGGAGCACACGACCCTTCGACACGCGTGTACGAGACTGTACACGCTGTCCTGCTACCCGACACTGATTGCGGACACGACACAACACGTGGACACGTGCCACTTGGCACGAGGATATGGGCACCCTCTGACAACCTACCCACGAAGTTTCATGCGACCACGTGTCGTATCGAACACGTAGTTAGCTCTGCACTGATTCGTGCACTGTACTAACACGCGCACAGACCCTCTCTGATACGCCTCTCTAACTCGGATACGACACGACCCCGACTCGATTCAGGGTGCTGGACACTTAGAGTAACCCTAGGCGAACCTATATGCGTGTGCACGAGACACGAGGACACGTGTGCTGTGTCCTACACGCGTGTGCATCTCTGCACGACGCTGTAACACTGCACAGTGTCTGAATTTACCCGATTTGGGTTTTTGACACTTGGACACGTTGTGTCGTGTCATGGTGGACTCCCATGGACACACACGACACGTGTACACCTAGGGGCTCGATTACCAACCCTTGGATTAGGGTATTAGCTAGGTTTTGTGTATTAAATTTAGTTTTTCCTACTATTCAGTTATGAACAGTATTTACTGTTTTTTTCAGTATTTTAAAATGAAATTCAAATGGATTTCTATGTATGTATATACGTATTTTTGGGTGTATATATACTGTATATATATATGTATATATGTATGTGTGTGTGTATGTGAGTATGTATAGATATAGGTATGTATGTATATATGTATATATGCATATATGTATGTGTGTGTTTGTGTGTCCCCCCATCTCAGAATTTCTGAGATTAAACCCCTCCTGCTGTCTACACACACACTACTGCCTTCCCATGACCCCCCCTCACACACACACTTTTCACACACACACTCTCACCCTCTCTTTCCACTCTCTTTATATATATATATATATGTCATGTATATATATATGTTATATTATATATAATTATGTATGGGTATCCATAGTTGAGTGTATGTATGGGTTTATATATATATATATATATATATGAAAATGTATATATATGTATATATATTAGCTATCTATATATGTATTATATGTATTTGGTTATCTATATATAGTTGGTATATATATGAGAGTATATATATATGTTATATATATATATATATATATATATATATATATATATATATATATATATATATATATATATATATATATATATATATATATAATGGGATATATATATATATATATATATATATATATATATATATATATATATATATATTATATATATATATATATATGTGGGTATTATATATAGTTGGATATATATGTTGGTTATATATAGGTGAGAATATATGGTATTAGATGTGTAAACATATATGATATAGACTTGATGTCTTAGCCTATGGCCTATGTATATAGGTAATGTATATATGTCATAGTGCCCTAGGATTACTAGCCTATGATTAGTAGCAAGTTAGGATTGACCAATAGGTCTAGTAGACCTAGTTTAACTAGCAAGTTGACCCTTGTTGACCATTGTTGACCAAAGTCAACTATAGGTCAAACCATGACCTAATTGACCTAGAAATGACTTGGATGAACATAGAAGGACTATTTGACTAAATCCTATCTAGATGATTAGGTTGACCATATGGATTATGAGGGTAATCCTATATAGATGAAGATATGTATGGGGTTAAGTGAGATACTTAGAGTTGAGTCATGACTTGAGTTGGAGAATAGGATTAGCTTGATTACAGGATTAAGGTTGGTATTGTACTATATATATTTCATATGATATACTTTGTATAGGTAATTGTAGTATAGTATCTTAGGTATCCTAAGACAGGTTAGCCTATGTTTGGTTTTGAGTTAGCCTTGTAGGGTTTGACTGGATGTTGACCATTAGTCAAGATTAACCTAATTGTCTTATTGACTAATCTATGATTAACCAAAACCTTAGTTAGTCTAAGATTGACCTAGACTTTGACCATGTTGACTAGTATTGACTAATCTGACCATTGTTGACTAAACCCTAGATAACTTAACTAGTTTGGCTAGAATATTTGACCAAGAGTTGACTTTAACCTAGATTAGACTTGTTTACCCTTGTTTGATCTTGTATGACTTAGTTTAACTTCTTGTGACCTAGTATGACTTAATTTGACTTAGTTTGACTGTAGTGTTGACCAAGTTTGACTTTCACCTAGATTGGCTTAGAATTCATATAGATTGCATCGTAGATTTTATTTACCTTCATTTTGGACATGTCATAACTGTATTGCTCTATTTTAGGACATTGTGACCCTGGTACAGACATCTGATATTACACTACTCTTTTCAGAGTATCAGGCGAGTACATTCTCTGATAGTTCTCTCATTTATTTATCAATTACTGTATTTCAGTTCTAGTTAGTTCTATGTGATTCTCTGTATCAACACGTATGGATATTTCTGGATTCATGTATGCGACACATACCTTACTTACTGATCTCTATTACTGGAATCACTGGAATCATTTCGGAATTATTTCTGGAATCATCATTTGGCCGGATTCATCTCGATTCTTGTGTCTTGTACTGGATTCACTTGCTGGGCGGGGAAATATTGAGTAAGACATGTAGACATACCCCAAATCTGGAATCTCCAAACTGGAATCTACTGGAAGCATAGCCATCTCTTGCCTGATCAGTGAGAGATGTGCCTGATACCTACAGCCGTTTACATGTCGACCTCGGTATTTTAAAACACACTGTTAGATCATAGTTGGACTCACCCTGGATTCATTGATCACTGTTGGACTCATCTTGTACTGAAAATTATCTGGTATCGGATTATATGGACTGGACTCACACTGGGATTATATTAGACTTATATCGTACTATCTGGACTCATACATGTTATTCTAGTTCAGTTAGCTTTTATTACAGTCTTCATTGCCATGATTCTTCTCTTGTTTTAGTTACCTTTCTTTTCTTGTATCTTACTGTTTCTCTATACCATCATTACCTGTATAAAACTGCCATGTTCATCAATAAAACTGTCTATAACTGCTTTATAGTTCTTTGTCATTTACTTGGGTTTTTCTAGATGAGTTGTACTCGTTCCCGTCCTGATTGGACCTGTTGAAAATATTACAGATGATAATCCTGAGGACACATGCCCTGCTTACCATGGACCTGGCGAGGGATTAGCTACCTTTGGTTCCGACTCTCAGGAGTGATTCAGGAGATTAGCTAGTAGACTACTTTAGCTTTCATGTTTTGGCTTGTTGTATTAAAGTTAAGATATTGAGTTTGTATTAAGTTGGTTTGAGATATTGTATTATTTTAGTAGTTAGTTGTTGTTGTCTTTAATTCCTTAGGTATAACTTCTGTGTTATCTTTTCGTGTTTTAGACTGTGTTTGAGTAGATCATACCCTTTTACTTGTCCTCCATTCGGAGCTGATATCTGGACAAGTACATTTTATTCACTGCATGAGAATTAGTTAGCAACCTAGGACAGCTTACTACCGCCGACACTGCGGCGTAGGCTGGACGTACCCACTTCTCGTGCCCCTATACAGGGTGTGGGTCGTGACACGTTTTTAGTGGTGGCCCATGCAGGTCGAGAGTCGCATTAGTACGATATCGTGGTAGTACGGCGACTTAGTTGTGCTGCTGCGAGCCTGCGATAGGATTGAGAGATAGGCTTTAACGGAGAGGTTACTCAGTCACAGTTAGGACTACTTGAGAGATTCCTGGACGACCCTTGAGAATCTCATTATGAACTTCAAATTAAAAATCCTTTTCCCTCTTGTTTTGATTCACCCTCACTCCTTGATGTTTAAAGAATCTTGTACTATTAACTTCCTTCATCATTATCCCTACTTATATTTTGTCTATCTTATGTTGCTAATTTAGCACCAGTTTTGCAAGCTGATCTTTTCAAGCTTGACCATGACATATTTTATTGGGGGCCGGCACCCACTAACATATTGTCTAAATCAGAACCGGTGCATGATGGTCTGATCAACCTATTGCACTTTGGTTCGCTTCTCATATATTATTCGACATGGAGGGAGACATAGTTAAATTTGCCCTAGAGTCTCATCCACGACAGCTTTGGCAATTCTCTTTTGAATTATTTTCATCGCCTATAAACCACGTATTGTGCTTAATAACATCGCCTTTGAACTCATTATTGTTTTGCCTTTCACATATTTCAGATGGAAAAGGCACTGTACTTGATAGATTAACCCAAGGTATCATGTTTAGTTTCCCTATCCAAAAGAAGAAATTGCCTTATTTCTATATCCTTGCGTCATCCTTTAAATTCTAATTCTTTGATCGTGACCAGTTGACCGGGTCATCCTCCTTATCATCCAGTGTTTGGGGTCTTATTCAATTGAATTAATTCAATTGTGATATGGATATCAAATCCTGGATACTCGTGCTCAGACTTCAATGGCATCGTTCTCCATCTTGTCCAAACTTCGATATATCCTGAAATTGATCAACTTAGATCGTGCCAGGACTAAATCTTCTTTTATATACTGTGTTATTGGATTTCAATGCAATTGACACTCGTGCCTTAAACCTTCGATTTAATCATCTTTGGAATGGTAATCCTTCATAATTAATTCCTAGTTGTCTTTACCAGTTTCATATAGGATGATAGACTGTCCATTTGTACCTCCTTATAAGGGAGCTAGGCCACCTGTAGCTCAGCACCAGAGGGGTGGAGCTTTTGCGATGACGGTCGAGGAGACCAACGCTGCAGGTGACGGGTTAGCAGGTTTGTCTTTCCTGTCCTTCCTTTCACATCTTGTTGTATGATTCTATTAGTACCTGTCAGGATATGCTTGTGATGTGCTAGATAGTGTAGTTACCCTGTTCAAGACTGTGAAATCACGACCAGTAGGACTATGATTGCATGTTATCTTTTTGACTTTGATTGACTGGGGATTTGACCTAGGAGGAGTACGACTATCTTAATTTCGAGGACGAAATTTCTCTAAGGAGGGTAGACTTGTAACACCCAGTTTTCTGAAATTGGGGTATTTTTGAAAAATTATTATTTTTATTATTTATTAATGGTGTTTTAGTCATGGTATGATTTTTGGTGATTTTAGTTAATTTAAAACTATTTTCTAAGTCATGACTTATGACTTTGTGATTTTACTAGTATAACCCTAGTATAAACCCTAGAGATTTCATAACCTAGAGACTAACCATGACCATGTAAGCCTAACCATATGATTAGGATATCAAATTACCACTTTTTAGTCAAAAGGGTATTTTGGTAATTTATTAGAATTTAGTTGGATTTATTTGAATTATTATTATTTAATTAGTTGTTAAGTGTCATGTTAGCTCCTAACCTAGTTTAGCACTAATCTAGAGGTTAGCAACTAACCTAGAAGACTAATGTTAGATGTTAGCTTATGTGTAAATATCTTAGGTTGGAAATATCTAAGATATTACTTTCTTAGATATTTAGAAAACCTAGAAATATCTACCTACTTGGTCCAAGACTTAGAAGCTAAGTTTGCTAGGTGGAAGAACCCTAAAATATCTACCCATGGCAGCCCAACCCTACCCCCATCCTATATAAACACCCCCCCTTCATTCAAGCTTCTTTCATTACACTTAAAACCTAGTTTTTCCCTCTACCTTCACACCCTCACCATTTAACCATTTCAACACCAAATTGAGCCAAACTTCTTGCATTGGAACCCTCTACTATTGAGGATGCTAAGGGGAGCTAGCTAGCTAGGTTGCATAGCATTTTGGGCACCATCAAGTGAAGAGGACACCCCCCCTAAAACCTTGTTTTCATTGAGTTTTTACTCAATAGGTAAATATCCCTAAACCTTGTTAATATTGTATTTTTTCTTCATAATTGCATGCATATAGGTAAACCCTAACTGTAGGTCAAGTTTGGTAGGAAATAGGCTTGGTTTGGTGTCCGTATCGGACACGTGTCTGTGTCTTAATTGCAGTGTTTGGTGAAATGCCACTTAGGAATAAATGTTATTATTTTCCAAAACAAATTATATTTTTGGGTAGCCCTAGACATGTAGGACACAACCCTAGTTGACTGAGCACACTTCGAGTCGTGTCCGTGTCTAAAACGGGACACAAACACACTGTTATAAACCATTGTGTACACTGAAAAACTCCACTGTTTGACACTTTGTGTCGTGTCTACACGTGTCATGGACATGATACAGAAACCTAGACACAAACCTAACCACCCCATCTACCCACTGACATAAGCACAAGGCTCTACGTGCCACGTGTGGAGCACACGACCCTTCGACACGCGTGCACGAGACTGTACACGCTGTCCTGCTACCCGACACTGATTGCGGACACGACACAACACGTAGACACGTGCCACTTGGCACGAGGATAGGGGCACCCTCTGACAACCTACACACGAAGTTTCATGCGACCACGTGTCGTATCGGACACGTAGTTAGCTCTGCACTGATTTGTGCACTGTACTAACACGCGCACAGACCCTCTCTGATACGCCTCTCTAACTCGGACACGACACGACCCCGACTCGATTCAGGGTGCTGGACACTTAGAGTAACCCTAGGCGAACCTACACACGTGTGCACGAGACACGAGGACACGTGTGCTGTGTCCTACACGCGTGTGCATCTCTGCACGACGCTGTGACACTGCACAGTGTCTGAATTTACCTGATTTGGATTTTTGACACTTGGACACGTTGTGTCGTGTCGTGGTGGACTCCCATGGACATACACGACACGTGTACACCTAGGGGCTCGATTACCAACCCTTGGATTAGGGTATTAGCTAGGTTTTGTGTATTAAATTTGGTTTTTTCTACTGTTCAGTTATGAACAGTATTTACTATTTTTTCAGTATTTTAAAATAAAATTCAAATGGATTTCTATGTATGTATATACGTATTTTTGGGTGTATATATACTGTATATATATGTATATATGTATGTGTGTGTGTATGTGAGTATGTATAGATATAGGTATGTATGTATATATGTATATATGCATATATGTATGTGTGTGTTTGTGTGTCCCCCCATCTCAGAATTTCTGAGATTAAACCCCCCCTGCTGTCTACACACACACCACTGCCTTCCCATGACCCCCCCCCCCCCCTCACACACACACTTTTCACACACACACTCTCACCCTCTCTTTCCACTCTCTTTCTATATATATATGTTATGTATATATATATATATGTTATATTATATATAATTATATATGGGTATCCATAGTTGAGTGTATGTATGGGTTTTATATATATATATATATATATATATATATATATATATATATATATATATATATATATATATATATATATATGAAAATGTATATATATGTATATATGTTAGCTATCTATATATGTATTATATGTATTTGGTTATCTATATATAGTTGGTATATATATGAGAGTATATATATGTTATATATAATGGGATATATATATATATTATATATATATATATATATATATATATATATATATATATATATATATATATATATATATATATATATATATATATATATATATATATATATGTGGGTATTATATATAGTTGGATATATATGCATGTAGGTTATATATAGGTGAGAATATATGCTATTAGATGTGTAAACATATATGATATAGACTTGATGTCTTAGCCTATGGGCCTATGTATATAGGTAATGTATATATGTCATAGTGCCCTAGGATTACTAGCCTATGGTTAGTAGCAAGTTAGGATTGACCAATAGGTCTAGTAGACCTAGTTTAACTAGCAAGTTGACCCTTGTTGACCATTGTTGATCAAAGTCAACTATAGGTCAAACCATGACCTAATTGACCTAGAAATGACTTGGATGAACATAGAAGGACTATTTGAGTAAACCCTAACTAGATGATTAGGTTGACCATATGGATTATGAGGGTAATCCTATATAGATGAAGATATGTATGGGGTTAAGTGAGATACTTAGAGTTGAGTCATGACTTGAGTTGGAGAATAGGATTAGCTTGATTACAGGATTAAGGTTGGTATTGTACTATATATATTTCATATGATATACTTTGTATAGGTAATTGTAGTATAGTATCTTAGGTATCCTAAGACAGGTTAGCCTATGTTTGGTTTTGAGTTAGCCTTGTAGGGTTTGACTGGATGTTGACCATTAGTCAAGATTAACCTAATTGTCTTATTGACTAATCTATGATTAACCAAAACCTTAGTTAGTCTAAGATTGACCTAGACTTTGACCATGTTGACTAGTATTGACTAATATGACCATTGTTGACTAAACCCTAGATAACTTAACTAGTTTGGCTAGAATATTTGACCAAGAGTTGACTTTAACCTAGATTAGACTTGTTTACCCTTGTTTTACCTTGTATGACTTAGTTTAACTTCTTGTGACCTAGTATGACTTAATTTGACTTAGTTTGACTGTAGTATTGACCAAGTTTGACTTTGACCTAGATTGGCTTAGAATTCATATAGATTGCATCGTAAATTTTATTTACCTTCATTTTGGACATGTCATAACTGTATTGCTCTATTTTAGGACATTGTGACCCTGGTACAGACATCTGATATTACACTACTCTTTTCAGAGTATCAGGCGAGTACATTCTCTGATAGTTCTCTCATTTATTTGTCAATTACTGTATTTCAGTTCTAGTTAGTTCTATGTGATTCTCTGTATCAACATGTATGGATATTTCTGGATTCATGTATGCGACACATACCTTACTTACTGATCTCTATTACTGGAATCACTGGAATCATTCCGGAATCATTTCTGGAATCATCATTTGGCCGGACTCATCTCGATTCTTGTGTCTTGTACTGGATTCACTTGCTGGACGGGGAAATATTGAGTAAGACATGTAGACATACCCCAAATCTGGAATCTCTAAACTGGAATCTACTGGAAGCATAGCCATCTCTTGCCTGATCAGTGAGAGATGTGCCTGATACCTACAGCCGTTTACATGTCGACTTCGGTATTTTAAAACACACTGTTAGATCATAGTTGGACTCACCCTGGATTTATTGATCACTGTTGGACTCATCTTGTACTGGAAATTATCTGGTATCGGATTATATGGACTGGACTCACACTGGGATTACATTAGACTTATATCGTACTATCTGGACTCATACATGTTATTCTAGTTCAGTTAGCTTTTATTACAGTCTTCATTGCCATGATTCTTCTCTTGTTTTAGTTACCTTTCTTTTCTTGTATCTTACTGTTTCTCTATGCCATCATTACCTGTATAAAACTGCCATGTTCATCAATAAAACTGTCTATAACTGCTTTATAGTTCTTTGTCATTTACTTGGGTTTTTCTAGATGAGTTGTACTCGTTCCCGTCTTGATTGGACCTGTTGAAAATATTACAGATGATAATCCTGAGGACACATGCCCTGCTTACCATGGACCTGGCGAGGGATTAGCTACCTTTGGTTCCGACTCTCAGGAGTGATTCAGGAGATTAGCTAGTAGACTACTTTAGCTTTCATATTTTGGCTTGTTGTATTAAAGTTAAGATATTGAGTTTGTATTAAGTTGGTTTGAGATATTGTATTATTTTAGTAGTTAGTTGTTGTTGTCTTTAATTCCTTAGGTATAATTTCTGTGTTATCTTTTCGTGTTGTAGACTGTGTTTGAGTAGATCATACCCTTTTACTTGTCCTCCATTCGGAGCTGATATCTGGACAAGTACATTTTATTCACTGCATGAGAATTAGTTAGCAACCTAGGACAGCTTACTACCGCCGACGCTGCGGCGTAGGCCGGACGTACCCACTTCTCGTGCCCCGGGTGCGGGTCGTGACACCAAGGCTCCAGAGTTAGCTCCGCGCCTTAGCACGTTCGAGGAAAGCTCCGTACCCGCTGGCGTCTCCTGCTTCCTGCAAGCAATCTGTGGGGTTATCAGTACATTGTTATGCACTGGTGGGGAGGCTAGCTCGCCCACAATGCTATCATTACCAAACACGTTCTATTTACTTTCGTGCACCGTCTATCATTCATTGTCTTTCTAATCTTGCATTAGGATCAGTTTCATGGCATATTTCATAACCTATCTCGTGTTGCCGAATTCCAGTGTTCGCATGGAAATACATGCATTACTTACCCATACTTACCGTCCGGCCTTCCATGTCCAAAGTAAACCAAGTTAGTCAACAATTCATATAAACTTTCAATGTCGAGTGCGTGTCCCTGCCTCAGATTTTAGCGCGTCGTAGGCACGTTCTTTAACTCATTTGCATGAAGTACTCTTTATCATTTGGTGTGTTACATTTCAAGCATGTACAGAAGGCATTTTATTTAGTTAACTTAGACTACTTTGTTTCAATGAAAGGACTTGCACGTGGATTGCCACCAGCAAAGCCCACTTAGTCTATATGCACCGGTCGCTGGCATCACAAGCCATTTTGGACACATTCTCTTTGGCATTCTCACATATCGAAGCGTGATGGCTAGTACACCTTGATAGTCTCTTGAAATGCCTGGCCTTACGTCTCCTTGAGTGGCCGAGCCCCCACTCAAAGTAGCCCGTAAGCCCCCTTTTTGATTCCGCCTAGGCCAACCACGATATTCCTCCCCCTCGATCGTGCCGCGGAATCCCTTCTTCTTCACGACCACGATATTTCCCCCCTCGCTCGTGCCACGTTGTCCACGACCATTTCGTATTGACTTGTCATTTAACTTAACGGCTGTCTTTGAGCCATAATGCGTTATCGACCAGGTTGGCGTCCGTGCAGCGCGGGTAGCGAGCCCCGTTGCACGTGTCCGTCATACCTGTCGCTAACCATTCTTTTCCTTCTTATCTTTCATTCATTCTTTCTTTCACTTGTCCGTTCGTTCATTGATTCATTTACACATTCATTCATTCATTCGTTGATTCATTCATTTACGTATTCATTCATTCTTTCGTTGATTCATTCATTCACTTATTCGTTCATTCATTCATTCATTATGCAACTCTCCGTACGAGAGTCGCCTTGGCGACCCATCGGTCCCGAAGTCTTCCAATGTTGCTATACTCTACTCGGAACGACTATGTCGATAGTCTTCTGTTTCATTGTTGTAAACCGTTTATTGTTTTATTATTGAACGCATAGGAAACTTGAATGTAAGCTTGTGCCTTAGCACGAGCGTAGAGCGCGGTGCGAGAGTTCTCACATTTTCTATGTTCTTTTCCATATTCTATACAAGCATACAAGATGGGATTATTCCCTTAGCTAGGTGCGTTGAGTCATTTATTAGCATGCGCGGTGTTATCGTCTAGCGATCCTAGCAATAGTGTCCGTATTGTTATGTGTCTAGGCTAAGCAAAAACAGGTTTATCGGAGCCATCCACCTTAGCGATGTTCGCATCGGCCGAACGATACTCCGAGCGCGCCTTTGAAAGTCTAACTCTGGATTCATCCTTGACGGGCCAATGTAAGCCTTGCATCGATTCTTCATCAGGTCGATGCCAACTCTTCGGGTCGACGACTCGTTTGAGTCGTTGCACTTGCCGTTTGAATCGGCGTTCCGCTAGGGCGGAGCGGGTCATTACATAATACACCACTCAAAACGAGTCTCGTCCTCGAGACTTCCTGAGTGCAGGTCATCCTACTATTTTTCAACTCATGTCGTGTACGTATCTCAAACAATCTCTATCGAATGGCTTTATCGCTCGATGGTATCAAACTACACTCTATACCTTTCCATGTTCCGTGCCGCATACGCTTGGTCGATTTATTGACTTTTCATTCATTTTAGAGTTGTTGATACTTATCCAATTGCCGAGTTTCTTTTACTTGGTTGCTATTTTGTCGTGTTATGGGACTGTAATGGCCGCACGAGGTGAGTTGTCATTTTTCAAACACGAGAGTCGTAGGCTGAGGCAACTCACTCATTCGTTCATGCGCATTTCAACACCCACTTGCAGCTGCATTCGAGTTCATCATATCGCTGAGTTTGGATCGTGAACGTATTCAAGGCGTCCCCCGAATACATACATTTCCACCAAGCTTAGCGATTAGCGAAGTCGGACAAGCTACTCGTGATAGTTTCGATTTGCCGATCGTTTTACTTTTACTTCGATTAAAATCGAACTCATGTGTGTATCTTACTATCGTTTATCTCGGTCATCGAGATGACCCGATTCGCTTCTCAAGCGTTCTTGTCCACGAAATCAGTATGATTTCTTCTTAGCGGGGTCGACCAAGTCTAAGTAATTCTCGTCCGATTCAAGACCAAGTATTACACTATCATCGAGTACGTCTTCCAACCAATAATTTAATTCGTTATACCAACTTTACTTGCGCATCATCCATTCCTATCATTCCCTTTGTTTGGGGCCAATCTCGTCGTCGTTCACGCACATTCCGCCTACACGTTTCTTTGATTTCGAGCCACGCTCGTACTAGTATCATTCCTTTCTTTTAACACGATCTCAATCCCCGATACTTTCCATTCCTCAAGTCTCGTTTGGAATTCAATGTGTCAATTGGTTGGATCGTGCACGCATTCCAGGCGTCCCCAAAATACATGCCTTCACCAAACCGCGTGATAGAGAATTCATCATTCTCATTCGAGTCTCATCGTGCACATACTCCGACGTCCCTGAAATATATGCATGTCAGCCGAATCTCGCGAGCAGGGTTTCCTATTTTTTAACCATTTCATCCATCCACACCAATCCCTAAGATCAATCTTTCGATTGCTAACTCTTGAAACAGGGGCGTCTCGCCTAACCGCTAGGCCATTTCTCAAGGCTAAGTCAATGTCAGGATTGGAATCATAGTTCCCCAACAATAATGCCAACACTAACCCCAATCCTAGGGTCAAACCAAAGTCGGTAGTACGGGGTTTTCTACCCAAGCTCGCGTCACTCAGATTTCTAAACATCGAGCATGATCACCTATTCGCATAATGCCTTCGTTGCGCGTATTCGAATCCATTCAAATCACCAATTCTAACCAATTCATGTATTCGATCACGAGGTCGTCTGGCTTTGACAATATGTTGTGCCCCAATCTCACGCGAGTTCGATTATCCACGGTGGTTCATGAATCACCATGCAACGCTCCCGCAGAATAATCATTCTCATCGGAGCGTAATTCTTGCTTGTGTCTAGACTAATTCATTCTCGATATGCGGATTGGACCTACGCAATCCTCAAATTCAACCGTCACGCACGCTAAGTCATTCTCGAGTCCACATTCACGTCAAACCATAAGTCGATGTATCAAATTTGCCATGCCATGCAAGCTCGATCACCCCCGCTGTATGAATCACCATACTAGAGCTCACGTGGAGTGATCGCCCTAATCGGCGTGACGCATGTGCGAGGCTGGAGTTGCGCTTGCATAAGACAAGAACGTTAACGTTGTGGTTGTCAACGAAGCATATCCAAACATTTTCATTTTCATCTAAGCCAAGATCTCGGTTTGATAGTCTGTCCGTCATTCGTTCAACTAGAAAATCCTCGAGCCACGTCTATATTGTCCTCGACACATTTCAATATCCCGAGTATAGCATCCATCGGAACAATGACATTTGTACGATCGTCATTCGCCAAGTCAGAGTACCCCCGAGTTATCGCATATCGATCTTTGATACGCCTCAATACCATCGACGATATGCGTAACCTGACGATCTTCCTTTGCAACCAATTTCGAGTCGTGCGACTGATGCTATTGTCCAAACTGGATATACCACAATTCCATTCGATTCAATCCAAGATCAAGTTCGACCGCTATTCCTCAAGCTAGTTTCAATATCGTTCTCTAAAACTCAAGTCACATTTCATTTGACCCAATCCGAAATCACAAGTGCTATCCTCTAGCTTCCTCGATCAAGACATACATCTTTATTAATCGTTCCGAGTCGTTTTCTAACTTGCGTTGCCCATTGACAAGTTGTCTGAACGACATCTTGTTCGGGACATTCGAAGTCACGACCAACTAAGCGTGACGCGTTCTAAGGCTTTGCGCGATCGCATCGCCTCGCCGACATACTCGTCGGTACTCGTAATCCTCAATTTTGCTCTAATGATTTCCAAGAAAATCCATACACCACTCGGATTCGAGCCATCATATTTAATCCACAATCACATTCGT
The DNA here is from genome assembly GCA_029216955.1 of Iris pallida. Lineage (NCBI taxonomy): Eukaryota > Viridiplantae > Streptophyta > Magnoliopsida > Asparagales > Iridaceae > Iris > Iris pallida. The sequence goes on along the minus strand of JANAVB010003599.1, from coordinate 9,759,406 downwards.
ATCATTTGCTAAGACATATTTCATATTCGTTCGACGAATCTCTAGCGTAATCGCTCACGTCGTATCGACGCACAAAGTCGTTCGCACTATTCCTCAAAATCCAAATCAATATTCCGTGCACGCCTAAGCGTTAGTTTGATAGCGTTCCTATCGATATACACTCTAAGCGTAGCTTCGTTCCCGACCGAGCGATACTTGATATCGCTCGCAACTTGATTGTACCAAAAAGTTGAGGTGTGCGACATGCGGCACAACTTAGCCAAAAGGCCATGTGCATAGCTATCCCGTGCGGACTATATTCGAGTTTGCACGCTCACTTATTCTCGTTCGAGCGATAATCGATCTCGCTCGCAACTCGTTTGCACCAGAAGGTCTAGGTGCGCGATACTCCGCACAACTTAGCCAAAAGGCTGCGTGCATAACCATCCCGTTCGAACTATACTTTGGTCTCGTGTACTCGTTCGCCATTGTCAGCATAAGGTTATTCAAGCACGCCTTGCGTTTGCTAACTTTTAACATTTTTGTTTTCTTTCGACTCAAGTCCGTCGCGTTTTGGCACAAAAGCCTTCGCCTATCGATCCCGTCCAACCGAGTACTCGTACGAGCTTTTAAAAGTATTAGACGTATTGTATGGAACATCCCAAGGCACAATGAGAGAGAGCGTACACTTCTTTATTTCCAACGAGCTTTCAAAACTGAGAGAATCAAAAATGAAGTCCAAGGACGTAAAGCCATGCTCTGATACCAATCTGTCACGCCCCGCTCCCGCAGGAGTGATCGCCCTCGCTAAGGCGTGATGCCGCACGGGCCTAGGTTGCGCCCGTGCAAGGCTAAGTCCGGAAATGGCCGATTTGAGCTAGGCCACAGAGTCGCACAGAGTGTCCCCATTTGCAGCGGAAAGTAAATGAACACAAATTGAAGCGAATTCAAACTCTTTATTGACATTCAAGAAGTTTACAAGCGGCACTAGGCCGCGATTACAAATCGCTCAAGCTCTCTCTCTCTCTCTGAAACATAAAAGGCGTGCCAAGTGGCTTACAAGATGGAATAATTCATGGCGATGTTCTGATACATTATGTCATATATATGGTGCTTCAGCTCCTTGCAACGCTCCAAGGCTCCAGAGTTAGCTCCGCACCTTAGCACATTCGAGGAAAGCTCCGCACCCGCTGGCGTCTCCTGCTTCCTGCAAGCAATCTGTGGAGTTATCAGTACATTGTTATGCACTAGTGGGGAGGCTAGCTCGCCCACAATGCTATCATTACCAAACACATTCTATTAACTTTCGTGCACCGTCTATCATTCATTGTCTTTCTAATCTTGCCTTAGAATCAGTTTTATGGCATATTTCATATCTCGTATTGCCGAATTCGAGTGTTCGTATGGAAATACATGCATTACTTACCCATACTTACCGTCCGGCCTTCCCTGTTCAAAGTAAACCAAGTTAGTCAACAATTCATATAAACTTTCAATGTCGAGTGCGTGTCCCTGCCTCAGATTCTAGCGCATCGTAGGCACGTTCTCTAACTCATTTGTATGAAGTACTCATTATCATTTGGTGTGTTACATTTCAAGCATGTACAGAAGGTATTTTATTTAGTTAACTTCGACTACTTTGTTTCAATGCAAGGACTTGCACGTGGATTGCCACCAGCAAAGCCCACTTAGTCTATATGCACCGGTCGCTGGCATCACAAGCCATTTTGGACACATTCTCTTTGGCATTCTCACCTATCGAAGCGTGATGGCTGGTACACCTTGATAGTCTCTTGAAATGCCTGGCCTTACGTCTCTTTGAGTGGCCGAGCCCCCACTCAAAGTAGCCCGTAAGCCCCCTTTTTGATTCCGCCTAGGCCGGCCACGATATTCCTCCCCCTCGATCGTGCCGCGGAATCCCGTCTTCTTCACGGCCACGATATTCCCCCCTCGCTCGTACCGCGTTGTCCACGACCATTTCGTATTGACTTGTCATTTAACTTAACGGCTGTCTTTAAGCCATAATGCGTTATCGACCAGGTTGGCATCCGTGCAGCGCGGGTAGCGAGCCCCGTTGCACGTGTCCGTCATACCTGTCGCTAACCATTCTTTTCCTTCTTATCTTTCATTCATTCTTTCTTTCACTTGTCCGTTCGTTCATTGATTCATTCACACATTCATTCATTCATTCGTTGATTCATTCATTCACTTATTCATTCATTCACGTATTCATTCATTCTTTCGTTGATTCATTCATTCACTTATTCGTTCATTCATTCATTCATTATGCAACTCCCCGTGCGAGAGTCGCCTTGGCGACCCATCGGTCCCGAAGTCTTCCAATGTTGCTATACTCTACTCGGAACGACTATGTCGATAGTCTTCCGTTTCATTGTTGTAAATCGTTTATTGTTTCATTGTTGAACGCATAGGAAACTTGAATGTAAGCTTGTGCCTTAGCACGAGTGTAGAGCGCGGTACGAGAGTTCTCACATTTTCTATGTTCTTTTTCATATTCTATACAAGCATACAAGATGGGATTATTTCCTTACCTAGGTGCGTTGAGTCATTTATTAGCATGCGCGGTGTTATCGCCTAGCGATCCTAGCAATAGTGTCCGTATTGTTATATGTCTAGGCTAAGCAAAAACGGGTTCATCGGAGCCACCCACCTTAGCGATGTTCGTATTGGCCGAGCGATACTCCGAGCGCGCCTTTGAAAGTCTAAGTCTGGATTTATCCTTGACGGGCCAATGTAAGCCTTACATCGATTCTTCATCAGGTCGATGCCAACTCTTCGGGTCGACGGCTCGTTTGAGTCGTTGCACTTGCCGATTGAATCGGCGTTCCGCTAGGGCGGAGCAGGTCATTACACTTGCGAAGATTATGGGAGAGCTGAATTTTCTCTCGAGCCTTCAGATGAATAGAGAAAAGAGCATGGTGTACTTCAGCTCCCTATGTCCCCAGAAGGAGGAGCGGGCCGATGTGTTGGGTATTGAGAGGAGTGATCTTCTGGTGCGCTATTTAGGAGTGCCTTTCACAGTTAACTATGCGCGTGATCGGGACTGCCATAGTCTGGTGGAGTACGTCTAGAGGAGAGTGGAAGGTTGACAAGCCGCCGGATTGTCATTTGGAGGACGCATCGAGCTGGTCAGATCGGTGATTTCGGCTGTGGCTCATTTCTGGCTGCAATCAATCCTCCTCCATGTTGCCACTGTTAGGAAAATGGAACGGATCTGTGCAGATTTCATTTGGAGGGGGGTATGCATGCGATCTCCTGGGAGCAGCTCTGTCAACCCAGAAAGGAGGAAGGAGTGGGGCTCAGGCCGTTGTTGGAGATTAGGGAGGCCTCCGCGCTTAAGCTGGCATGGAGATTCATCAACCGGGGGTCTCTCTGGGCTGACTGGATGCACAACAGATACGTGAAGCAGGGCAACTTTTGGACGTGTGCTACTGACAACAATCACTCCGTCACGTTCAAGACTGTCTTGAGACACAGGGGGGTTCTCAAATCTGCAATTCGGAAGGTCATGAAGGATGGGTCTGGAACAGACCTCTGGCGGGATCCTTGGATAGATCGTTGGACATCAGGGAAACCCCGACACATCAGGAGGACAGGCGTGGTCTGGCGTGTAGTCGTATCATTCGCGACGGGGAGTGGAGGCCGAAATCTTATCGGTTTACCGAGGAGCTGGGTGGGATCATTAGTACTATTGCCATTGATGCGGACTTGCCTGCGGATCGGTGAATTTGGGAGCCGCCAGGTGCTACCCTGGGAACTGGGGAGTTCCAATTCCGGAGCTGCTACAACCTCATCCGCCGTACTTTTCCTCAGAGTTCTGACTACGAGTTTGTATGGTGCAAGGGTCTATCCAGGAGGATGCAGCTTTGTGTCTACAAGCATCTTCTGGGCAGTCTTTTGACTAGGGATCGTCTGAATTTGTTTGGAGTGTCGGTTCCCTATCCCAAGTGTGTGCTTTGTAGTCTGGAGAATGAATCTATAGGGCACATTTTCTTCGAGTGTGCCCTGGCATGACAGATCTGGTCTGAGCAGAGTAGAGCGTTGGGAGGGTGCGGCTCCGGGAAGGGAATTGGGGACATCATCACTGTGCTCTGGGATAGCAGGGGTCGAGGACATGACTGGTTCCGGACCGCCAGAATTCGACTGGCGGCCTCAGTTTGGCATATATGGCGGAAACGAAACCGTCGGATATTTGAGGGGCTGGTCATCCCTCCAGTGGACATTCTCCATAACATAGAATTTGATGTAAATGCTATGGAAAATTGATGAGTGAAAATCCCACTTTGATTGTATGTCGCAAGATTACTACATTGCTTTTAGAATAAAATTTACCATTTTTCCAATATATATATATATATATATATATATATATATATATATATATATATATAAAGTATCATGGAAAACAATTCTAGTGGTGTATGTTGACCCCACTTGTCGCTTACTTTGTCCGCCCTTGCCCCTGGGTACAACATTAATACAATTATATATACACACGAAAATATATTTGCATACATATTTTAATAATATTATTTGAGGCGTCTTTTAGATGCAAAGTTTTTTACCTCCCCACAAGTTTAGATAGCAAAGTTTGCCTTCGTTTGAAGGAAACAAACAGGGTTACAAGAATGACTTGTAACAGCCATTTACATACACAATGCTTGCATTTCTGACATCTTTGAACACAGAAGCACCTCCATCTTGACAGTGGAGCATCAGCTCAGGTGCAGTCCTCGTCCAAATGTACATCCTAACAAATGGATCAACAACTAGGTTGGAATCACTACAGGTTGAGACAGACCACAAATCTAAGTCCAATTGCTTTGATTGCTACTCATCATGCAGAAAGCCCTTCTCCTCCAGGTAAGTCGCGACCTGCCCTGCCATGGTACACGGGCTAGGACAAACTCCGTTATCGGGGCTTAACTCGATCTGCACAACCCATAGAAACGTTTTAAAGGTAAGGTAAACATTATACATTTAGAAGAAGAAAAATATTCGTAGATCATAGTGCTTTAAAGAAGTAGGAAGAACTAAACATCCATTTTCATGCTTCTACAATCTTCCGAAAACAGGTATAACACTTGCCACAGACAATTTCGAGTTTATAGAAATATGCTTAGTTAACTTTTCAAAATGCTACTAAATCGCGTCCATCTATAACTAGAATTACTATTATCAACCACAAAAGTTCATATATATAAGCAAGGTTAATTCTCTATATAACATGTAAAAATAGATGTAGTCTTTGAGAATAAGCAAACCCAGTTTCAAGTTTTCAACTATAGAAGCCTATCAGTGAAGTTTGTAAAAATTGATCGAGTAGAGCATTGTAGACACTAGACTGTAAAGAGAAGAAAGATACCTGGCCAATAAAACCCAAAACACAGCAGGTACAACTTCATAAATTATTTTGGGTACTGCCATACTGATACAGTACAGGGGTTAAACATGATGGTGACTTATTAATTCGGCTCTAGAGTTAGCTGTAGTATAAACTTTAGAGTGATTTTGGAGGAATATTAGCACTCTTTCTAGAGGCAACATCTCTAGCAATTTCCTTGAACGGTCTCCAAATAAAATTTATGGATATGAATAATAATCAAAGTTGTTCTACCAACATTATGCCTCCCTCTTTCTCTTTCCAGATTTCCTATTTGAGTGGCAGTTTTCATTTTGTTCAAGGCCAATTATGTTTCCAAAATTATATTCAATAAAGGTTGTACTTAAGCAAATAGTTTAAGGCTGTGTTTGATTGGGCTTTTTTTCTCCATGAAAAATATTTTCATCACAAATTTTCCACCAATTGTAGTGTTTGATAGCGTATATTTTCCAAAAATCTACCATTTTACATGTTTTCCTTCAAAATTGTGGAAAATAAAACTGGCCCAACCCAAAGGAAAATATCAATTTCCATGAAAAATAACTATTTTCCATGGAAAATAACGATAATCAAACACCCAAATTAATTCCGTGGAATTTTTTCCATGGGATTTTTTTCCTAGTAAAATAATTCCGTGGAATCAATTTATTTTCCACCTTGTAATCAAACGCACCCTAAGAGAATCAATTGATTGTATTTTTAAGAGAGTAAATTGCACTGAAGGAAATTCTTGATAGAAAAAAAAAAATACACTATAATATGCCCATGACTACTAGATACAAATCTAACACAACTGAATAAGAAATTCCTATATTTTTCTACCTGACCTGCTTCCTAGTAATAACGATGACAGGTTGTATCAACCAAAAACTCTTTCTTTCCCCTCGTTTTCATAACAAATTTCTAAGTTTACTACTAGACATCTTCCTTATATTTTCCCCCAAAATCCAACCAAAAAGGACTAGTTAATAACTCTTACCATAGTTCTGAGCCTATTATTCTTCCCATAAACGGGAACCAAATTGGATTGGAGCTCATAGATGTATCCAGTAGAAGACGAGATGATAAATCACATAACATTGTTGACAAAATCAACTTCACACTCAGTATGAATGTAGATGTTCAGTGTTACATCGCCATAAGATTTATCTGTAGACTTACGGTGTCAAAAGCATCTGCTTAAATAACATTCATAGACATGAAAAAAAAAAGGTTATCTAACTTAAGACATTATATATCATAAACAACTCTCCTTAGGACTACTATATTTCTTCTTCATATTCTCTATGCTTCAGTTAATATTTAGAATAACAGATCTCATACAGAAACTTCCATTTCCTCATTCTTCTTTTGCAACAAAAAAGCTTGTTCTCTTCTTTCTTAATACTACACACTCTATGCAGAAACATTGATGCTCTTTGTTTCTTTCCAAGGTTCGCAATATCGGAATCGGTATCGGACCCTTCCTAAGAGTATCGGTATTGGCAGTATCAGCAATTTTGGATTGGAGTATCGGATATTTTTTGGTATCAGAAAGCAAATACTTATTAATGAATTAATGAAATAAAAGATTTTCCTCTATACATTTAGGCATAATTTCAAGTATTTCTTGTGTTGTTTCTTAGTAATTTTAGAAGTGAACGAAATAGTAACCTCTGATAGATAACTTTTCTTTTTTTACATGTTTTTACAACCTTACTATGCTTTTATATGGTTGCTTATTTGTCTTTTTCATTCAATTTTCTTTGCCGAATTGACTGGAAAAGAGACCCCCATTGTCAGTATCGGTTAATACAGCATCGGTCGGCATCGAATCAGGACATGCCAAACCATATCGGTATCAGCCGTATCAGATCGGTACCGGCCGATACTGCAAACTATGGTTTCTTCAATTTGTATCTTTTTTAGTCATTCTCAAAAGAATAATTAATATAAACTTTCTAAATTCATTTTCTTACCCCACAAAACATATCCAAATTCAAAGAAAAGAGAAAGGAAATCATATTGGAGTGCAGAAGGTCTATTCTTCCTAGAAGTGTGAATTGACTGCATGGCCACCTTTCAATGGTTCCGGAGACCATAACTGGCGATAGATTTTCTAAAGTTGTCGAGAAGAGTAAATTTCATAGTCGGGTAGGGACTAAATATCAATTGATTATTACTTCCGCGATATATTTAGTTCTGTGCATATCAGGTTTCGTCTATCTCCACTCATTTGTACCAACAGGATCAGGCCCTATGGAAAAGCTACATCATTGAACGAAATTGAAAGTTTACTACTGATCATCGAAACTTATTAGCATAATGAGAAAAACAATATGTCGTGCATAACAAGTATTATCTTGAGAAAATCGTATTAAATAAAAGGAATTTTGCTGTAATACAGGAATCTTTGGCAGCTCGTGATACATGAAGCTTCCAGACATTATTATTTAGGCTTCTACGAAGGTCACTTTGCAAAAGATGATTCATCATAATGCCCCCAGTTAATGCACCTAACCTCATTGCTGGCTACTATCTATCATCATGCATATGCTACTAGCCGACAATGGCTGATTAATTTAACTGTCTGATAAAAGGTTTAAATGAGCAACTACAACCAATAATCTGAAATACATGACACTATTTGATTGTTGGATGCACAATTCAATAACATGACACATTTAGGTGCCTGCATGTCTGCACATGTATAGGACTGAGATTGTAATCACTGTCAAGTAGAATATATACCTCACAATTCAATGGTGGTTCGTATGGATCATCTATCCCTGTGAAACCTGCAAGGTAAGGTTCCTGTGAGTAAAGATAGAACAGAATAATGCCAAAATATATAGAAAACTAGACTTGTTGCAAGGAAATTGAGTAAAATATAAAAATGTAGAAATTTTGTCAAAAGTATTTGCAAAACTACCTTTTATTTTTCCTTCACGGGCAAGCTTATAAAGTCCCTTGGGATCTCGTGATTCACACAGTTCCAAAGGCATATTCATGAACACCTACAAGAACATACTAATTAACCTGAGATGCCATTTTTAAAATTTGAGTAGCAACTGCAGTGAGCTCAAATGATTAACCAAGCACCAACTTCAATGAAACTTGAATCAGGCAATAGTGCACGACAAGCATCACGGTCTCTTCTATATGGAGAAATCAAACTTGCAATACATATTAAACCCGCATCTGCAAATAGCTTTGCCACCTCACCTAACATTGCAAGAATGAAAGAAAAGATGATTGAAAGAGAAATAAAATAAAATAAAATAAATAACACAGTCTCTAGACTCCCCAACTTGCTAGATAATCTACCTAAGATGTGTAATTATATGTGAACCAAAAAAGTTATTCCAAAACCTAAAAGCATTCAGATATTTACTTACCAACCCTCCGTATATTTTCTGCCCGGTCTTCTGCTTTAAAGCCAAGATCCTTGTTTAGTCCATGCCTAAGGTTGTCACCATCAAGGATGTAAGCAAGGTTTCCTCGACCATGTAATTCTCGACCTAAGGTACAAGCAAGTGTGCTTTTACCTGGAAGAAAAAGAGCAGGCTTAACCTTTTGAAGCAATTGTACGAATTTCATGACAAACAATCTTATCATACCTATTTCTCCAAGGTTTTGTAAGAAATTAACCTTGGAAGAAATTAATGTGATACCCTACATATAGGCACTTAATATGTACTACAATTCAAAGCATACCTTTCTAAAAAAACACTCAATAAGAAATTCAAACTGATCAAAACTTCACAAGTTCCCATTAACATATTCAAAAAAGTTATTTAAAAGCCCTCTAGTTCTCAGCTGTACCAAACACATAGGAAAGTAACTAAACATTGGCAACCTAAAGCTTTTACAATTTGTAGGAAAGCAAAGTGACATGCTAGACAATGTTTTTTGGAGTTGTATTTCATATTTTCCTTTACATTGCTACATCAATTTGAAAGTTCAGATTTTCTTGAAGCATGTCTTTCGGAAGGTGATATTTAAATCCTTAATCTAGCTTACAAAAACAATTTGTCAGAACACTGAGGGCATTACGTAGGAATTATGACGAGTTAAAAGAACAAGTAACTGGAACATTCCAAATCCCATTACTTTAAAACTGTTGTCTATTATGATCACTTTTTTTTTTGGAAAACCATACCAAGTTCAGATTTTTTTGGCTAAAGGTGTGTCAGCATGTTAGGCATGGCATCAAACTCAATTTGATTAAATAGGTACAAGGAACAAATTACTAGAGTGAAACAATACTTCATTTTTAAGTAGTCAAAAACTTGAGAAGTAATTAAGACTGTCACTGATTCTAGCTCCCTTGGCAGGTTATGGCAACTTATAATATACACTTAGTCACACAAGTCACCACAAATAGTCTAGCTTTAGAACAAATTACAGATTCTACATATTATGCATTCTCACAATTAAAAAAGCAAAAACAATTAAATATAAATAATGAGATAACTGAACATTGCTTCGAAGTTTGAAGTAGTTTCATGTAATACATTGTGAAACATAAGCCTTATCCAATTGAACTCATCATATCCTGGTTGAAATTTACCAAGCTTCTCTTATCAGTAAGAGGTCAAGAAAATTCTTCTCAAGGAATGGAATTTTCTTAAAGCCCTTTGACACATGGCACTGATAGCAAACATCTTTGAGGTTACCCTGTTGGGTCCTTGATTATAGTATATGAACGCCATTGCTAATAAGATGTACTCATGGGGTTTAAATTGCCATATACAGTAGTTGCTGCATAATAATCCACAAGAATGCATATTATCCTTGCAATCTGGTTATCAACATTTACATATTTTACAAAATATAGATATTATTCTCCAAGGTGGACTATAAGTATGAGTATCACTATTACTTAAAAATCTCTTCTGCATTTAACTTGATTTCTATGTGCATCTTGTAGAAACTTAGGTTTCTTAGCTAAGTGTTTTGCAAGAGTGCAAGCTATGTTATATGGACACGATACGGATTTGGATACGACAACATGATAGGACTTGATACAAATATGACAATACAATCAAAACAAGAATACATATAAATGAGAAGTTAGACAATAAATAAATAACATAATAACATTAGAATGTTTATATAAAATAGAAAAAGTAAATGAGAGACTTTTAAAAAGAAGAATTTTGTGTCACTAGAAATGAAAAAAAGCAGATGCTAGGAAACTGATTCGCCGCGAGAGAAGAAGACAACTTTGCTTATTAAAGAAGGAATAAATATTATGATGAACATCTTCGCACTAGCATCATTATGTTTTTTTCCTCCTTTAACCCCATTGATGTAGTAATATATCTTATGTAAAGACAAATAGATGCTACACTAAGGAGGAAAGCAAGACAAATAGATGCTCCAGTAAGGAGGAGGATAAGATAGTAGTTACAGGAGTCACTAGGACTAGATGTAGGCCTAAAATGAATATGGACTGAAGTTTTAAAGGAGGATATGTTTTTGGTTAGTGTTACATGACATAACCCCTAACAGAATGGAAGAAAAGGATTCAAACAACTGACCCCAAACATTTGGGATAATTTGTTGTTGTTGTTGTTATTGTTGTTGCAATCGTAGTTTCTTAGATCTATAATATGTTAGAAGACATATACTGACACATATTTTTGAAGTATCGGGGAGCCCAAATATTCAATTCATTGGAATATTTACATATCCATACAAGATAGACTACAAGTTTTGGACATACGTTTAGAATAACTCATATTAACAAACAACCTCCATATCATTGATGCTAATATTGTTATAGATCTTCAAATCATTCTTTATGAATGTAAACTATATTTGTTTGCTGGTATAGCTATTTTCTCTTTACACACAAGTTTTTGTGTGTGTGTCTGTATGCACGTGCATGTGCGTATGTGTGTGGGTGAATGTTTGAGTGTGGGTGGGATGGTTATTGAGTAATAACCTATGATTCTTTGATGATTCAGCTCTGTTTATGTTACAGCTGCGATCATTCATCACAAGGGAGAAATTAAGAAGGAGGTTGTTCATAGAATTCGAGCAAGATGGAATAAGTGGAGGAACATTTTTTGGGTGTTTTCTGATAGTGGGATACCATTGAAATTGAGAGAGATGCTCTATAAGACAATCCGACAACATCAAGACCAGCTATGTGTGACAGTTAAGAAACATGTCCAAAAATATTTGCAGTTGAAAATGAGAATATTGGGTGGATCAGTGACAATACATTAAGAGAGACGAAATAAGTGAATCTACGGAAGTTGAAGGTGGCGTGATGAGAGAAATCATCAAAGAGATTGTTCTAACATGTGAAGTAGATACCAATAGCTGCCCCGGTTATGATGATTGAGAAGAGATGACCCTTAAGAGGGCCAAACAATAGGGGTTTGATTCTAAAACTAGACTCAATCCGGACCCACTCTTAGTTTCACACAAGTACAACCCATGTGTATTTCAATATGAGATTAATCTCGATGAATTTTACACGTGGAGTATTGGTGTAATGGTGAGTAGAATTGGGTGAGATATGAGATGTCCAAGGTTCAAACCCTGCACTCCGCACTATTTTTACCATCTAATACGACTTACGGTAATTTATTCCTTTTTGCTACTTGGTAAAACATGGATTGGTGATGTTACGAGAACCGAACATTATGGATGTTATTAGATTGTTACATAAGTAAGATTCATAAAAGGTGAAATATCTTAGATTAATAACGGGTGGATGAATGCACCAGTTTAATGAGTTTCTTCTTTTATGTTCTTACTCATAAGTAAGAATCAATTAATATATAAAACTGAAGCGAGTGTGGCTATTCTATATAAGAATAGGTCCAACACTCATTCTAGATATACATAAAAAAAAGAAATAGAAGAATCTCTCTCCACGAATTATTCGGAAACTCGTAAAATAATCCAGCACATCCAAGATGCGCACGAGTACATGCAACATCCAAAAGGTGGTTTTTCAAATTATAATTGATCATTCCAGTAGTTCGTTTGCTAGTAAGTGCAATCATAACTTGTTGGTTCCTAGAAATGGATCGACGAAAATGGTTGAATCTTGCTTTGAACACCGGTGGTTTTGACTTTTGATGACCCCAATAATATCAAATTATTCCTTTCTATTTCTTACAGTTAATTATTTTACAATTTCACTTCTCTATTAAATTACTAATCTTATTAGTGAAGCTTTGAAGTCCTTGAAATAACAATCTCAAGAATGCTAATTTTGTAACTATACAAGTGTCTTAGTAACTTACGGCGTCATGGAAACAAGAACTAGCCTGCTAAAGAACAATTTTCACAAATCGGAGAAGTTTGGTAAAGAGCCTTTCAATAAATGGAGCGTAATATTTTTTTTTAATCAACAGCTATCGATGTTGAATATGTCTTAACAAGGGAACCTAAAGTTCTTGCTACTGGATTGGCTGAAGTGAACGTCAAAGCCACAACTGAACAACAACAGTGGAAGAGGGACAATATCATGTGCAAATTGATGATCGTCAACTCTCTAGAGAATAGTCTAGTGGATTCCTACAACAAGAAGGAGAATGCAAAGGAGATATAAGACTCCACCGAGAAGCAATACAAAAATGACGAGAACATTTTCAAGTATCTTCCTCGTCAACAAGTTCATGATGGTGCAATTCGAGGATGAAAAAAGTCTCAAGTGAAAGAACTTATAAAACTTTAACAGGAACTTGAAGAATAGAAGATAACTCTCAAGGACAAGCTCATAGTAGGAGTTATTCTTTCTAAACTCCTTGCTATCTGGGACAGGTTAACAACCGACTGCTATTGCAAGACGTTGAGGATAAAGTTGAAGGACTAATATGATGCAAATTGAAGGGACTTGAAATGAAGCAAGGAACAAGACCAAGGTGGACTCTCTGACAAATCACTTTTCCAAAGCCAATATGATCCAAACTAAAGATCATAAGGAAAATAAAATGATTGCCTTAAAAAGGAAGGTTTTCAAAGGACTGAAAGTCATGCCAAAGAACTTCAAGTCCAAGGCTAAGGAAGATATTGTCTACTACAACTGCAGTAGAAATGACCACTACAAGAGGGAATGCAGATCTCATACCAAGGCAAGGACCAGAAAGAAGGAGAGCTCAATCTCATTGCTATGATCTCTCAGGTTAAAATTGTTGTAATCGACAAAGATTGTCGGGTTAACACTGGAGCTTCTATGTCATGCATGTGTTGTGAAGGATTTGTTCACAAAATATGAACCAACATACTAGAAGATGACTATGGCTAACAAGAGTAAGGTTGAATAGCAGTGCTCGTAGATTCCTTGACTAGCGACAAATCAGACCATTGGATCTTGAGATGTTGAGTTCTTCGAAGACAGGTTTGCTAAAGAGTCAAGAACGTTGCTCTTGCTAAACTGCCAGAAAATCTAGCAGCAAGCAGAGCGAAGACGATGTTGATGATTCAACTGCAAACATCAAAGATGTTCAAGATGAAGCCTCTATAGATAACACTTATGGAGACATCGGAGGATGCAAATGCAGAACCAGAGCTGGTTGTTGAGCCTCCAACCAAGCGAGTAAGCAGGTAAAGGACTTGGAAAAACTTCGTCACTTACCATATAGAAGATGAACCACTAACTTTTATGTTGTCTTAAGTAGGAAGCAATTAATAATGAGATCGACTTTATAATGTCTAATAACACTTGGATGTTCATCAATCTTCTTGTAGGAGCAAAACCTATTGAATGCAAATGGATCTACAAGAAAAAGATAAGAATTGACGGAATTGTTGATAAGTTTAAGACCAAACCAAATTGGTGACTAGGAGATTCTCTCATAAGTAGGGGATCCACTACTTTGTATGCACTCTACGGACTGTAACAAACTCCACAAAATGTAGCACGAGAAGCTTGATAAAGTCATTAGGTCAAATAGCTACAATGTCAGTAAGAATGACAAGTGTGTTTACACAAAGTTTGATGATGGAAGAAGAGTAATCGTCACTCTTTATATGGACGACCTGTTGATCCTCAACACGTACTTGGATAGTGTATCATAGACCAAAAAATTCCTCTCGTCCCAATTTAGCATGGAAGACTTAGGAGATGTTGATGTGATCCTTGGGATCAAAATCATCAGAACAAAAGACAGACTTGGATAGCCACACTATGAACTAGCACGCGAGAAGGATATTTTTACACCTTAGCTTGACTCTTGTTTTCGATACTCACATTCTCGCATGTTGGTTCATAGCTAGGATGATTGAGAGGAGATGACCCATAACATGGACGAACGGAAGATAAGATTCATGTAGATGACACATAGATATAGGATAAAGAGTAAAGACTTTGTTGTTGCTTTTGTAATCCTCCACAAAATATGATAGGGAGCCAGAATAAATAGTTTCAAAACAGAACTGTTGAGCTATTTAAATAGGGGAAAGCCATCAAAATTAGGATCTTACAGCAAGAAAAATGTAACTGGCAATAAAGGCCAAGTGGTTATAAACATTAAATACAAAATAATGCCCTCAACCCCAATTGTGCACTGACATACTGAATAATGTCACGCAATTAGTTCTTAACCCAAATAAGCCAACGAAATGATAAAGGCTCCCCCGTGCCTCAAGGTCCGGCTAATGCAGGGTCTCAGAAGGGTCAAAATGTACCCCGCTTGACCTTCAATATATGTTTACAGATAGCAGCAAGCATGAGAGATTGAGGAAGAGAATATTGCGGCTAACCATAATTTTGTAGAGAGCAATAAATGTATGGAATAACCAGCATATTCTCTACAGAATAGATTCTTCTCATTTATAATAATGATCGAGAATACAATGATATATTCGATATAGAACAAGTTCAGTAAAGATAAGACTCACATACTCAATATGAAAATGTAAATGTAGATTCTCGACTCAATCTACAAATATAGACCGAAGGTTTGACTGATCCAATAGACTCAAATAACCTACTAATTCTAAAATAGACACAAAACATACTAAAAGTGGTATTGGCTCAAAAAAAATTGACTTAACCTAAATTATTTTCATGATCAACCGGAACTAAAGTCAACTACTTCCTATATTGCTCTACAACATGAAGAGGCCATTTGCATGACTCAAACCCATATCCTCAAGTGTGCAAGTGCCAAGCCTAACTCTTGAACCAAGTTATGCCCTCGAGTGAAAAACACACTATAATCTAAAATAGAGCAAAACCGTGTTCCAGAGTATATAGATTTAGCAAGGAATAATAATATAAATCCTATGGTGCAACCTCGACCTGCAGAGGCTGAACTACCAGTGGATCGAGTAGAAATCACCATCGATGAAGCTAGGGTTAACAAGAATTTGGAAATTTGCTAGAGAATTGGGCAAGAAGGAAGAGTTTTATTCAAATGGCCAACTGGATTCTGTTACAGGAAGAAAACATCCTAAAATTTGAACATAGCATTCTTTCATACATTCCTCTTCTCTCCTCCTACTCATACACATTTCAGAGTCACTGAGCTAATTACAAGCATACCCTTTCTATCGTAATGAGATTGCATGAAATGTGATGTCTACACGTCTTTAACCAGGATTGGAGCTGCTCATGAATTGGAAGCTGGAAACTACTGCTGGAAGCTTCTGATACTCTGCTACTGGCTACGAGATACTGATTCTGGCCTATATAAGTACTGCTATGAACTACTGGAAATACTGCTATGAGCTACTGATACTGGAAGTACTGCTATGAGCTACTGATACTGGGACTATATTACTGATTACTGCTACAAGCTACTGATACTGGAAAAGTTCTGCTCCACTGATACTGACACTGGAGCTATATCACTGGAGGACACATTTGGGATTGTATCATCCTCAGGGTCGGCCCTGAGTTGATGGGTGCCCGAGGCGAAACTTCCAAAATGGGCCCCCATATTTAATGTAAAAAAAAAGTATAAATAAAACAAAAAATTGTTGTAGTCAATATTTGAACCAAGAACCTCTTAAATATAAGTCTAGCTTTATAACCACTACACCACAATATTTTTTGTTAAAAAAGGCACATGATACATACTAGTTCTAATGTAAATAGTTTCATGTTGGTGCCCCCTTTCGTCAGGGGGCCCTGGGCCGTCGCCCGGCCTGCCGTGGGCCAGGGCCGCACCTAATCATCCTATGGTACGACGATAAGAATTGTTGCTTGCATCCTCGAGGATGCAGGTTATGGAACTGACCTCCGTGTGCGTGCGCGTGCGCATGTGTGTAGCCAATGACCGCTAGCCCAAGTGGTTAGTGTGGAGGCATGTGGCCCTTGTGGACGGAGTTCGTATCCCAATGGGAGCGATTTCGGAAACTAATTACCATTTCCTATATATATATATATATATATATATATATATATATATATATATATATATAAACCAAAGCCCGTGGACGGCCACCCAGCCGGCTTTGGCCCGGGGACCGTGGACAAACGCCACCTAGCCGCCCCCGTTGGGGCTCGATCTTGAGACCTCCCCCCAACATGCCAACGGTCTTACCGCTAGACCGCGTGCCATTGGCCATGTCCTATATATATATATATATATATATATATATATATATATATATATAGAGAGAGAGAGAGAGAGAGAGAGAGAGAGACCCTGCATCGCAAATGACCTCTAGCCTAGTGGTTAAGAGAGATGCATGCGGCCCGAGTGGTCAGGAGTTCGAATCCCAGTGGGAGCGATTCCAGAAACAATTTACCTGGTTCCAAATATATATATATATATATATATATATATATATATATATATATAGACCCTGCATCAAGAGGGATCCTTGTGGCACTGGGACACCCTTTTATAAATCCTATGGTCATGCTGATGAATCCCAATTCCAGTTTGGTGGGTCCTAGAGTTATTTTGGAGTGTCAAGGTGTGTCCGATACGTGTCTGACACAACACTACCCAGATACTCGGAGTGTCCGTGCTTCCTAGCACATGATAGTACCACTTATCAAACCACGCTCCAACTATTTTCTATCAGCTAATGGACTGCACAATATCATCCTTCATAACCAAAAAAAAAAAAAGATCGAAACTTTACGGAAAGAAACGAAAATCAAAACACACACCTGAGCCACTGAGTCCTGTGATCCATACAACACACCCTTTCTGCTTCAGCAGCTTCTGCCTATCGCTCTTCCCGACCGAGCATTCTTGCCAGAATATGTTGGCAGGCGTCCCCATAGAAGACATTTAACCTAAATTACCAAATCAAGTAACAAAAATCCCCCCAAATTGATTAGATTTGCCCCCAAAAACTGTTAGAAATTGCAGAAATTGACGTAAAGATTGCAACTTTATCAATAACCCTAACAATGCAGATCGGGAACAGATGAAATTGTTGGGAAAAAAAAATACCTGATCAAAATTTGTGAGATTGGGAAAAATGTTGGTATTACAAATTAACAAATTTGTGTAATATATAATTTATATATATGGAAAGAGAGAGGTTTTGATTCCAAAAATAGGGAGCGGTTGGGATTCGGAATCGGAATATAATACGGAAACTTCAAAAAATAAATTTTAATTTATTTTTATTTTTTCTATGTTTCTGGTCCGTTTTATGGGTTTGGTACAAACTTGGTGTATGAACTTTATGTAATAGTGGCTATTTAGTTATTGTCCAAATAAAATAATATTTTTTTAAGAATATTAAACATGCTCGAGATTGGTCAATGGAGAATATTTTGGGAGACTTTAGGTCAAGAGGGATTTTGTTTGAAATGATTGTGTCACATTTTTTTATTTGTGAGTTTTTTTTTTAATTCGACATGTATACTATTTTAGAATTAATTTTGAATATAGCAACTTTTTGGAGATAGTAGAAGCTCTCTCACAAAAAAAAAAAAAAAATCATAGACTAATTTTAAGTAATATTACTGATTTATTCATTATGGTGTTGTTTAGACTCGAGAATACGATTAGTACGATTGGCACGGACCTGAATCGATTTCTTTGATTTTGAGTAGGTAATTGATATGTAGGTCATGTTTTCTAATTAAATTAAGTTCATAAATTAAATAGGATTCAGATCCATATAAAATCATACTTAATTTATTAAATAGGATTCAGATCCATAAAAAATTATAATTGATGTTGTAATAGGCTCTGGTATAAACACGTTAAAGAGAGTTTATGAATTACGAAAATTTAGTTAATCTTGTAAATTTTTTGTGGTTCATATATTTTTGAACTTAAGGGGTTATATGATTGCCTTAATTAAAATTACATTCAATTTAGATTACATGCATCATTTGTTTGGAAGTGATATTACAAATATTGTTTGTTGCATGTAAATAATATTGTAGGATTTACAAATCTATTATTTACAATGATGTAATTAGCATGTATATTTGTAACTTTTGTTAGTGTAAATAAAAGTTCGAGAGGGGCGTAACGACACTAGGCCGAGGGGGGGCGGCTGCGCCCCCCGAAAATTGAGAAAAAAAATTTCTCCAGAAAATGTATTTGTGTAGTACTGATTGGTTGTGTTTTAGAGAGGAAAAGCAAATGTACAGTAAGGTTTATTGTTGGAGTGAAGGCATTGATAGCAGATGCAACTCTTGGATATACGATGGAGCATGCTAGCTAGCTAGTCTAGCTTGTAATCACGCGACAGCTTGCAATCACATGGTGATGGCACCTTTTCTTTCTTTGATGGCAAGTATTGCATAAGTTGCAAAAACTTTACTAGACTACAGTGACTACTCCATAGTCCACAGACATGCTCCACAGTCCACACGGTACCTTTTCTTCTCCTACCATTCCTTCAAGGCTATTTTAACGGACTTTTTTTCTCTTATTCTACCATTCCTTCAAAGGCTTCAATTCAACTATTTCTCTATTTCGTTTCCAAATTTCTCTTCCAAGCTTCCAGGCTCCAGCTAAACCGAAGTAGCAGCAACAATCAGATTTTTTTTTTTTTCTTTCTTCTAGCTCGAGCAGCATCCAGCATGCCAGCAAAACAACGAACAGAACAAGTAACATTTTTTGGCTCAGAATACACTCTTTCATATTATGAAATAATATAGAAATATGAAATAATTTATGTGTTGTTGTTGGATTCATATTATGAAATAATATAGAAATATTTTATTATTATTTTAATAGTAAATATTGTGCCTTCTGGATTGCAATCATGATTCATGACTACACCACAGCCTTCATTCCTTCTCACTTCACACCTTCAAGTAGGGCTGCAAATGAGCCAAGCCGTTTGCGAGCTGCTCGAAGCTCGGCTCGATAAAAGCTCGTTTGAGCTCGGTTCGTTTAGTAAACAAGCTGAGCTCAAGCTTCATTTTCGAGCTCGTTTAATAAACAAGCCAAGCTCAAGCTTAGAAGTACTCGGCTCGTTTAAGCTCGCGAGCTGGCTCGTTTACGAGCTTGCGAGCTAGCTCGTTTAGAAGCTCGTTTAGGTGCTTGTTAAGCTCGTTTGTTTTTTTGTTGATCTAATTTTTTATATGTTTATATAACAATATGGTTGTGTGCATTATATATTATATGTCCTTAATAATTGATATTAAAGAACTTTTTTAATTAAATTTTTATAAATAAATTGTTAATATTACAAGTACTTTAATTCAAACTTAACTAGCTTGAAATTGAGCTCATTAAGCTTGAATCAAGCTTAATGAGCTTGAAATAAAGTATTCAAGCTTAATGAGCTCGAAATAAAGTTGAGCGAGAGCTTGATTTTGAGCTTATCGAGCTTGTTTATCAAGCTTGAATCAAGCTTGATTATCAAGCCAAGCTCGAGCTCAAACCAAGCCAAGCTCAAGCTTAATATAAACAAGCTCGAGCCAAGCTCAAGCTCTAAAATAAAAAATTTATCAAGCCCAAGCTCGAGCTCGAGCTCGATTAATTCTTGTCAAGCCAAGCTCAAGCTTACAAAAGCTTGGCTCGGCTTGGCTCGTTTGCAGCCCTACCTTCAAGTTAGACATCCAAGGAGAGTACTTTTGGAAGCAGAGGAAAGCTGATTTTAAAAAGCTGCTTTCAACTTCTTAAAAAGCAAGAATGCCCCCACAATTAATAGCATCCACAGCACCCCCCACCAATTCGGAATCCCCGGACCGGACCCCCCCTTCCAAATGCAGTCTCTCCACCTCCTATGCCGGAGCTCCGCCTCCTCCTCCTCCTCCTCCTCCTCCGGCGCCGCCGGAGGCGGAAGATCCGGCGCCGCCGGAATATTCCCCCACTCGAGAGCCCTCGCCTCTCTCGTCGGGACGTGGGCCCACTTCGACCGCCGCGTCCGCAGGCCCGCCGGCCGGTCCGCGCCGGCGGCCTCCGCCGCCGGATCGGTCTGCAGAGCCGGCGGCGAGCGGAGGCGGGACCACTACGCGGTCCTCGGGGTCTCGCGGTCGGCGACCGCCGTCGAGGTCAAGAGAGCGTATCGGCTCCTCGCTAGAAAGGTCCCATTTTTATCCCCTTTCTTGAAAGATTTTTAGAGGTCACGAAATCGTCAGGAATTCGTTCTTTGTATCATCATGCTTTGGTTTAATCGGCTGCGCTTTGATCGAACTGTCAGTAAAAAAAAAAAAAAAAAAAAAAACTAATCGCTTGGAACTGAAGATCAATATCCGCAGAAACCGAGAGATTCTAACCCCCCGGAACTGCGAAACCGGTACTCATAGCCATAGGAAGGGTCCGAAACCGAGTTATAACCTTGTGAAGAAAGAGGGACCCTTATTGTCCCAGTTCCATTAGGCTCCCGCCGATCCAGGTTCCGGAAGGGTCAAGATGTACGCAACTTCACTCCCTAACAAGGTTCGCAAGTATCCGAATCGGCTTCGGACGCTTCGAGTGAGTATAAATATAGGCGGTTTTGGATCGAAAATTATAAAGTAAGCTAGAAACTTATTTGATACATTTAGGCGTAATCTTATATATATTAATTGTTGCCTTCTGTTAGTTTTGAATAAAATAATATTAAGAGGAATGGGTTTTCCGAATTTGTAGATAATTAGATATACAACTTTGACAAATAATAATATAGGAATCGCACTGTTGTAGCTTGTAGCGAGTTGATTTTCTTTTCTTTTGTAGAATTAAGTGGGAAAGTGACCGGTTCCAGTATCGGCCAGTATAGACGGATTCAGTGTTGGATAGGAACATGCCAAAAAGACCGATACGTATCGGTATCGGCCGATACTTGAACCTTGCTCCCAAAGTATATATGGAGAGTGCCAAGTGGTACCCTGCATTACATCCATAAAATAAATCAAACTAGACAATAACTGAAGGTAGAAGCAAGGATTACTCTTTTATCAGATTGTCTTGTGTTATCACATTCTAAGCCTTCTTCCATGCATGAGCTGCAAGTGCGAGTTGTGACCCTTCTTGTTGGATGAATATTGTAATGATATTGAATGTTTTATGTTTGGTTTTGGCCAAATTATATTGGAAGAGTTACATGGTTAGGCTAGTTACTCTACCCGACTCGGGACTAAAGAGAAAGTAAACAGCATAAAGATAGAAACTATACAATGAAGATAGAAACTATACAATGACACTTTTCTTAACAGCCCCCTCGACTCACCATGGTTTTGTTGGAAAGAGTTTGCTAAAAGAATTTAAATACCATTGTACTTTATGCGAGCTTAGTGCTACTCTCAGCCTAGAGCTTGGGGAACAAATTCCGGAACACTGAAGATGTGGGCTTACATGCCAAGATGTGGGCTTACATGCCAACTGAAGATGCAATCCAAAGACGGCAGTCGGGAGTGGAGGTGCCCTCATCCCGTAGCAAAGAAAGCTCCTACAGGGAAAACGATAACGGCATTTAATGATATTGAAGAACAGTTTGGCAACTCTAGAGGGGGGTGAATAGAGTTTATATAGAAAAATAGCCAATAAAAAATAACTCTTTCACCAACAATAAATAATCAGAGCAAAGTGCGGAAAATAAATGAAGAGCAGAAGAGCATACGCAAACACAGCGATTTTAACCTGATTTCCCTCGTGGAGGACTAGTCCAGGCCTGAGAACTCTAGCTCAGGATTAAATCCACTATTTGTGAAATAGTAGCTTACAACCCGTGCCTTTTCTTCAGAAGAGCACGTCAACTTCTAACAGAGGATCGCAGTGGCGATTTGCTTGGAATTGTCCAAGCGACTTCTTCACTCTTGCACAAGAATCCTAACTGAGAGATGCTGAGCACTCGAGACTTAGGAGGCTTGTGGCTAGTAGATAGGAAGGGTATGGCTTATTGAGCTTGTAGGAGAGAGGAGAAGAGAAGATTGAGTGAATTGAAATGAGAGAATTCATGCCCTATTTATAGTGTTTTTAGAGGCAGAATTCGGCCAGAATTCGGGTAGGAAAATTCAAAAATTTGGCCGTTGGACAGCTAGCAACCAGCTAACCCTAAAATTAGGGTTCCTGATTTCTAGGGGACAGAGTTCGGCCCGAACTCTGTGTGGAGGCAGAGTTCGGCCCGAACTCTGTCTCCAGAGCACAGAGTGGTCCTAAGTGGGACTTGTGGGCAATTTTTGTTTTGGTGGAGCTTGGGATTTTGGGTAGGCTTATAGACTAAGTTCCAAGAGCTCAGCATAACTCAGAGTACATACTTCTAGACTCAATAAAATGTAAAAGTACAGACTCGAAAAAACACTGAGAGTCGAAAACTGAGCTGTTGTCTGTCCTGAACTGAATGCAGACGTCGTGTGTCGTATTGAATTTATACAGATATTATTTAGTCAATGTAGTCAATATTTGGTTGACTGTGACTTTGTGTCAACAATCTCCCCCATATTGATAATTGACAAAATAATAAATGTATATTTCAATATTCATACCTGGACACAGTTGGTTAAAACACAGCTCCCCCATAAACAATGCCGAGCTAGAATAAGATAGCTCCCCCGTAATCAGTGAACGGTGCCGAGCTAGAATCAATAGCTCTCCCCCGTAAATAATGCATAGAACCTGTGGCCTGATAAAAATATTTTCCCAAAAGCAAACACAAGCACAGACAGATATACATATTTCTCCCCCTTTTGGCAGTTAGCAATATAAAGGAGCATATAGACTGCATAAGGAAAAGCATGGAAATAGCAGTATAGACAATGAAAAGTAATCCAACCACACCAAGCAGAGAAGAAACAGTATAACACTAATAAAACAAGTCACTGACATAAAGTAGAACTACGAAAAATAGCATAAAATGTTATCCACCAACCAGCACATCATCAGGGTTTGAAGACATAAAACCAGTACATAAATCCATAACAAACTGAAATAACTAAAATCAAAAAGCAACTAAGACCATCAGCAGTGGCAGCAGCATATCAAGCCAATCTCCATCATGGAGCACGAGAAGGTCCTGGAACATCTGAAGGACCAGGGAATGAGCGACGAGGGTCCACAAAAGCATCATCAGGATCCATATACCTCATGACCCACGGATCGTCTATACGATGACCCGCGCGATCTGGATCCCGCTCAATAGGCACATGCAGATCAGGATGACGAGCAAGTGAATACCGCATATCATGCAGAGAGTTCCCAAGGGCACTGATCTGCAAGGTGGTACGGTAATCCTGCTGCGTCCAGCGATCATCCTCAACAGCAAAGCGATCGCAAAGCATAGTCTGAAGAGACTCAAGAGTGGCAGGAGGAGGAGGTGCATCCTGACCAAGAGGAGGGGCGTCAGGCTCCTCATCAGCAGAATGCTCAGATGACTCAGAAGCAGCGACAGGCTGAAGGCGTCGTGCTTTTGATAGAAAGGCAGGTGCAGGCAGGAACGGACAATCATGGATAGGAATGATGAAAGCACGAAAAACTAAAGGAAGATAGAGAGGATAAACCAAAGCTCTTGGTTTCTTCCGACAGTTGATCATCCAATCCATCATAGTCCGTGGAAAGTTGAATGGAATACGATAGTGGAGATGATATAAGGCGGAGATCTCAAGATAAGTGACTTCATCTGTTGAGCCAGCCTTGGGCAAGATAGTATTGAACACGATGCGATGAAGTTCATAAAAGTAGGGGGTGAGATGCTTGGCCTTTAGCTTGCGAGGACTTACGTTAGGAGCACATAAATCCTCCTTGAATCCTTCAAGGGAAGTATCGCCAACAAATTGAAGTTGACGTGCTTCCACAAGCTTGTCCCACACATCAAGATCCGGGAGAGCAAGAAAGTCTCCCAACTCAGAATCATTAAAGGCAATGGTAATGTCAGCAACCCGAGAATAGATGTGGGTTGCATCGTGAGTCAAATTGCAGTAAAACATTTGAATTGCACTATGGTAGATGACAGAATTTGAAGCAACAAGTTCATCCAAACAAAGATCACGGAATAATGACTCATATTGAAAATATAGTGAAATTTATGGGATGGCCCCCAAACACCGGACGAGTTCTAAAATCGCTAAACCATTCATTAGAGGCTTCTAGCGATACAAATAAACGGTCGTCGTAAGTGTTAGGGTCATCGGGACGCGGCGGATTGAACAACGGATGAAAGGTGTGTTGTTCAACTACTTGTTCAATCGGAGGAGGAGGAACCGAAGAGGAAGCACCCTCATGTCGAGTCCTTCTCCCTCGTTTGGACAAGCGAGATGCCATTTGAAATAAAAGAGGAGAACTTGGAAATGATAGAAAAAGAGAGATATACCTGAAAAGAATACCAAACAGTTGAAGAGAATGTTGAAAAACTCCTTTCCCTTGATTTTGAGAAGAAATAGAGCCCTCTATATCAAGAACTAGGGTTAGGGTTTGGAAGGAAGAAGATGGAAGAGGTGGAGAAGAAGGAAATATGGGAGGAAAGAGAGGGAATCCCGAAATAAAGTAGGGCTTGGTCTTTGGTCGGGTGAAATATTGACCATTGGATTAGAATTGATCCAACGGCAGAGCCAGATCCCGACCCTGGAACCTAAGAACCGAACTCGGCCCGAACTCTGATAGGGGCAGAGTTCGGCCCGAGTTCTGGATAAATAGTCCAGAACTGAAAACAGGCAAAGGACATGAAGAAAATGTTTAAGAGTTAAACAAAAGATAGTTGAGGACAACAAAGAGTGTTGAATTTAAAAAAAATAGATAGAGAGGTACACAGAAAACAGAATGAACTTTAGAAAATATCAATTAGGCAATATTAAATCGAAAACGAGCCATATAATAAATAAGGACATATACTGTGGTTCAATAGTCCAAATTTGCCATGGATTAGCTGCAGGGGCCGGATCCCAGCTAGCGGTAGTCCTGAGGACTAGTGCACCGTGTCGCTTAGGCTTTTACGCCTTGTTGTCAGAAGGACCCTTTCGGCTTGTACCCATACCAAATTCTTCGTAAAAGAATCACAATATACTCGATATTTACGCAGGTGAGTTTCAATTTATAACTGCTTCATCTAAAATTCCAAGTTCACGACAAAGAAAATTGAAGCGCTCTTCGGATAGTGGCTTAGTAAAGAAATCTGCCAGCTGATGATCAGTGTCAATAAATTCTAAGTTAATCGTGCCATTTTGCTGATGATCACGCAAAAAGTGGTGTCTGATCTCAATGTGTTTAGTGCGTGAGTGGCAGACAGGGTTCTTAGTCAAATTGATTGCACTAGTATTGTCACAGAATATAGGAATATGCATGAAAGATAACTTATAGTCTTCAAGGGTTTGCTTCATCCACAGAATTTGTGCACAACAACGCCCAGCTGCTATGTATTCAGCTTCTGTTGTGGATAGTGCAACAGAGTTCTGCTTCTTGCTAAACCATGAGACTAAAGCCTTTCCTAATAAATGACACGTGCCGCTCGTACTTTTACGGTCGACCTTGCATCCAGCAAAGTCAGCATCAGAGTAACCGATGAGGTCAAATGATGTTGACTTGGGATACCATAGGCCCACTGTAACCGTACCCTTAAGGTATCGAAAGATACGCTTAACCGCGGTCATGTGAGATTCCTTAGGATTTGCTTGATATCTAGCACATAGGCAAACACTAAACATGATATCGGGGCGACTAGCAGTTAAATAAAGTAAGCTGCCTATCATACCTCGATACTTACGTTGATCAACGGGTTTGCCGCTCTCATCTGGTTCGAGTTTGGTTGAAGTAGCCATTGGCGTGCTGATTGGTTTGATGTTGTCAAGATCGAACTTCTTCAGCATGTCCTTGGTGTACTTTGATTGGCAGATGAAAGTTCCATTAGCCAGTTGTTTTACTTGCAGACCAAGAAAGTAGTTGAGCTCTCCCATCATGCTCATCTCAAATTCTATCTGCATACACTTGGCAAATTCTTGACAAAGAGTTTCATCAGTAGACCCAAAAATAATATCATCAACATAAATCTGAATTAATAAAATAGTGTCTTTGAAAGATTTTATAAACAGTGTAGTGTCAATTTTCCCTTTTGAAAAACCTTTCTCAAGCAAGAAACTGCTTAGCCTTTCATACCAAGCTCTGGGGGCTTGTTTAAGGCCATAAAGCGCTTTCTTCAGCTTGAACACGTGGTCGGAAAATTTGTGATTTTCAAAGCCAGGGGGTTGTTTGACATAAACTTCCTCCTTAATAAAGCCATTCAAGAAAGCACTTTTCACATCCATTTGAAATAATTTAAAGTTTTGAAAATTAGCAAAAGCACAAAGCATCCAAATGGATTCTAGTCTAGCAACAGGAGCATACGTCTCATCGTAGTCGATACCTTCCTCTTGGTTGTATCCTTGAGCTACTAGACGAGCTTTGTTACGTGTGACTGAACCATCTTCATTTACTTTGTTTCTAAAAACCCATTTAGTACCAATTATCGAGTGATTAACCGGTCTAGGAACTAGTTCCCATACGTGGCTCCTCTCAAATTGGTTGAGTTCTTCTTGCATAGCAGAAATCCAAAATTCATCATTAAAAGCTTCAGAAATGTTTTTAGGCTCTACTTGTGAAATGAAGGCAGTGCTAGCAACGGAGTCTCTTAGTGATGATCTAGTAGTTACTCCACGTGAAACTTCTCCTATAACTAAATTTTCTGGATGAGAAGGTTTGAAAGAGAATTTCTTAGGCAAACCCTCCAGAGAATTAGTTTCGGTTGAAGTATTCATTGGAGTAGAAGTTGATGGCTCAACGTCATCATCAAGAGTACTTGCTGCACTGTTATCTTCATCAAAAGTCACATTTGATGACTCTTCCACAATAAGTGAGCGTTTATTGAAAACTCTATATCCCTTACTCTTGGCGGCATAACCAAGAAAGATACCATCGTCAGCTTTGGCATCAAATTTGCCTAAGTTGTCTTTGGTGTTAAGGATAAAACATCTACAGCCAAAAACTTTAAAATACGAAACATTGGGGGTTCTCCCAAACCAAAGCTCATAGGGTGTTTTCTTCGTAATGGGACGAATAAGCACCCTATTCAAAATGTGGCATGCTGTACTTACAGCCTCTGTCCAAAAATATTTCGGAAGAGAAAATTTATTCAACATGACTCTAGCCATATCGCCAAGAGTCCTATTCTTCCGCTCCACAACACCATTTTGTTGAGGAGTTCTAGGACAAGAAAATTCATGATCAAAACCATTTGCATTACAAAAACTTTCAAAATCATAATTTACGAATTCGCCTCCATGATCACTTCGGATTCGAGTAATCATGTAGCCTTTTTCGTTTTGAACTTTCTTTACAAAAATTTTGAAAGCAGAAATAGCATCGCTCTTATTAGCGAGAAAGAAAACCCATGTAAATCTCGAAAAATCATCAACAATAACAAATGCATAAAGTTTGCCTCCAAGGCTAGCTATTCTACTAGGACCAAATAAATCCATATGAAGTAGTTGCAAGGGTCTAGTAGTACTTACAGAGTTGATAGAATGAAATGAGGATTTAGTTGCCTTGTTTATTTCACATTCGGCACATACCGTGTCCTTTTTGAACGTGATGTCAGGCAATCCTCTCACTAGCTTCTTGGTGGAAAGCCTGGATATAGCATCCATGTTGGCATGACCAAGACGCTGGTGCCAAAGTAGTCGTTCGTCTTTGTGGGCATATAGACATCTACCTGCATTGTTAGTATTTATAGAAAGATAGAAAATGTAGATGTTGTCCTCTCTTTTCCCTTCAAAAGCAATGTCTCCTGTTGACCTATCATAGATGTAGCAACTGTTTTGTCCAAAGTTAATATCATATCCATGATCAGCAAGATGACTAATGCTGAGCAGGTTATGCTTTAACTCGGTCACTAGGCAGACATCCTTTATTACAGGAGAAGGAGGATGACCAATGATACCATTACCTATAATGTGCCCTTTGAGATTGTTACCGAAGGATACGTATCCTTCTCTCTTCATCGATAGTGATGCAAAAAGATTTGCGTCTCCCGTCATATGTCGCGAGCATCCACTATCGAGAATCCACTTACTTTCAGTTGAGGAGGGAAGGTCCACCTACATCAAGAGTAGATGTGACCTTTGGTACCCGAGTTCTTGAGGGTCCTGAAAAGTTAGTCTTTGGGAACCAAGCATATATCCTTTTATCTACAAGTCTTCTAACTCTGCACTGTGGTGAGATGTGTCCATGTAATCCACAATAAGTACAGATAGCATTCTTATTTATATTAGGAGCATGAGAATAATATCTATAAGCAACAGGATGAGGATGGACATGATGTGAAGAGTTAGCATGGTGAAGATGATTATGCATGGAATAAGTGGCATGTTGATGGTGTCTATGAGGCATAGAATGATGGTATTGTCTATGATGTGTGACATGCTGATATTGTCTAGATGGCATGGCATGATGATTTTGTCTATATGGCATGGCATGATGATTTTTATGTGTGGAGTGATGTTGATTGTGTCTTTGTGCATGATGAGTGTGTACTGAGTGAGAATTGTTCTTACGTGCACGTGGTTTGTGAAAGTTTGTGTATATAAATGCATGGTTATGTGCTGCATGAGAATGACGTGGTTGACTAGCATGAGTGGTGTTGTGCCCATGTGATTGGGTTTGAGGTTGAACAACCTGTTTACCCAATTTGGTTTCTAATCTTTTAGAAACAGCTTGCAGTTCATCAACCTTAATATTTAAGCCATAAATCTTAGTCATGGAAATCTTGTGTCTACTCTTTTCTTCAGCAAGCAACGTGTTGAGAGTAGTGATTTCTTGAGTTTGTTGCTCAATACGTGCTTCAGCATCATGTAAGCTTAATTTAAGCTTGGATACTTCATCAGTGTCATTAGTGGGTGATGTGTTTCTAACATTATCAAGAAGTAAAGAAATTCTTTGTATCTCATCTTCTAGACTTTTGATTTTGTCCTTGGCATGTTTATATTTACCGATGACCTTTTTATGATCATCGAGTAAATCAGTGAAAGCATCGCCAAGTTCATCAAAAGAGAAGTCATCCAGAGTTTCGTTAGATACCTTGTTGGAAGTTGCCATCAGGCACACATTTGCTGTATCTTGAGGAGAGTCCTTTTCTTCCTCAGAGTCACTCGCTTCACTTTCATGCCAGATGCCTGTGTTGGCATATTTCTTTGATGAGTTTCTTTTGTATGCCTTCTCATAGCGGTTGCTCTTCTTCAGGAATGGGCAGTCTTTTCGGACATATCTAGTTTTCTTGCAACCATAACAAGTTGGTTCTTCTTCATCGTCTTCTTGAGATTCCTTCTTCCTTCGATTGAAGCGAAGGAATTTCCTGAAGTTGCGAACCATGAGAGCTTGGTCTTCATCATCCGAATTATCTTCTTCGGTCTCATCATGATTAGCTCTTCGTTGATGAGCTTTGAGTGCGATCTCCCTGGTCTTCGGAGCAGGCTCTTCGAAGTCCTTGAGGTCAAGCTCGTGAGTCATAAGCTTACCCATCAAGGTCTCCATTGACATTGTTGTGAGATCGTTTCCTTCTATGATGGCTGTCACCTTAGGGTTCCAAATCTTTGGTAGCCCTCTGAGCAGCTTACGAATCTTCTCGTGGTTTGAGTACTGCTTTCCAAGCGAAGATAGAGGATTGATGATGTCGAGGAATCTTGTGATCATTTGAGTGATCGTCTCACTTGGCTTCATCTTGAAGGCTTCGTATTCTTGAGTGAGACGGCTTATTTTAGATTCCTTGACCTGTGTGGTTCCTTCATGCGTCACTTCTAGAAGTCTCCATACTTCATGAGCAGTGGTGCATGTAGAGACCCTGTTGAACTCATTCCTGTCTATAGCACAGAATAAAGCATTAATAGCCCTAGCATCTAGACTTGCCTGTTTCTTCTCCTCGACAGAATATTTGTCGTGTGGTTTCTCAATGAGGTCACCATCGACAACTATCCTGGCGGGCTTTTTGTAACCGTCAGTGACGACAGTCCACAGGTCAAAGTCTAGAGACTTAAGATAGAAGCTCATCCTTGTTTTCCAATATGTGTAGTTAGTCCCATCAAATAGGGGAGGCCTATGAGTGGACTGACCTTCACCATGATTGGAAATCAAGGATTGTGTGGTTGCCATGGATCAGCTCTTAGGATGTTAGTCCTTATAAAGAGAACCTGGCTCTGATACCAATTGAAGAACAGTTTGGCAACTCTAGAGGGGGGGTGAATAGAGTTTATATAGAAAAATAGCCAATAAAAAATAACTCTTTCACCAACAATAAATAATCAGAGTAAAGTGCGGAAAATAAATGAAGAGCAGAAGAGCATACGCAAACACAGCGATTTTAACCTGGTTTCCCTCGTGGAGGACTAGTCCAGGCCTGAGAACTCTAGCTCAGGATTAAATCCACTATTTGTGAAATAGTAGCTTACAACCCGTGCCTTTTCTTCAGAAGAGCACATCAACTTCTAACAGAAGATCGCAGTGGCGATTTGCTTGGAATTGTCCAAGCGACTTCTTCACTCTTGCACAAGAATCCTAACTGAGAGATGCTGAGCACTCGAGACTTAGGAGGCTTGTGGCTAGTAGATAGGAAGGGTATGGCTTATTGAGCTTGTAGGAGAGAGGAGAAGAGAAGATTGAGTGAATTGAAATGAGAGAATTCATGCCCTATTTATAGTGTTTTTAGAGGCAGAATTCGGCCAGAATTCGGGTAGGAAAATTCAAAAATTTGGCCGTTGGACAGCTAGCAACCAGCTAACCCTAAAATTAGGGTTCCTGATTTCTAGGGGACAGAGTTCGGCCCGAACTCTGTGTGGAGGCAGAGTTCGGCCCGAACTCTGTCTCCAGAGCACAGAGTGGTCCTAAGTGGGACTTGTGGGCAATTTTTGTTTTGGTGGAGCTTGGGATTTTGGGTAGGCTTATAGACTAAGTTCCAAGAGCTCAGCATAACTCAGAGTACATACTTCTAGACTCAATAAAATGTAAAAGTACAGACTCGAAAAAACACTGAGAGTCGGAAACTGAGCTGTTGTCTGTCCTGAACTGAATGCAGACGTCGTGTGTCGTATTGAATTTATACAGATATTATTTAGTCAATGTAGTCAATATTTGGTTGACTGTGACTTTGTGTCAACAGATATGTTCCACAAAGAAAAGTTACAAGTTCTATATGAGAGGAAATATAGTTGACTCAATCATTTAGTAAGTGCATTATCATCTTGGTAGGCTAGATTTGTAAACCATGGCTATGTCTGCAACAGATGACATGGCAAGATGGAACAAATTGGGTTGGTATTGGCATCAGCTGCTAGCCGCCAGAGGAGGCCCATCAGTATAAATGATTGCATCTTCTTATACAATAACATCAATAAAGCCTTCATCCCAAATTTTGATGAAATTATTATATCTGCTTATAGAAAAGAAAAGAAAAGTGAGAACCATTGAATTGGGTGGATTTGTAGTGTGTTATCTGGACATAATTCACAACTTTCTGCACAAATGAGTGACAAAGTAGGGTCTCTTAAGCATCATCGGGTAGATAAGATCAGGTCAACTCCCAGTTTTGATACTCGCTTGTTGATTACCATATACCTACTGAGGTAAAACTTCTGTAGGCTCACTGCCAAAATAAACTATAGTAGGCAACGTTTTAGGATCTCCTCAATATTAAGTTCGTTAAACATGATTAACCTGTGTTAGAATAGCAGTAACAGCTGGACTTTTCTGCATCTCTAAACATTTTTAACTTTCTACTTCAATAATGTGTCATAGAGATGAATGCAATTTCATATAACATATTGTATCATCTTATCAGTTCTTCGGGACTCTTTATAGTCTAGGAGAACTCGGAGGATTCTCACGAGTTTAAACTGTATATTAAGAAGGTAGGTCTACCTACCTTCCAATCGACTGCCTAGGTATTATGGCATGACCCGCCCAGGCTCATAGCTACCTCAGGTAGGAAGTTGGCACCAACATATAGAGGGTTGATGGTCGGTCATAAAAACTGCCAAATCTTTTATGGAGCTTTCTTATGCTCCATATCCGACCCCATTATGCGAGAAGGTTGATGATGATGAATGATACTTCAATAACTTATGTTGTCTTCTTTGCACTTTCCAGTTTACTTTTGGTTCTTTTTCAAAAGGTTAATTTTCAATCATAGTATGAAGTTGTTACTTACATGTTTCCTTGTGCTTATGGCTTTTGCAGTATCATCCTGATGTTAGCCGGGATTCACAAGATGGTGAGGTCTTCAAGAGTATTCGCATGGCATATGAGGTGATGCACCATACTTCCAAACTGACATTTGTTGCTCAATATTCAGAGTTCAAGTAATATGTCAATTTTTAGTTATATGGAAAACTCAATGTCTCTATATACATTTTATTTCTAATCGGTTAGGAAAATCACATAGCCTAATGTACTCGATCACATTTATCACACCTCTTGTCACAACCCGCTACCCAAATTGTTGGGCCGGGCCGAGCCATGTCCAGCCTACGCTTGGTTAAAGCGTAGTAAGCTGTTCTAAGAATAGACAATAAAGGATCTAAGCTGCTAACAGTTCTAATATTATATTTTAAAGTTCATCACCACACAACATCTAATAAGCGAAAGCAAACAAGTTCAGATTTTAGTTATTACACTTCCAAAGTATTAAACTGGAGACAAAGTCCAGTGACCACAAGATAGAGTCTAAACAGTTCAACAACTAAGCCAAAAGGAAACTAAGCGAGACTACCAGGCGAGGTTTCCTGCTGGGACTTCCTCGGGAGCAATGGACCGGTCCTCTGCAGTGGGCCCATAGAAAAGATCACAGAGCAAATCTTCCTCAGAAAGTATACCTACAACGTTATCCTGTCAGGATGGGAGCAAGTACTGTTCTACAAACTAAACATACTGAGCATGAAATGAAAAGAGATGTAATAACAGGAAATCATGACATATCACAATCTATCATGTAAAGGATACATTTGTCATAGTGACACATGTATATCTAGAGTTTAAAACTGGAGCAGGTACGTGATCGTCAATAGGTGTAAAATGTACTGAGGTACAAGTATCATTTAATAAAATGTACTTCCGGACAAGTGCACAAGCAATAGATGTACATACACACAAATACACGGGATACGCCTACGACAAGGTAGCATGTAATGGGACCTTGCTGGATACATACGTACGAGAGAAGGGGACATGATCACGTACTCAACTATCAGTTTCTCCCATGTCCCAATAACAATCATGTGAGATATACTGTCACGCCCCGCTCCCGTAGGAGCGATCGTCCTCGCTAAGGCGTGATGCCGCACGGGCCTAGGTTGCGCCCGTGCAAGGCCAAGTCCAGAAACGGCCGATTTGATGCTAGGCCACGGAGTCGCACAGAGTGTCCCCATTTGCAGCGGAAAGTAAATGAACACACAAGTTGAATACGAAATCAAACTCTTTATTGATATTCAAGAAGTTACAAGCGGCGCTAGGCCGATATTACAAGTCGCTCAAGCTCTCTCTCTCTGAAACATAAAAGGCGTGCCAAGTGGCTTACAAGATGGAATGATACATGGCGATGTTCCAATACATTATGTCCTGTATATGGTGCTCCAGCTCCTTGCAACGCTCCAAGGCTCGAGAGATAGCTCTGCGCCTTAGCACGTTCGAGGAAAGCTCCGCACCCGCCGACGTTTCCTGCTTCCTGCAAGCAGACTGTGAGGTTATCAGTACATTGTTATGCACTGGTGGGGAGGCTAGCTCGCCCACAATGCTATCATTACCGAACACGTTCCATTTACTTTTGTGCATCTCTATCATTCATTGTCTTTCTAATCTTGCCTTAGGATCAATTTCATGGCACATTGCATAACCTATCTCGTATTGCAGAATTCAAGTGTCGTATAGAAAATATATGCACGACTTACCCATACTTACCGTCCGGCCTTCCCTGTCCAAGTAAACCAAGTTAGACAACAATCCATGTAATAACATAATGCGGTACTCGGAAAACATTCAATATCGAGTACGTGTCCCTGCCTCGGGTCCTAGCGCATTGTAGGCGTATTCTTTAACTCATTGTACAAGTATTCTTGATCATGTGGTGTATTACATTCAAGCCTGTTCAGGAGGTACTTGGTTCATTTAACTTAGACTACTTTGATTTCAATGCAAAGACTTGCACGTGGATTGCCACCAGCAAAGCCCCCTTATTCTATATGCACCGGTCGCTGGCAATGCAAGCCATTTGGACATTTCTCCTTGGTATTTCTCAACTTAGCATAGGGTGATGGCTGGTACACCCCGTTAAGTCTCTTGAAATACCCTGCACTTACGTCTCCCGGTGCCCAAGCCCGCACCCAGGCAGCCCGTAAGCTCCGACTTTTTGATTCCGCCTAGGCCGGCCACGGTATACACCACCACACAACACCCGTGCCGCAGAATCATTGCACGGACACAGCATTCGCCACCCCTCGCTCGTGCCGTTTGTCCACGACCATTTCGTATTATCTTGTCTTGTCTTTTTACTTAACGGCTATTTCCGCCGTAGGCTAACCCTTAGCCATAATGCGTTGTCGACCAGGTTGGCGTCCGTGCAGCGCGGGTAGCGAGCCCCGATGCACGTGTCCGTCACACCTGTCGCTAACCATTCTTTCTTTTCTTCATTCTTTCTTTTCTTTCTTTCTTTCACTTGTTCATTCGTTTATCGATTCATTCACGTATTCATTCATTCATTCATTGATTCGTTGATTTATTCATTCAAGCATTACGCAACTCCTCATACGGGAGTCGTCTTGGCGACCCATCGGTCCCATAGCCTTTCAGTGTCGCTATACTCTACTCGGAACGACTATATTGATAGCCTTCCCGTTCATTGCTGTAAACCATTCATTGTTTCATTGTTGGACGCATAAGGAGCATAAACGTAGGCTTGTGCCGTAGCACGAGCATGGAGCGCGGGCGAGAGTTCTCGTACTTTTCCATGTTCCTTTCCATATTCTATACAAGCATACAAATTGGGATTATTCCCTTAGCTAGGTGCGTTGAGTCATTTATTAGCATGCAAGAGGTTATCGCCTAGCGATTCTCGTGATAGTGTCCGTATTGTTATGTGTCTAGGCTAAGCACAGACGGGTTCATCGGAGCCACCCACCTTAGCGATGTTTGCATCGGCCGAGCGATACTCCGAGCGCGCCTTTGATAGTCTAAGTCTGGATTCATCTTGACGGGCCAATGCAAGTCTTGCATCGATTCGCATCGATACTTCATCGGGTCGAAGTAACTCTTCGGGTCAACGGCTCGTTTTTGAGTCGTTGCACTTGCCGTTTGAATCGGCGTTCCGCTAGGGCGGAGCGGGTCACTACATAATACACCACTCAAAATAAGTCTCGTCCTCGAGACTTCCTGAGTGCAGGTCATCCTACCGTTCCTTAACTCGGATTGTGTGCGCATCTTAGGCAATTTCCTATCGAATGGCTTTATCGTTCGATGGCATCGAACGGTACTCGGTTTCTTTCTAAGTTCCTTGTCGCATACGTTCGATCAATTTTATCGAATGACTTTTTACTCATTTTAGAGTTGATGATACTTATTCAATTGTCGTGTTTCTTTGACTCGGTTGCTATTTTAACGTGTCATGGAGCTGGAATGGTTGCACGAGGCACGTTGTAATTTGTCAAATACGAGGGTCGTAGGCTAAGGCAAACTCATTTTCGTTTATCTCGGTCATCGAGGTGACTCGATTCGCTTCCCAAGCGTTCTCGTCCATGAAATCAGTATGATTTCCTCTTAGCGGGGTCGACCAAGTCTATGTAATTTTCGTCCGATTCAAGACTAAGTATTGCACTATCTTCGAGTATATTTCCCTATCAATGTTATCGCTCCTATCAATGGTCCAATTCGTTATACCAACTTTTATTTGCACGATATCGATTCCATATCATTCACTTGTTTAGGGCCAATTTCGTTGTCGTTCACGCACACTCCGCTTACACGTTTCTTTGATTCCGAGCCACGTTCGTACTAGTATCGATCCTTTACTTAACGCAATTTCAAGATCTTCGACACTCTCCCATTCCTCAAGTCTTGCTTGAACTCGATGTATCACTTGGCTGGATCGTGCACGCATTCCAAGCGTCCCCAAAATACATGCATTCAGCCAAGCCGCATGATCTAGAAGTTTGTCATTCTCACTCGAGTCGCATCGTGCACATACTCAAGCGTCCCTGAATATATGCATGTCAGCCGAATCTCGTGAGGGGTATTCCTATATTTGTGATTCACACTATCCATCCATGCCAATCCTCAAGATCAATCTTTCGATTGATAACTCATGAAACAGGGCGTCTCGCCTACCCGCTAGGCCGTCTTTTCGAGGCTAAGTCAATGTCAGGATTGGAATCATAGTTCCCCAACAATAATGCCAACACTGACCCCAATCCTAGGGTCAAACCAAAGTCGGTAGTACGGGGTTTTCTACCCAAGCTCGCGTCACTCAGATTTCTAAACATCGAACACGATCACCTATTCGCATCAATGTATTCGTCGCACACCGCAACGAATTCAAATCCATTCAAATCACTAAATTGACATACTTCACATATCCATTCTAACCAATTCACGTATTCGATCACGAGTTCATCTAACTTGACAATATGTTGCGCTCCAATCTCACGCGAGTCCGATTATCCACGGTGGTTCATGAATCACCATGCAACGCTCCCGTGGAATAATCATTCTCATCGGGGCGTAACTCTTGTTTGGGTCCAGACTAATTCATTCTCGATACGCGGATTGGACCTACGCAATCCTCAAGCTTAATCATCAAGCACACTGAATCATTCTCAAGTCTACTTCGCATCAAACCACAAGTCGAAGCACACAAATTGCCGCGCCATGCTAGTTCAATCACCCCCGCTGTATGAATCACCATACCAGCGCTCACGCGGAGTGATCGTCCTATCGGCGCGACGCATGTGCGAGGCTGGAGTTGCGCTCGCATAAGACAAGAATGTCGACGTTGGGGTTATCGTCGAAGCAATCCAAACATTTCATTTTCATCCAAGCCGAGATCTCTATTCGATAGTCCGACCGTCATGCGTTCAACTAGAAAATCCTCGAGCCAAGTCTATCTTTTTCTCGATACATTCTTTTTACATCTCAAGTATAGCATCCAACGGAACAATGACATTTGCACGATCGTCATTCGCTGAGTCAGAGTACCCCCGAGTTATCGCATATCGATCTTTGATACGTCTCAATACCATCGACGATATGCGTAACCTGACGATCTTCCTTTTGCAACAGATTTTGAGTCGTGCGTTGATGCTGTTGTCCGAGTTGGATAATCCACAATTTCATTTAATATTCAAGATCAAGTTCCGTCGCTCTTCCTCAAGCTCGTTTCAAGATCGTTTGTTTCAAAACTCAAGCCACATTTCATTTGAATCAATCCCAAATCGTACGCGCGATCCTCTAAGTTTCCTCGATCAAGACCATTCACTTTCATTCATCGTTCCGAATCGTTTTCTAACATGCATTGCCTATTCACAAGTTGTCTGAACGACATCTCGTTCGGGACATTCGAAGTCACGATCAACTAAGCGTGACACGTTCTAAGGCTTTGCGCGATCGCATCGCCTCGCCGACATACCCGTTCTATCCGTATATCTTGTAGTCTCGCTCGAACAATTTCTATGACGTCCATACACCACTCAGGGTTCGAGCCACTCGACTAGTCATCGACACTCATTTTTATTCTTCTCCGAGCCTATCACATACACCACTCGGATTCAAGCCATACGATC
The DNA here is from genome assembly GCA_029216955.1 of Iris pallida. Lineage (NCBI taxonomy): Eukaryota > Viridiplantae > Streptophyta > Magnoliopsida > Asparagales > Iridaceae > Iris > Iris pallida. The sequence continues at coordinate 9,720,944 of JANAVB010003599.1, read as the reverse complement.
TAGTCCTCAATCACGTTCGCGTCATGCGCTAAGACATCCTTCAGATTCGTTCGACGAATCTCTAGCGTAATCGCTCACGTCGCCTCGACGTACTAAGTCGTTCGCACTAATCCTCAAAATCCAAGTCAATCCTTCGGGTGTGCCTAAGCGTTAACTCGATAGCATTCCTATCGATATACACTCAAAGTGTATCTCCGTTCTCGATCGAGCGATACATTGACATCGCTCGCAACCCGATTGCACCCAAGAGTCGAGGTGCGCGACACGCGGACTAAGTTGTACCGCTTAACCATCCCGTACGGACTACATTCAAGTTTGCACGCTCACTTATTCTCGTTCGCAACTTATTTGCACCAAAGAGTCTAGGTGCGCAATACTCCGCACAACTTAGCCAAAGGCTGCGTGCATGACCATCCCGTTCGAACTATACTCGGGTCCCGTGTACTCGTTTGCTATCGTCAGCGTAAGCTTATTCAAGCACGCCTCGCGTTGCTAACTCTTAGCATCGATTCCGTCCAACTCAAGTCTGTCGTGGTTTGGCACAAAGGCCTTCGCCTATCAAGTCCCGATCACCCGAGCACTTATACGAGCTTTCGAAAATATTAGACTTATTGTATGGAACATCCCAAGGCAGAATGAGAGAGAGAGCGCACACTTCTTTTGTAACCAACCGAGCTTTCAAAACTGAGAAAATCGAAATGAAGTCCAAGGACGTAAAGCCGTGCTCTGATACCAATCTGTCACGCCCCGCTCCCGTAGGAGCGATCGTCCTCGCTAAGGCGTGATGCCGCACGGGCCTAGGTTGCGCCCGTGCAAGGCCAAGTCCAGAAACGGCCGATTTGATGCTAGGCCACGGAGTCGCACAAAGTGTCCCCATTTGCAGCGGAAAGTAAATGAACACACAAGTTGAATACGAAATCAAACTCTTTATTGATATTCAAGAAGTTACAAGCGGCGCTAGGCCGATATTACAAGTCGCTCAAGCTCTCTCTCTCTGAAACATAAAAGGCGTGCCAAGTGGCTTACAAGATGGAATGATACATGGCGATGTTCCAATACATTATGTCCTGCATATGGTGCTCCAGCTCCTTGCAACGCTCCAAGGCTCGAGAGATAGTTCTGCGCCTTAGCACGTTCGAGGAAAGCTCCGCACCCGCCGACGTTTCCTGCTTCCTGCAAGCAGACTGTGGGGTTATCAGTACATTATTATGCACTGGTGGGGAGGCTAGCTCGCCCACAATGCTATCATTACCGAACACGTTCCATTTACTTTTGTGCATCTCTATCATTCATTGTCTTTCTAATCTTGCCTTAGGATCAATTTCATGGCACATTGCATAACCTATCTCGTATTGCAGAATTCAAGTGTCGTATAAAAAATATATGCACGACTTACCCATACTTACCGTCCGGCCTTCCCTGTCCAAGTAAACCAAGTTAGACAACAATCCATGTAATAACATAATGCGGTACTTGGAAAACATTCAATATCGAGTACGTGTCCCTGCCTCGGGTCCTAGCGCATTGTAGGCGTATTCTTTAACTCATTGTACAAGTATTCTTGATCATGTGGTGTATTACATTCAAGCCTGTTCAGGAGGTACTTGGTTCATTTAACTTAGACTACTTTGATTTCAATGCAAAGACTTGCACGTGGATTGCCACCAGCAAAGCCCCCTTATTCTATATGCACCGGTCGCTGGCAATGCAAGCCATTTGGACATTTCTCCTTGGTATTTCTCAACTTAGCATAGGGTGATGGCTGGTACACCCCGTTAAGTCTCTTGAAATACCCTGCACTTACGTCTCCCGGTGCCCAAGCCCGCACCCAGGCAGCCCGTAAGCCCCGACTTTTTGATTCCGCCTAGGCCGGCCACGGTATACACCACCACACAACACCCGTGCCGCAGAATCATTGCACGGACACAGCATTCGCCACCCCTCGCTCGTGCCGTTTGTCCACGACCATTTCGTATTATCTTGTCTTGTCTTTTTACTTAACGGCTATTTCCGCCGTAGGCTAACCCTTAGCCATAATGCGTTGTCGACCAGGTTGGCGTCCGTGCAGCGCGGGTAGCGAGCCCCGATGCACGTGCCCGTCACACCTGTCGCTAACCATTCTTTCTTTTCTTCATTCTTTCTTTTCTTATCTTTTTCTTCATTCTTTCTTTTCTTTCTTTCTTTCACTTGTTCATTCGTTTATCGATTCATTCACGTATTCATTCATTCATTCATTGATTCGTTGATTTATTCATTCAAGCATTACGCAACTCCTCATACGGGAGTCGCCTTGGCGACCCATCGGTCCCATAGCCTTTCAGTGTCGCTATACTCTACTCGGAACGACTATATTGATAGCCTTCCCGTTCATTGTTGTAAACCATTCATTGTTTCATTGTTGGACGCATAAGGAGCATAAACGTAGGCTTGTGCCGTAGCACGAGCATGGAGCGCGGGCGAGAGTTCTCGTACTTTTCCATGTTCCTTTCCATATTCTATACAAGCATACAAATTGGGATTATTCCCTTAGCTAGGTGCGTTGAGTCATTTATTAGCATGCAAGAGGTTATCGCCTAGCGATTCTCGTGATAGTGTCCGTATTGTTATGTGTCTAGGCTAAGCACAGACGGGTTCATCGGAGCCACCCACCTTAGCGATGTTTGCATCGGCCGAGCGATACTCCGAGCGCGCCTTTGATAGTCTAAGTCTGGATTCATCTTGACGGGCCAATGCAAGTCTTGCATCGATTCGCATCGATACTTCATCTGGTCGAAGTAACTCTTCGGGTCAACGGCTCGTTTTTGAGTCGTTGCACTTGCCGTTTGAATCGGCGTTCCGCTAGGGCGGAGCGGGTCACTACATATACAAGAACAGTATAAATCATGTCAAGCATGTAAGAAACATGTGAGATATGATTTCCATTGCAAAATCTCTAAATTAACATTTGTTCATTCACAGTTCATCAACATATGCAGTAAATAATTTGTACGTTTGTAGGGGTACTTGCCTTGAGCAAAACAAAAAAATGCATATGAAGCTACAGATGTCCGGTGTCCTGTCAAAATGATACAATCTCGGTTCTAAGCTATGTTCAAGTCTACAGTAATGGTGTGACACGGCTCGTAACTGGATACTAGCTAAGTGATGCTATCGAAGTTCAATGTGGGGTGTTACAACATCTTGTCCAACACTTAGGGTCTCTACACTAAGGTAGGGTAATGTCCCAATACTAAAATATCCCAAAAATCCATTAAAACACACCAAACAATATTAATTAATTAATAATCAATCAGTGCATTGTGTTCCAACAATTATTAAAATAGTTATAAAGCTCCAATATATATGAAATAAAGTACCAAACTGATCCTTGTTAATTATAGTAATTTATTATAGTTTTTCTGGAATTTATAAACTACTGTAGATATTTATTAAAAATCACTTTACATATATACTTTAAAAATGAGTTATGTTTTTCTATTTTTGGACAGTGGAAAATATTTAAATGAAATGCTGAAAAAATTATATTAAATTAGCTAAATTAACATAGTATTTAATTATAATTTTTCTGGAATTTATACAGTACTTAAAAGCTGTCTGAAAATTCAAATACAGTAAAGTACAGATTCTGAAAATAATTATTTAATATGTTTTGTCCACGTATACGAAATTGAACCGAAATCCAGATACGGGACCCAAGGCCATGAATCAAGTCCAATATGACTCGTACAGACCTTGAATATGTGTTGGCTCATCCAAGTCCACTCAACCCATGCTAGGTCTGGACTGAGTGGTCGTATTGCACAAAATACGCAAAATCATAAGTAAATACGGAATTGAATACATGTAAGTAAATGAATTAAATTGCAGAAATTGAGAGCATACATATTACAGTATAGGTACTGTATTTATTTACATATTACAGTATATGTACTGTATTTATAGAGTACACATAGTTATAATATATATATTTACATATTACAGTAGTTATTATATATATATATATATATATATATATATATATATATATATATATATATATTTATTTATTTTTTTTATATATATATATATTTATATATATATTACAATATAGGCATTGTAGTTATAATTGACATAATTTAAATGCATAAATTAAATGACATAAGTGAAATGACGAGATTCAAATACATATATAATATTATATGATGTACTCATCTAAAAACACAAAAGAAATTAAAGACAAGAATATAATATTAATATCTTAATTATTTTCATAAAACAACATATGTATATATATACATAAATATAAATATATATAAAACGGTAATTAATTAATAAAAATCAGAAAAATAGCAAGTTAAATTATAAAACAGTAACTATAGTTTTTTTGTATGCATTATTATACACATATACATGTTTATATATATATATATATATATATATATATATATATATAAAACATATATAAAAGTCATATATACACAAAATGCTAACAGTGGGAATCGAACTGGGGACTTGCTGTAAAAGGGGGGGGGGGGGGGGGGGGGGGGGGGGGGGGGGGGGGGGGGGGGGGGGGAGGCGCTCTTTTAATTCTACTCAGGCAACCAACAGAGCCAAGTTGGCTCTTGGTAAAGCTTAAAACTCAGAAATTTTATTTTGAACTTAATGCATATATGTATACACACATAAATCAAAAGAAAAATTATTTGCTTAAGGCGGGGTTCAAACAGCAGACCTGTGAAGGGGGGGATTGCTTAAGCTCACAGCGCTAACCAGTAGGTCGTGAGGGGGATATATATTTAAAAATTATGGCTCCAGAAATTTAATTGGAAAGGGTGGCTAGGGTTTTGTTTAGGATCCCAATGCACAATCATGGGGTCTTATTTATAGAAATTTTTTGGAAGCTTCCCTGCAGAAATTTTATTACGAAAATGCCCATCATAAATTCCTAAAATTTCTAGTGTGCCATTTTCACCAAGTTGTCATAGTATGTAATTTACCAAAATGTCCCTACAAGTTCAAAATCGTAAAAATTCATACAGACTCCAAATGACTCCAATTAAATCGCAGAAAAATTCTAAAATTAATAGAAAAATATTTAGAACATTTTAAAACCAATTTGGGGAATTTTTGGAATTGTTTTTTATTTAATTATTTTTGGAAAAACAAGGGTTACAAATCTACCCTCCTTAAAGAAATTTCGTCCTCGAAATTTAAGGTTGACAGGGGCTCAAATACGATAGTGAGTTTAGGCAAATATCTTATGCACGATCAAAGAACAATGACTAGATGCGATTAAGATAATCAAAATCGTTTAGTTACGATCAAATTAGAATCAGGCCTAAGTATAGAATGATCAATAGGATAGGCACGATCTAATATAGGGACGATGCGATTAGACATCATTAAGAATAATCAAATGTTTGGCACGATCAAGTCCTAGAATCACGATCGTGGGGATCAAAGTCGTCTAGCCGTGCCAGATCATCTAGGCACAATCAAACATGAACAATGAAGGCTAGTCAAATCATGGTTAGCACAGAACTAGTCATTATTAAGAATTTAAATCGAAAGTTTAGGCACGAGTTATAATGGTATATAGATCCAAACATGATCATAATCAAATTTCGACAAGATCAAAGATAAGGTTAATCTAACCTTGGTCAAACAGTAATTAGGCATGATGAGGATTGTAGTCCAAGCACGAGCAACATGTTGATAGAGATCTAGGTCACGATAGGATTTAAATCAATTAAGTACGATCAAGGATTAAGAATACTGGTATGATAAAGGAGATGACCAAAGTTGAATGATCGCGATCAAAGGGATTTAGAAATTAGCGATATTGGAACTTAAAGAATGATTTAAGGATAGGGAAAATCAAATTCCTTCTATTATGATAGAGAAATCAAAAGGCAAAATTTCATAGGGAAGTCAAGATAATCATCTCACTCTGCTACTACCAAGTTTATCTGATCATCATTTGCCAATCATACATTTATCTCACAAGTCCAAATATGAAAATCAAACCTGTATATGACTACTACAAAAAATCATAACCTTCAGTCATGAAGATTGAACCCTGCCATAATACTTTAGACTTGACCTGTATTCCAAGGTTACTAATCCATAAAGTATGTTCTTGTTAGAGCTTCTCAAAAATTTCTACCCTCATTAATTTTGCGGTTCATTCTCCATTTAGTCATCCTGAAGTCGAAATTCCTTCGTCTTGCTTTTAACCTAGATCCGAAATTCTTGAATCAAGGATCATAAATCCTTAATCGTTATTCCAATTGATACTCTTGTATTGCTCAAGTCTAACGTCACTATTACCATATAAAATTTTATCCTTCATTATAAAATCAGTTCACAATCCTTTTAACTTACACCTTTAAAAATTATCCTTATTAAATTTACAATTCTTACAAAATCTCTAAGGGTTCCTTTAACTCGGCAATTTTGTGTTCTCCCTGTTCTCAGTCATTCTCTTACTAATCTTTGTTCAATTTCGTATCGTCCCCGCATGCGGTTAAAATCTCTTTTCCATCAGTTAAATTCCTAAATTTAATATCATAGCCTTAATTCAAATATGGAATATCTCAAGAATCAGTAACCTAAAATTATCCAAGTTTTCAAAAACATTTCGACCTCAAATATCCTTGTTAGTTCTAAATTACATCCAAATATTAATGTTCTAACCATTAATGTATATTCTACTACTCTTCTTACTCGAAATTCTCTTATGTTCTTTCCAAATAATTCATCCTCAAAATAATTCTGTAGTGTAACCGTTTCTAAGCCGATACTACTAATCTCTTCTTGTTTCTAATTTCAGTCATATCTTTCTTCCACAATTTTATCTTTTACAATTTTATCTAAATGTCCAATATTTTATATTCTCACCAAGGTTACCATACGATAACAACTTAGGTTTTTTTTTTTCCGAGTTAGATGATTTACGTTACTTCCTCGGCCTTTCCAAAGTTAAAAAAAACAAGAATTCAAAAGATTTTAAAGTGTATCTGACAAAATTTGATACGAGATAGTTGATCAATGTAATTAGGACATAGTTAATTTATACGAAGAAATAATGGTAAGACAAGGAAACAGTAGCAAGACAAAGAAATAATGATAGAAATTTGTTCTTGCTCAACTGGTCATAATTAAGTGAACCGATTTAAGATATGATCTGATAACTATACATGTCTTCCTGAAATCATGTTGTCAGAATTTTTGCCACGCCGGTAAGCATAGCTGCAATAAACGATAGAGTCCATAACTAAGGTATATATCCGTTAATCATGTTATCTAGAATTTTCATCACGCCAACCGGTATGGCCGTAAGAAAATCTAAATTCCACAACTAGGATAACTATATCCAAAATCAGGCTCTATGTCCTTGTCATGCTAACTAGTATGGCTGCGATAAATTCTAAACTCCATAAATAAAACAGACATTTACCGTTCCCACTGTCATCATCAAATATGTTATCAGAATACACCTTAACTCAATCCATAAAATTTATCTCGATGCAGAATCAAAGTCAACAACGAATATCATAAATCAAATTCAACAACTAAGGAAGATCAAATGGAAACACACAGAAATAGATTTCTAGGTAAGATATAGAGTGAGATCCTCAGGGGTCATCCCAAGGGTATTATCTTGGTCAAAATTGTAATCCACTGAATTTCAAACAAGTGGCTAATTATAGTTAACGGTCCTATGTTGTGATGAGTTCTCCCTATGTTGCAATCCTAGTAATCCTCTAGGTGTTCTAAATATTGTTCCTAGTATTATCAAGTTGTCCTAAAATTCTAATTGCAGGCATGCTTGGTACAATAACGTAACCAAACAACTTTAGTCTCAACCTGCATGGGCCACCACTAAAAATATATTACGATCCGCTACCCAAATTGTTGGGCCGGGCCGAGCCATGTCCAGCCTATGCTTGGTTAAAGCGTAGTAAGTTGTTCTAAGAATAGACAATAAAGGATTTAAACTGCTAACAGTTCTAATATCACATTTTAAAGTTCATCACCACACAGCATCTAATAAGCGAAAGCAAACAAGTTTAGATTTTAGTTATTATACTTCCAAAGTATTAAACTGGAGACAAAGTCCAGTGACCACAAGATAGAGTCTAAACAGTTCAACAACTAAGCCAAAAGGAAACTAAGCGAGACTACCAGGCGAGGTTCCCTGCTGGGACTTCCTCGGGAGCAATGGACCGGTCCTCTACAGTGGGCCCATAGAAAAGATCACAGAGCAAATCTTCCTCAGAAAGTATGCCTACAACGTTATCCTGTCAGGACGGAAGCAAGTACTGGTTCTACAAACTAAACATACTGAGCATTGAATGAAAAGAGATGTAATAACATGAAATTATGGTATATCACAGTCTATCATGTAAATGATACTTTTGTCATGGCGACACATATATCTAGTGTTTAAAACTGGAGCAGGTACGTGATCGTCAATAGGTGTAAAATGTACTGAGGTACAAGTATCATGTAATAAAATGTACTTCCGTACAAGTGCACATGCAATAAATGTACATACGCACAAATATGCGGGATACACCTACGACAAGGTAACATGTAATGCGACCTTGCTCGGTACATACGTACGGGAGAAGGGGGCATGATCACGTACTCAACTATCAGTTTCTCCCATGCCCCAGTAACTATCATGTGAGATATACAAGAACAATATAAATCATGTCGAGCATGTAAGAAACATGTGAGATATGATTTCCATTGCAAATTCTCTAAATTAACATTTGTTCATTCACAGTTCATCATCATATGCAGTAAATAAAGTTTGTAGGGGTACTTGGCTCGAGCAAAGCAAGAAAATGAATATGAAGCTACAGATGTCCGATGTCCTGTCAAAATGATACAATCTCAGTTCTAAGCTATGTTCAAGTCTACGGTAATGGTGTGACACGGCTCGTAACTGGATACTAGCTAAGTGATGCTATCGAAGTTCAACGTGGGGTGTTACAACATCTAGTCCAACACTTAGGATCTCTACACTAAGGTAGGATAATGTCCCAATACTAAAATATTCCAAAAAACCCATTAAAACACACCAAACAATATTAATTAATTAATAATTCAATCAGTGCATTGTGTTCCAACAATTATTAAAATAGTTATAAAGCTCCAATATATATGAAATATAGTACCAAACTGATCCTTGTTAATTATAATAATTTATTATAGTTTTTATGGAATTTATAAACTACTGTAGATATTTATTAAAAATCAGTTTACATATATACTTTAAAAATGAGTTCTGTTTTCCTATTTTTGGACAGTAGAAAATATGTAAATTAAATGCTGAAAAAATTATATTAAATTAGCTAAATTAACATAGTATTTAATTATAATTTTTTTGGAATTTATACAGTACTTAAAAGCTGTCTGAAAATTCAAATACAGTAAAGTACAGATTCTGAAAATAATTAATTATTTAATATGTTTTGTCCACGTCTACGAAATTGAACCGAAATCCAGATACGGGACCCAAGACCATGAATAAAGTCCAATATAACTCGTACAGATCTTGAATATGTGTTGGCTCATCCAAGTCCACTCAACCCATGCTAGGTCTGGACTTAGAGTGGTCGTATTCCACAAAATACGCAAAATCATAAGTAAATACGGAATTGAATACATGTAAGTAAATGAATTAAATTGCAGAAATTGAGAGCATACATATTACAGTATAGACACTGTATTTATTTACATATTACAATATATGCACTATATATATATATATATATATATATATATATATATATATATGTATATATATGTATATATATATTTAAACCAAAGCCGGTGGACGACTCCACCCGACCTTGGCCCGGAGGTCGTGACCACCGCCACCCAGCCTAGTTATAATTGACATAATTTAAATGCATAAATTAAATGACACAAGTGAAATGACGAGATTCAAATACATATATAATATTATATGATGTACTCATCTAAAAACACAAAAGAAATTAAATACAAGAATATAATATTAATATCTTAATTATTTTCGTAAAACAACATATGTATATATATACACATATATACATATAAATATATATAAAACGGTAATTAATTAATAAAAATCAGAAAAACAGCAAGTTAAATTATAAAATAGTAAGTATAGTTTATTTGTATATATATATATATATATATATATATATATATATATGTAACATATATAAAAGTCATATATACACAAAATGCTAACAGTGGGAATCGAACTGGGGACTTGCTGTAAGGGGGGCTTTTAATTCTTCTCAGGCAACCAACAGAGCCAATTGGCTTTTGGTAAAGCTTAAAACTCAGAACTTTTATTTTAAACTTAATGCATATATGTATACGCACAGAAATCAAAAGGGAAATTATTTGCTTAAGGCGGGGTTCGAACAGCAGACATGTGAAGGGGGGGGAGAATGCTTAAGCTCACAGCGCTAACCAGTAGGTCGTGAGGGGGATATGTATTTAGAAATTATGGCTCCAGAAATTTAATTGGAAAGGGTGGCTAGGGTTTTGTTTAGGATCCCAATACACAATCATGGGGTCTTATTTATAGAAAATTTTTGGAAGCTTCCCTGCAGAAATTTTATTACGAAAATGCCCATCATAAATTCCTAAAATTTCTAGCGTGCCATTTTCACCAAGTTGTCATAATATGTAATTTACCAAAATGTCCCTACAAGTTCAAAAATCGTAAAAATTCATACGGACTCCAAATGACTCCAATTAAATCGCAGAAAAATTCTAAAATTAATAGAAAAATATTTAGAACATTTCAAAACCAATTTGGGGAATTTTTGGAATTATTTTTCATTTAATGATTTTTAGAAAAACAGGGGTTACACCTCTAGAGATTAGGCACCGGCAGGATGTGGAATTGGGGAACCAGGAGCTACAGAACTAGTTAATTCCTGGGAGAGAAAATCAGGACTAATTCCTCAGTTCTTAGACTAATTCCTGCCAAATGCTTATTCACCAACTAAGAATTATGGTTCTAATTGCTGCTATTTCCTTGCGCCTCAGGAATTATGGTTCTAATTTCTGGGGAAGAAGTACAGATATGGAGACGTATAGTGGCCAAGTGTAGAAACCACACACTTCAGTGTACATGTAAAAGGGCTTCCCAGATGCAGGTCATAGCTTGTGATTGGTATTTCCAACTGAAGCTCTTGTAATGTACTAGAGTGCAGGATCTGGTTTTATTCATAGTCATATTGCCACCAGCATCTGCAAATTGAGATTTCCTTTAAGATGGACATGGTAGTAATCCATCCACTGTAGCTATGGGGGCCAGCATGTAGCGACCAAGTTCTGTAGACATGTTTAAGCCAAGGCTCAAAACTCGGTTTCAGTATTGGTTTCAGAGCCTTCCTATGATTATAGTTTCGGCAGTTTCAGGAGGGTTTCGGTGGTTTGTAGTTTTGGAAGTTTCAGTATCGGTTTTGGCTGATACTTTAAACCTTGGTTTAATCTAGTCATACTGTTCCATCTAGGTGTTCCATCCTGACGGTATACAGTTCTATAAAATATGTTGCAGTGTAGTAATCTTCTTTAAATCTCTTTATATCTAGTATTTGTTCCATGTGAAGCATCAAATTAGTGGCTACTTTTAAGGTTCAGACCAAGAAACAAATACATCCAAACCTTTCATCCATAGTTCGCAGTATTGGCCGATACCGATCCGATACGGCCGATACCGATACGGTTTGGCATGTCTCTGTCCGGTATGGATCCGATACTGACCGATACCGACATTGGAAGTCTCTTATCCGGTCAATTTGGGAAAGAAAATTGAACGAAAAAGACCAATCAGCAAGGGTGTAAAAGCATAGAAAGGATATAAAGCATGTAAAAGAAGAAAACTTATCTATCGTATGTAAATCAATCGGTAAGGGTGACTACTACTTCATTTATTTTCAAAACTAGTAAGAAACAACACTGAAAATATTAAAATTATGCCCAAATGTATAAAATATATTTTCTAAAATGTTAATCATTTATTAATAATTATTTGTTTTCCGATACCAAAAATTCCGATACTCCGATCTGAAATCTCCGATACTGCTGATATTGCCGATCCCGATACTCATAGGATTGGTCCGATACCGATTCCGATACCGATACTTTGAACCTTTCATCGATACATCGCGAAAACAGTGAAATAGATTCTTTCAGTTGGTCAATGTGCTTCACCTTCATTTGGGAGTGGGCAGATGGGGTGTATGAAGAGTTTCTTTCTTTGCTGTTGTGTTTTGAACTTCTACAAGTTTGTTAAAAAAAAAGAGATATCTGACCTTAATCATCACTTTCAAAACTCGGTTTGGTGGTGTGGGTAAAGTTTGTAAAGAGAAGAGGCGCCATCCTATGCTCTCCGACCTGAATTCTCATTTTCAATACCAGGTACTTTCTGACGAGGTTGCAAGGGCGCGGTATGACACGATGCTCAAGTTCCCAGAAGCCAGAAGCAATTCGCAGAGGAGGAGATCGACATATTACTCTGAATATGCTAGATGGGCCGATCTGAGGAAGCAAATGCAAGCAGACCAGGACGAGGACACCTCATGGTACCACCATCAGGACTCGTACGGAGCTACCGCCGCTCATGCACGAGGCTCCTTCGGTGAAGTCCTGCGTTTTGCCTTTTTCGCCCTTCTCTTCATGCGGATGGTTGGGCACCGGGCTTCCCTTGCTCTGTGCGGAGCTGCAGTTCTGCTCGACCAGCAGTTGGATTTCGGATACAAGATGGGATACGTGGTCGCCTGGATTTCTGGAGGACCTGCGGGCGTTCTCCTCGCGTTGTGCATCTACTTCGCCAGCTGGCTGTGCGGGAAGAAGAGCAGCGGCCTGGTGGCTCTCGCGGTGGTGGCTGCGTGGGTGGCGAGGCTGGTTCCCATCCCTCAAGGCGCGCTGCTCGCTCTGTTGTACATGTCCATGAAGCTCCAGGTTGATTCAGAGTACAGCAGAGACTCGTAATTTCGTAGTTCTCTGTAAGGTTCTTCTTTTGTATATATATATATATATGTTCATGAATGTACCTCTACTGCACATATAAATTGTCCATTGAAGCTTCCGGTTGATTCTACTGTAAATATTCTTCTGTTGTATATCATCGAATACCTATTTGATGCAGAACTGTCCCAAATTTGTAGGATATTAGCAGGTTTCCTAACTTTGTATACTTCTCGCTTACTGGTGCGACGCAACCTTTTTCGAGTCCGGTGGGAGTGGATTATTCCTTCCAATTACGACGGGAGTTAAAAAAAAATGTGCACAAACTGTATTTAATTGCTTTTAGTTATGTTATTTTATTTTAATTTCTTACAGTATCAATAAGCTAATTACTTCGATACCTTGAACTTAATTTGTTATAAGATAAATATTATTATTTTGTTGATTTTATTGATCACTATGAATGGATTTTGGCTGTGATCTCCTTGATACCATCATTTATCTAAGAAATATTTTTTTCTTTTCTGTTGTTACCTTAATTCTTTTTGTATGTAATTTCACTTTGGTATCATCGCGCTTAAAAAATTAAATCTAGAACAATATGTAAAACACTAACCGGCCACCACCATCTTTGTTGTTGTCGTTTCTGAGCTCTCTAGTCTAATGATATTGAAACGGACACCCGGAGGGGCAGGCAAGATTCGACGATTCAACCCTCCCAATTGTGTGTAATCTTCGTCGCCGTCGTTACTAAACTATAACATGGCTAACCAACTTTCCTCTCCCCTAAAACTTGGCTAACCAACTTTCCTCACGCCCACCACCCTTGGCGATGGGTGGTTAAGACGTGGATAAAGAAAATATTAGAATTTTGCTCATATTTAGGATTGGAACAAAGTGTTATTGCTACATGGTCAATGAGCTTCTTTATGTTATGCCTACTTAGATTATAATTCTATGTATAGACATGACATGCTATATAAAAATACCTAGGGTTCCTTTGTGATAGATTATTGTGCTAAAAAAAATGTGTTGGGCAACCACCAATACTTTGCGAGAAAGAAAGGATAAATAGAGAGATTGAAAAGAGAGAAATTAGATTTATCAGTTCTTCTTGGATTCTCTTTGTGTTTTATGTGGATGTTGGGGTTATGACGATCTTGTAAAGTATTCTCGTCGTTGAAGCCATCAGAGATTTTTTCAGGACAGGTAAACTGCTGAAGCAATTTAATCATACCTTTATTACGCTCATACCGAAGAAGGTCGGGGCCTCCTCCCTGGATGACTTTAGACCTATCTCCTGCTGTAATTTTTTCTACAAAGTCATTGCGAAAATCATGAGTCGGAGGATGAAGCAGCTTCTCCCTGGGTTGATTTCCCGCAACCAATCTGCTTTTATTGAGGGGAGGAATATAACCGAGAATTGTCTTTTGGCTAACGAGTTGGTGAGGGACTTCAATAAGATCGGAGGGGACAAGGCCTGCATCAAGTTAGACCTGAGGAAGGCGTATGATTCAGTTAATCGAGAGTTCGTGATTCACATTATGAAATCTATGGGGTTTGATGATTGGTGGACAGACAGGATATACGAATGTATCTCGACTCCGTCTGTCTCGGTCTTGATCAAGGGGAGGCCGGTCGGGTTCATCCATACTTCTAGAGGGCTCAGGCAAGGAGACCCCCTATCGGCGTATTTGTTCACTATGGTTATGGAGCACTTCTCTTGTCTCATGGAGTTAGCCGAGCATTCCAGGAAGATTTCCCCCATCTACAGGTTAGTGCATCCGCGTATATCTCACCTTATATACGCGGATGATCTTTTAGTTTTCATTAAACCTACTGAGCAAGGGATTGAATGTCTTCTCCATATTTTGGTCGATTTTGAAAAAGTTTCTGGTCTCCGTCTGAACAAAGATAAGAGCTCTATCATTCTTAACAAGACTTGTAGATCGAAGGAGAAATGGGCCGATCTTATGGAGGTTGAAGGAGCTTCCCTCCCGATCAGGTACCTGGGGGTTCCCCTAGCCACGTCTTTTGCTAGGCACTCGGATTGTATGAGCCTCATTCGGATGGTACAGTCTAGACTAGAAGGTTGGCAAGCGCAGCTACTCTCCTTTGGTGGGAGGATCGAGCTCGTAAGAGCGGTGATCAACTCGATGGTTTCTTACTGGTTTCATGTCGTTCTCCTTCCCAAGAAGACGGTGCAGAAGGTTGACAGCATGTGTTCCAGGTTCGTGTGGAAAGGCGGGATCCAAACAATGTCTTGGGCGGATATGTGTCGCCCGAGGAGCGAAGGGGGCGTGGGTCTCCGTTCCCTGTCCACACTTAAGGAGATGGTCGTTCTCAAGATGGGGTGGTCGCTTATTGATGGAGACTCACTGTGGTCTAGTTGGATGAAGTCCAGGTACATCAAGGACGAAAATTTTTGGTCTATGAGCTGCAATTCTAACTACTCTTCCTGTTTTAAAGCCATCCTTAAGGTCAGGCATAGACTTAAGGAATGTATTACAAGAAACATTCATGACGGCAAGGATACTCTTCTGTGGGAAGATCCGTGGCTCGATCAAGAGAGTCTACCTGAGGGTTCCGAGGCTGAGCAATGGAGAGCCAGGAAGAATAAGGAGAAGGTTAGTACGTTGATTAGGGATGGGAGTTGGGCTATCCCCTCGGGGTCGAAGGCTAGGAGATGGGCATTGAAGATCATTAATATCCCCATTGATGGCTCGGCAGACAGGGACCGGTGGAAATGGAAGGGATCAGTGAAAGGGAAGTTCTCCCTGAGGTTGGCGTATGACAAATATAGGAAGAGGAGTCCAGATTTCTTATGGTCGAGTTATGTTTGGATGAAGGAGGTCACGCCTAAGTTCAGCTATTGCATACTCAAGGCGTTGCTCGGGAGATTACTCACTAAGGATAGGATGAGAAGATTTGGGTTCCAGGTGGACGACAGCAGATGCCCGCTTTGCAACTCCGCCCCTGAGTCTCACTCCCATTTATTCTTTCAATGCGAGTGGAGCTCCAAAGTCTGGAACGGGCAAAGGAGATCCCTGGGGCTGATGGCGAATAGAGAGGACAACATCGCAGGAGCTATAGAGGAGATATCCAAGTATAGCAACGCGAATCATCTCTGGTTCTGGAAGGCTCGTCTTCGTCTTGCCTGTTCGGTCTGGCACTTATGGAGGAAAAGAAACAGGAGGATTTTTGAGGGAGTCGAGAGCTCAGTTATCAGTCTCGAGAGGAGCATCCAGGCGGATATGGACATCATGGCCCCTGGGTAATCCTGGGTCCTTAGTTTTATTTTTGTTGTGGCCTTTTGTTTTGGTGTGTTACCTTTGTTTTTGTTGGTATGGTGAGAGGAGTCCCCTCCTGTAGGGAGAGGTGGGGATCCGTTGGAGTGTTATCAGTTGTATTTTCTCCATTCTTTCATTCTTATAAAGCAGTTACCTTCCCCCCCCAAAAAAAAAACTTTATTTTATCTTTATTTTTCTGCTTAAATCGATTACCGTGTTTGGCTTGCAGGTGCTGGTTCGTGATAGACGCTCGTCTTGGAGAATACTTTCGCTTTTGTTCCCAACAGAAATATTATGGGGAGTATTTGAAAAAGATGCCGGCAAAGCTCATACTATTCCAAGTAAAAAAGTAGCCCTATATAACATCAATTAGAACCTTAAAAACAAATCTTAGTTTCTACCTCGTAATCATGATTTAATGCGCTTCGCACTGTGAAATAGAAGATCAAGACCGGCAAAACAATGTACACATTATCGATAACTCTGGAGGACGACCTTATGCAACACATCAAGGGTGCAAAGACACCAAAGGAAGCATGAGACACACTAGCATCTTTGTTCGCGAGGACGAATGACACCAAGCTTTGGTAAGTTGAGAATGAGCTCATTTCAATTCTATAATAAAGTGAAAATTCTCTTTCAAGAAATTTCAAAAATTAGATCATAAGAATTATCATTCATGGTTTAAGATCATAATTTAATGGTCTTGTCACAGTAAATATGTGATTGGCCAAGCAACCAACCTTAACAAAGTTCAAAAGTATATTAGAAAATCAAGAGGCTTTAGATTAAGAAAATTCCAGTTTTAATAAAGGATGAGCAGATGCACTAATCACTAATAAAAGAAGAGGCCAAGTAAGACCAGAAACGAACTACAAAAGGAAAGAGGAAAGAAAGAAGACAAGGCAAAGAACAAAAAGGGAGAAGCTCAAGATCAAAAAATAATACCAAGGAGGAACACAAAATGTTACAATTGTCGCAAGAAGGGTCACTATGCTCGAGATTGGTGAAGTAAGAAAAAGTATGCTGAAATAAACCCGGTGATATCAAACGATCACCAAGATAGTGGAAAAGATATAATTTTAACTGTAATGATATTCTGTTGGTGTTTTTGTCTTTGGACTAGGAAAGATAGTCCTACATCGGCTACACCAAATGGTGAGTATCTCAATATAATGCATTGCTTGTGTTGAGGTGTACACATGAGGTGTGGTGGGGAACAAGTGTGTGTCATGTGGGAGTATTTTCCTAGAAGGAAAAAGGATTAATTCCAACAAAGATGTAAGTTGATTTTTGTTGTGCGGACTCGGACTCAGACACGGACTCCAAGATGTCTCGTGCATGCACGGGAGTGTTCGGGGAGTAGGCGTGGACTAGCACACTTCTATGCTGATTGTGGGATGATCTAAAATATCAAACTCTATTTTTGAGTATTGGTATTTTAGTCCCACATCGGATAGGAGAAGAGGTGAAGTCTCACTCCACTCTATAAATAGAGCCCCTTGACCTCCTTTGAAAGATGCACCAAGAAGAGAGTTAAGGGAGTCCGTAAAGTCCAGGAAGCTCGCTCAAGTCTCAAATTTTGACTTACGAGCGTTCCAGAAGTTTTTCACAATGGGTGGAGCTGCTATATCGTGGAAATCGAAGAAGCAGACTATGCTCTCACGGTCATCCATGGAATCTGAGTTCTTTGCACTTGATACCGCAGCAGAATGGCTTCGGGAGCTCATGTATGATCTTCCAGTGGTTGGGGCACAAATACCGGAGATACCGATATATTGCGACAACCGGACGAATACGACGGTGACATCAAATGACCTCTTCAACGGGAAGAAGAGGACTGTGCGGTTGAAGAACAAGACAGTACACGATCTCATCAAGAGGGGTATTATTGCAGTAATTGATGTTCGGAGTCAAGAGAACCTGGCGGATCCGTTCACCAAGGGCCTCAAGCGCCAGTTTATCGATGACACAGCTTGTAAAATGGGCTTGAAGGTATTCTGATATTGTGTTATTATATTCCTGCCATAAAGTTTTATGTCACGCTCCGCTCCCGTAGGACCGATCGTCCTTGCTAAGGCGTGATGCCGCACGAGCCTAGATTGTGCTCGTGCAAGGCAGTTTCATAACTGTCGATTACAGAGACTGCGATGGGGTCGTCGTACAGAAGTCCCAAGCAGAAACATTGAACATACAGCAGAATTTAGAAGCAAAACACAAGTTATTTAAAAGTGCTCTTTATTGATATTGAACAATAAGATTACAATAGGCGCAAGGCCATGATTACAAGTCTCTCAAGCTCACTTTTCTCTCATTTTACAAGTCACTCTGCTCTCTCTCATCTATCGATACAATGCTTGAGCCAGCGGATACTTCGGAAGGCAATGTCCATACATTATGTCCCGTATAAGTCTTGACTCCACGTGGCCGCACGCTTCGAATCGCCAAGGAAATCCGTGCCTCAATGCATCCAAGCGAGCTTCGCGCCACGAGCTTCTACCTGTGCCTGCACATGGAAACTATGTGGGTGTCAGTACTCAACTGTACTGGTGGAGTGAGCTCCTCGCCTATCCATACAAAACCGACACGTTCATTTAATCCCTTTTTGATTGTCTTGCTAGTCTTGCCTTAGGATCAATTTTAGGACAACGACGCCTTGGCCTATACTTGGTAACGCAACGACAGGGTCGTGCTATACTCTATTCGTGGCTTCAATGTATTCGAGGCAGTGTCTCGCCAAGTGGTACTTATGCAAATCGGCCGTGCCAAGACTTTCAATTCTTTCATGTGCCTCTAGACCATTCTCGTGCCAATGACGTCAAGGGGACGACTCGTACTGGTCGTGCCAATAGACATGATCGTGCCTAAGACCGAGGCCATGCCTCCCAAGGGTCACAGACTTAATCAACTCTCGTTACGGCCCTTCATGACTTAACTCGATACAACAATGCCACATTTATGTCGAAGCACGTGTCCTTGCTATAGCCAACTCTTAGGCTCCGGAATGGTGCTACAACCGTGCACACCTAACTCGTGCCGACTCAAGATTAGTGTTTGCGATAAGCGTAACTTGATAACCCAACTCGTAAACCTGCTAGTACTCGACGCAATCCAAAGGCATACACATGGATAGCCGCTCTTGGCGACACATCTATATGAGTGGTCACTAGCAATGTCAAGCTATCCTGGATCTTATGCATACGGTGACCATTTGTGTGGCGAGGTACGAGCTCCCACCGAATGACCCGCAGCCTATATTGTAATGGTTCACTTCAATCGAGTCGTACCGTCGATGAAGGCCGTACAATATCTACAATTCTTCCTAGGCCGACACGAACCCGGCGCCCCGGGATCGCTCGAGGAATTTCTCCCTTGCGCGCAAGTTGTCCAATGACCATGCAAGACTCAACTCGATCTACCAAGTCCTTCTTTAACCATGACCATGCTTTCTAACTTTCTATCGAGACTCCCAAGTAGCGGGACCGATCTCACGTGATTCCTTATTGAGACTCCCAAGTAGCGGGACCGATCTCGTGTGTTTCCTTATCAAGACTTAGCGAGACTCCCAAGTAGCGGGACCGATCTCGCGTGATTTTTATCGAGACTTAGCGAGACTCCCAAGTAGCGGGACCGATCTCATGAACGAGACTTATCGAGACTCCCAAGTAGCGGGACCGATCTCGTGAATGAGACTTATCGAGACTCCCAAGTAGCGGGACCGATCTCGTGTGCTTCCTTATCGAGACTTAGCGAGACTCCCAAGTAGCAGGACCGATCTCGTAACTTTTCCTTATCGAGACTTAGCGAGACTCCCAAGTAGCGGGACCGATCTCGTGAACGAGACTTATCGAGACTCCCAAGTGTGGAACCGATCTCGTGTGCTTCCTTATCGAGACTTAGCGAGACTTCTAAGTAGCGGGACCGATCTCGTGACTTTTTCTTATCGAGACTTAGCGAGACTCCCAAGTAGCAGGATCGATCTCGTGAACGAGACTTATCGAGACTCCCAAGTAGCGGGACCGATCTCGTGTGCTTCCTTATCGAGACTTAGCGAGACTCCCAAGTAGCGGAACCGAACTCGTGACTTTTCCTTATCGAGACTTAGCGAGACTCCCAAGTAGCGGGACCGATCTCGGTGACAACTAGTCGCGTGGACTTCCTTTATCTGTGGCATGCTTTTCACTAAATCAACCGTGACTCGTGTCTTGGACAGACCTTGTTCTCTAGGCGACGCTATCGCTCAAGTCACATACATTATATGACGAGCCTTATTCTCGAGGGACTACGCGACTTGACAACCGCAGATAGAGCGAGACAGTGCTAGAAATGACTTAGATCGACCGGCATAACTTGCCTAACTTAATTGTGCAATGACTTGACGAGCAAAGGCTGCGTCGAGCTTCACATCGAGAGAACGTGCCGTGCACGCGTTCGACTTGAACAACCAAGCTCATAGGTGCCTAGACTTAAGACACAAGCCGTACAATACGACTTAACCCACGGGATGTGCGAAGGTGTGAGCCCTTGAACCAATTTTTGGTATATAAATACTAATATTTGTATTGTTACCATTATTGTTATGATAATTATATATATATTCTAAAAGGAATTAAACGATATAGAGCAGGAGTGGGTTTTTGCAAATCAATTAAAGCCAGGGACCTTAGCGCAAATTCTCAAAACTAATTTGAACCAGCGGCCAACCCTTCCCTGCGTTTGGATAAATTCAAAATCCAAACGACTAGGGAGTATTCGAATCCTTCAAGGATTCAAGATCGTGAGTCTAATTTGAACTCATATTTGATCTTATCAAAACTTGGTGTATATATATATATATATATGTGTGTATGTGTGTGTGTGTGTGTGTGTGTGCAGGATCGATTAGGTTCTTCCCTTCCACAAAACCCTAATTATCCTGCTTTCTTTGAGTTCTAGAAGCCCTGCACGACCGGAGGAGTGATCGTCGAGAAGTAGCCTTCGATTTCCCAACAGGTAATCTCTTTCTCTTCGCCCACCAGATTGTATGATCCTTTAAATATGGTTAATTCTATAAGGTTAGAGGTATTTGTGGAAACTCCTAAGAGAAACCTAGATGATGGTATAGGTGATAGTGGTTAAGCAAATATCGGAGAAGAAAAATAGGATCAGGGATACGTGTTTGATAGGAGGTTAATCACCTATACAATACGGTGGATGGTGCTACCAATAGGTTAGCAGTAGCCAAGTTTCAGTACCAAAAACAGGGGTGTCGGCTAGTTAAGAGGCTATGGGTTGTACTCATGGTGTAGACCATGGAAAACCTTGAGCCAGTGCAGAGAGAATATAAGGATCAGGTATCATATAGGTTCAGGAGTTGTGATTGATAATTAGGGGATAATCTCAGTAGGTACCAGTTTTCACATAGGATTTTAATCTGGAATACATCCCAGTCGAAGTAATAGGGTGTACAGGGAGTTTCATGTCAAAGACCATTAGCCATCAAGCGTAGGTACGGGCAGGTAGGACTGTCATATACGGTTCAGTCTTGAACAATGTAGCAAGGAGGGTGTATACACTGTTCAAGCCTGAGTAGGCCAAGCAGAGAATATGGACCACTTATCGATATGCATATGTTGGTACCAAGTCAGGATTACCTTCATTGGACTAGACTAACTTGGGAGTATAGGGGAGAGTACAAACGACTAATTGAAGGAAGAGTATCAGATCTCCTCTGATACTCATTAAATGCTGGGAAATCGAGAGTGTCCTGCCTAGGACTTGAAGTCTCCATATCAGTCATATACTGATGTTTGAAACTACCCACCTTGGAGTGTAGTCGTATAGACAGGAGGGAGAGACTACTTGCAGATATATAGATATATGGATATATGTATCTAGTACTGACCCTTAGGATATTACCTACCTCACCCTACCCACTGTTCGAAAGACACAAGTATCTTCTTCAACCAGGACCATTGGCATATGTACAACCGCCTGACACTATAGGACTATTTGAAATACTAGAATATACCACTTACCCCTAGCCCAATGCCAGTCTCCTGTATAATACTCTGCATATGAGGAGCACTACTAAGCTCCTCCTAGCAAGGCCACAATCACATTGCCATTTCCGATGTATACACAACAGAACAGCCCTTCCCAAAACCTATAGTATGAATACCACACTAGTTTAGATAGGAACCCCACCTAGGCTTAAATTCATGATATCTTGAGGGTACTCAATAGTACCTACCAGACATGTAAGGTACCAGGTATGGGTACAACATAATTAAAAATAGAGTGACAACTGCAGTGGCATAGACAAGTGTCCAACTCAGGATAGCACTAGGGGTAGGCTTGGTGCAGGACTCAGAGTAGACACCTGTACAGGACATGTATCCAGGTAAGAGGGGAGTCACCTCCATATCCTACTGTACAGGACCTGGGTACTCCATTTATAGTGTTCCTTCTCATTTACTCACTGAACATTAGGCAACTTGATGCATTTTATTAGAATTTCCAAACTACTTCTTGTATCAGTACTCGATTCCTAATATTGCAAGTAACTCCCATGACTCAATCAACCATTTCATATCCCTGTGAGGACATAACATGGCAGAGCCTAGGACTGGAGTAGGATACCCTGTTGGTACCCATTAGTGCCTAGCAGACATTCAAGAGGACAGGTAAGCTGGTATATCACCATAGGCAATAGGTTGTGAGGAGTGGTATCTTACCATGTACCTCAAACTTGTGAACTTAACCTGTAAATTTTAGTACCAGGTGGCACCAGAATTAGTGGCAGTAGAACAGGGGACACCATGTCCACATGTCAAGCCAGCTATAAATAGTTCAAACAAAATCAGTATAGAGTAAAGGCCAATATAGGTAATACCTGCATAGGGTTAACAATAGATAATAGGACAATTACCTTACAGTGCTCATGACTTGTCCTAGAGGTTAAACTCTATACCTATACTCATGTGGGCCACCTAGGCACATCACATAAGTGAGATGGGTATATTACTCCTATTATCTATGTAACAGCAACAATGGGAACATGACCCGTAGTCTAGGTCCTAACCAGGTAGCAACTACACTAGGAGTCCCCATATGAATGTTTTGCTCTGTGTTATGCAGTACCAACTATCCTGGAAGCTAGGACAACAGTTTGTGTCAAGGTTGTATGGGGGGTTCGAATACCAGGGCACATACCCTAGTCCAGGAATTACTACAAGATTGTAGTTGTCTGTAGGAGTTATAAGACACATAATATCAGTCCCCATTCTCTGTTTAGATATCTGTCCCAACTTAAACTATGTTCAGTTGGCTAATATTCAAGTATTGTAATGACCTCAGTCCACTACATTAGCTGTGCAACCCATAATATATTTAGGATTTACTCTTTTGTTCAATTCTTCAGCCTATTCATGTTCTGTCTTGTATAATCAAATGCTCAGTCCTTTACCTACCACATAGCAGTCTACCTGGGGTGGCATGTAACAGTCCACTTTAGATTTTGTAACACCCCAGTCCTAAAATACGTAGGACTAGAAACGTATCATGCCAGCTGTCTACATACGAAGTATACTCCAATATATGGATATCTCGTATGTACACATAAGCTATAAAATGTAGTAACTATGAAGCTAATCTCATCCACAAACCAATATATCATAAAATCAACTTATTAAAGTCATTTGTACAAACGTTGGGCGGAGACAAAGTCCACTTCCAATTATCTCAAAATAAAATGTACAAGAAGTGAATCGATAAAATATCAAACGAACCAAGCGCAATTCTCTTCGAAGGAAGGAAGAAGATCACGGCCTTGGCTAGAACACCTGTAGTAAATCATGAAAGCATACACCTGGAGAGATAACCAGGTCCTCAGAGGGACGTAACAAGATACAGGAAGAACATGCCATGTAACTGCATAAGTAAAAAAATACTATAAACTACAACACAACAGGGTACCTAACCATCTATGTGATATGCACTTTGAGGACAATATTTTACGCAGGGGCTGTACGGATTCACGCAAGTAAGTATTAAAGAGTGGCCGTCAAGTAGCGCTCATCCGAGACACTATCGGCCGGGCAGCAAGTAGCGCTCATCCGAGTCACTATCACCCATAAATGTGTAAAAAGTAAATGTAGCCCCTACGCTAGTAGCTGTCTCCTCCCCCCAATGATACTATATATGCATCGTAACCACGACACACCAACACGTGTCGTTTTTGCAACACGGTTTATATTCAATAACTGTCAAGTCTTCTAACATGCATCTATTGACAGTTATTCCTACGCATGCGCACGGGTGATCAGCCAACACGCAAGTGACCACTACATGATACTCACAACTCTCACACAACTCGTGATACAATCGTGACAAGTTAATGACATGCACTCTATTGACGGTAGTCACTTAACTCTAGGTCCACATGCAAGAAAAAAAATAATAAACAAGGAATATAGATACAATAACTGAAATAAAATGCAACTAAATATAAGCAGTAGAGATGGCAAAGTATCTTGCCTGATTCCGTGCTGTAAATATGAAACACCGTTCCTGCGTCCACGCCTCCAGAACCCGACGTTCCTAGATAATTAATTAACTAATTTAAGTCACTACTTATGAAACTTACGATACGACTTAATTAGTTAAAGTAATGTGTTAAAATTATATTCAATCTCTCGTAGAACCATTTAATACAATCACACACAGGTTCTACGAGACATCGAAACACAGTTTTAGGGTTTCTAACTTTTAATTAGTCGGTTATGCCCCTACTTCAATAACATACTTAAAAATTATATAAAAATCATAAAAATAATATTTAAACTAATTTTCTATAGATTTATCTCTAAAATTCCAGAATTAATATTTTTAAAGACATTTATGACTAGTTGATTAATAAGTCAGCTAGTCTACCCGAAACTCGCCCGGAACATAGTTAATGACTCAAAATTGCTAAAATAACCAAAAATATATTTTAAACAGCAATAAAATAATTTATTACATAGAATAATATCAGAGGTACAAGGGTTGAATTATACTACAAGTTTGGGACATTCTAGGTCAGCCGGTTACCCGAAATTAGCTAGTTTTGACCTACAATTTTTTCGACCAGATTTGAGTTGCTAAAATCGTAGAAAAATACTTAAAAATCCTAATTTATGTATATGAACACACATAAAATTCAGTTTAGAAAATAGGCACCAATAACTCATAGTTCCTTTACAATGGGGTTAATTTTGATCCTACCGACCCATGAATATTATGCCTATATTTTATGAAATCTTTATGGATGATTATACCTAACAAAAGCCATCAAAATATAATTTCTATAGAATTAATAATATATTTTCTACATAATTTTAATAAGGGTTTGAGATGGAAAGATTTGGGTTCCTACCAAAGATCCTTGCTAGAAAGGGTGATGATGACTTCTCTTCACCAAAGCTCCAATCTTTTCTGCTATCCTCACTTGCTAATCCTCTATTGGTGAGTATGGAAGAGTTGATAATGGCTATAGAGGATTGGATGGGGGAGATGGAGTTTTTAGGGTTTGTTTTGAGGGATTTTGGGGATGTATGGTGGAGGAGATGAGTTTTTGTGAAGGATGGAGAGATGTGCAATGGAGGAGATGATGTATAGATGCTATGGGGAGTTTGTTGCTACTGAAATTATGGAGAGGGAGAGGGGTTTTGGTCGGCCAAAGGTGAGGGAGAGAAAGATTAGGATTTGGTTAAGGTTTGGGATAAGTTGGTATATTTAAACATATCCTTAAATAAATTTTAAGCAATCTAGGATTTAAATTTTATTTAATTTGATGTATTTGGCTATGGGGGGGGGGGGGGGGTTGCTTGGCTGAAATTATCATGGTGGGGGTCCACTTGGCATGATTTGGTTGTTTGGTGAGTTGGCAAGTTGATTGGATTGAGGATTTAAAAAGGAGTTTCCTAATATAGAACTATTTAATTCTATCTATATAATTACACTACATAATCTGAATTAAATACAAATAAATATAATTATTAATATTTATTAATGCCAACATGCCTACATAGGGTTGGGTTTGGCTTGGAAGAGGTTTGGGAAGGTTTGGTGCAACCGGGTCTCCTAAAAAGTCATAAAGGCTTTCTTAACTAATTAATTAAATAAAAATATAAATTGTGCCATAATTTGAATGGTTAACATGCAAGATATTACAATATAACCATGGCATTCCTAACATGGCTAGCATACTAGTTAAAGCATCCGACTACGCTAGGCATGCCATACTTTCTAGTCGTCTTGCATATTCAAACTCAACCATGGCTATAGTCCTTTTATATAATATAAATAAGATAAAAATAAATTAGAATTAAATAAAATCCAAAAATAATTTAAATATTCCTTTAAATTATAAGGGGTTTTACATCCTACCCAACTTATGACAATTTCGTCCTCAAAATTAAAAATAATCATAATATCAAGAATTGCGAGATTTTCTACAGAGGGAGAGTAGGTACGTCAAATCTTAGCTCAATTTTTGAAAGGATGGAGGGGTGGTTGTCATAGGAATCCCAATTGACCTCATATTCTACAAGATGGGGTATGCTTCCTTCCAGACTCTATCCAACTTATAGAAGTTGGCCACCCGTAAAGATCGTCGTCATTACAAGACCTTGAGGAGGACAATTTCTAGGGAGGGGCACGAGAATAATGGACACTTCTGACCGCAGTCTTGGATTCTAAGTGAGCCTCGATAACACCATAACGTTCTTGGTCAATAACAACTATAAGAAAGTTACTACAATCAAACATTGTCACTCTAGGGGTCATGCTTCTGACAAGCTGGTAGCGACCTCTTGTTGGAATATACTAAGGTGTATCGGTTCAGAAGGATTCGTTCTACGTCTAACATGGGAAACTAAGAAATGAGCTTGAAAACTTAGGAAAGAAGAATTTATGGCCAAGTGATGAGAATCGATGATAATTAAAAAACCCAGGCTATAGAATATGATTAGGCAAGTGTTTTGAAAACTCTAAGTCAAAACGACTAATATGTGTGGGCTGATGTTTGGTGTTGTGTAGGAGGCATGCGCTTGCTTGTTGGAAGGCATACGTCATAGGTGTTCGTCTTGCATAGATCTTGAGTATTCAGTTTAGTTAAGGGAATGGGTCGATATTTGCATGGATAAAATCGAATAGGTCGAATTTGGGTCTCTATGGTTTGTTTTGAGGAAACAATGTGTCATACACGTGGTGTAATTTTTAAATGGAGCACTGAAAAGTTCGTTTGCGTGGGACATGTATGTCATGTAAGTAGCATGACTAGTCTTGTTCGTGAGTGTAAACTTTGTCGAAAGAAAAAGGCTAGCGTTGTGCTTCAATTATCAAAATCACGGTCGAGGGTATCACATGATACGAATATGGGTCGACGTTATGAACCATTGAATTATTAGTCTAATTGGAACCAATCATTTCCAACCACTTGTTAATTCCAAAATCTTATGTTCCTTAGAGAGGCTTGCGATCTATTTGCCTCAAAAAATTTCTATTGATTTAAACAAAAATAATTCTATGATTGACTTGAAGAATTTATGTTGCAATCTGTTACCGTAGTTATCTAAACGCACGAGCAAAGGGATATAAAATGCAAAATAAAAGATCGTTTCATAAATTCCATACAGACGGAAGAATGGTCACGATTGTAATCCCATTCTGAGAGGTAGAGTATAATACGTTCAATGTTCTACCCAACTTATAGAAGTTGGTTAATCGGGGAAAGCACAGTAATAGGGCTTCTAAGAAGGTCATATTTCAAGGAGGTATAGGAAGTATGAGGTATTTCCAATCATAGTCACAGACTCTATAGGAAGTCTAGGTATTATCTATTTAATATGGCCCATATATTAATTATGTTTGGTCAAGACAGTATGAGAGGTCTTGGTCAAGCATATCCGGAAGCAAGTTGGTACCGAGAGATGCATAACATAGGCTACGAAGAGATGCAGTTACGAAATCTATGGAAGGAGAATTAGTGAGCCAAGAGGTGAGACCTACATAATAGGGGTGAGGGCCTATTTCATCAAGTTTGGTTTTATAGTCCCAATATGGAGATGGGCTATGATGGGTTTAACTGTGTCTCAATCGGTTCCCTAATTGGACTTCAATCTTTGATTGCATGAACTTTAGATTTTAAACTATAGTGGCTGGACAAAATTTTGTGGAATTTTAAACCATCCCTATTAGGTTAGGGTAATGTAGAATAGGGTCAAATTCAAGTGGTTGGGCAAATTTCTCGTCGGTTTGGTAGAATAGGTTCTGTAAGTCGTGAGATGCGCCTTCCGTGACTTTTGTGTTTAAGTAGAACACAAGACCTCTATTGAGTGGTACACTAGTGGCATGTGCGTAGAGGGCTTCGAGTAGATCACAACCATATATTGGGCCAAAAGATTTGAGTCAAGGTTGGATCTCTAACTGCAGTCCGAAAGTACATCGGTGTTATGGTAAGGGTTATCGCTAGTCCCTTTTGACCTGAAAGTCGTATCATAATAATAGAGTCCAAGGAGGTGTGTTTGTTGGGACATGATATGTCTACTTGAAGGTGGACTCATTTAAGTTTTGCATATAAATTTTGTTGGAAGGTAACAACTAGTATTACACTTCAAATATCAAAGTCACGGTAAGGGACACCAAAAGATCTAAAAAGAAAGTGGGAGTTCACGAGTCACTCATTTATCATCCTAGTGAGAACCAATTTACCTCAATCAATCGGTGATCCCTAAATTCCTAAAAGTAAGAATGGCTTACAATCTATTCACTCTAGAGACTAGGATATAGTTTTAGGAATAATGAGGTTAGGAATATTTGTGTCGCGATATCGTACCTTGACATTTGGTAATAACAAGTCACGATGTGATCGATAACATGATAGGGTAGTTATGAATTAGTTTCGAGGATTGTACCCCGAGTCCTAATAAATGAAAATGATCGCGTACAGTGGTACCTGAGTCGATAAGATGGAATGACCCGCTTGTCCATGGTATACGAGAGTCTATCGGTGGAATAACGAACTCTAAAGCACGTCACGGGAAAGATCCCTAACTACTAAGTCGTAAATTTCTATTTGTGTCAAACCTACCAGACTATAGTCACAAGCGTTCTAGAGGTATTAAATGTAGTGCTCATGCATCACTTGTTGATTACTAATACAACATAATGACGGAGCATCATGCTACAGATTTTGGCTAAGCTGGTGAATGTGTTGTTCTAATATTATGTCACTTCTTTGATAATAGAATTTTGTACCTAGAGTAACATCTGCTGAATCTCTAATCTTGGAATGGGTGTCTACCATGGTCCTTGCAATGCTTGTCCTTGTTTTGGTCTATTCTTCTTTGTCTAAACTGTGGGGGCCTAGTCAAGTAAGGTTTGAGTTAAGGCATACGGGTTGCTAGTTAAGCCAAGAATCAAGATGAATATTTGGAGACTCACAATAAATGATTCCTAGAGATTAGATAGTCTCATAGGTTTATGGTTTACCCAAGGGTAAGATCTTACTCATCTTTCAAGCTCAAATGACTAGAAGGTCACGATATTACTATTAGGGTCGAAGGAAGGACGAGCAACTTTAGGCAAGGTTGTAGTTATATGGCTTGGCCGATGGTTGCTATACTTGTGCATATAACTACCATGGCCATGGAGATACTCTGTATTTATCTAACAAATATGAGCGTTCGTCTTTCCAATCAGTGAAAGACAAAAGCAATAAAGAGTTCAAGAAAGATGTCATTGAATACAATTACGTAATTCAAAGGCGAATGTGTAATTCAAGAGGAATTGTCAATACAGTCGCGGATAAGATCCTAGATACCTCTATGTCTCAATCAACGTGGAATAATCATATAAAGAGCGAACCAAGTGCACTATGGCTGATCAGACCATAATACATTGATTCTAATTAGACAATATGCTTGTGGGCGTCCCCAGTATACATATGTCCTGAACAAGCTCGACAAAGAATAAGCTTACAAAACTAGGCTATAAATAGCGTCGTTATTCATGGTAGTTTAAAGTATAAGTACGGGAGAATACGTTGAAAGCAGTAATAAATAGTTCGAGTTTCACAAGGATCTAAGTCTTATCCGGTGTGCTTGCGTATACAGTCGTCCTACTGGTTCTTGTATCAGGCCTTAGTTGACCAATGGGTATGGGCTACGAAATCTCTATATTCTAGGTAAACATCTCTCCTACACTAGCATATATTCATTATCACTCTGTTACACTTTAATACTAGGTTAAAAGGATACGGGTGGTAGGTTGTAGTCATACTACTCAACTTATGAAGTCAACTAATGGAGTAATTGAAGAATATAACACGTATACTCGTATGAGTTATCTCCTAACCTCCCTATTCAATACGAAAGAAGATAAAATTTGCAGTGAAAGGAATCAAGCAGAAGGAAGTCAAGATAATCAGACGAGAGTTCGAGATTTGGAATTGAAGGAGGAAGTCAAGCTTGTGGATGAGATTCCTATATCCTAATCCTATATGCAGGTTCACATCGGTACAGTAGCGTAACCGATGTGACAAACTCGACCTGCATGGGCCACCACAAAAACATGTAACGCCCCAGTCCTAAAATACGTAGGACTAGAAACGTATCATGCCAGCTGTCTACATACGAAGTATACTCCAATATATCGATATCTCGTATGTACATATAAGCTGTAAAATATAGTAACTATGAAGCTAATCTCATCCACAAACCAATATATCATAAAATCAACTTATTAAAGTCATTTGTACAAACGTTGGGCGGAGACAAAGTCCACTTCCAACTATCTCAAAATAAAATGTACACAAAGTGAATCGATAAAATATCAAACGAACCAAGCGTAATTCTCTTCGAAGGAAGGAAGAAGATCACGACCTTGACTAGGACACCTGCAGAAATCATGAAATCATACACCTGGAGAGATAACCAGGTCCTCAAAGGGACGTAACAAGATACAGGAAGAATATGCCATGTAACTGCATAAGTAAAAAACTATAAACTACAATACAACAGGGTACCTAACCATCTATGTGATATGAACTTTGAGGACAACGTTCTACGCAGGGGCTGTACGGATTCACGCAAGCAAGTATTAAAGAGTGGCCGTCAAGTAGCGCTCATCCGAGACACTATCGGCCGGGCAGCAAGTAGCGCTCATCCGAGTCACTATCACCCATAAATGTGTAAAAAGTAAATGTAGCCCCTATGCTAGTAGCTGTCCCTTCCCCCCAATGATACTATATATGCATCGTAACCACGACACACCAACACGTGTCGTTTCCACAACACGGTTTATATTCAATAACTGTCAAGTCTTCTAACATGCATCTGTTGACAGTTATTCCTACGCATGCGTACGGGTGATCAGCCAACACATAAGTGACTACTACATGATACTCACAACTCTCACACAACTCGTGATACAATCGTGACAAGTTAATGACATGCACTCTATTGACGGTAGTCACTTAACTCTAGGTCCACATGCAAGAAGAAAATAATAAACAAGGAATATAGATACAATAACTGAAATAAAATGTAACTAAATGTAAGCAGTAGAGATGGCAAGGTATCTTGCCTGATTCCGTGCTGTAAATATGAAACGCCGCTCCTGCGTCCACACCTCCGGAACCCGATGCTCCTAGATAATTAATTAACTAATTTAAGTCACTACTGATAAAACTTACGATACGACTTAATTAGTCAAAGTAATGTGTTAAAATTATATTCAATCTCTTGTGGAACCATTTAGATCCATACAATCACACACAGGTTCTACGAGACATCGAAACACAGTTTTAGGGTTTCTAACTTTTAATTAGTCGGTTATGCCCCTACTTCAATAACATACTTAAAATTATATAAAAATCATAAAAATAATATTTAAACTAATTTTCTATAGATTTATCTCTGAAATTCTAGAATTAATATTTCTAAAGACATTAGTTGATTAATAAGTCAGCTAGTCTACCCGAAACTCGTCCGGAACATAGTTAATGACTCAAAATTACAAAAATAACTAAAAATATATTTTAAACAGTAATAAAATAATTTATTACATAGAATAATATCAGAGGTACAAGGGTTGAGTTATACTATAAGTTTAGGACATTCTAGGTCAGTCGGTTACCCGAAATTAGCTAGTTTTGACCTACAATTTTTTCGACCAAATTTGAGTTGCTAAAATCATGAAAAAATACTTAAAAATCCTAATTATGTATATGAACACACATAAAATTAAGTTTAGAAAATAGGCACCAATAACTCATAGTTCCTTTACAATGGGATTAATTTTGATCCTACCGACCCATGAATATTATGCCTATATTTTATGAAATCTTTATGGATGATTATACCTAAAAAAAAGCCATCAAAATATATTTTCTATAGAATTAATAACATATTTTCTACAGAATTTTAATAAGGGTTTGAGATGGAAAGATTTGGGTTCTTACCAAAGATCCTTACTAGAAAGGGTGATGATGACTTCTCTTCACCAAAGCTCCAATCTTTTCCGCTATCCTCACTTGCTAATCCTCTATTGGTGAGTATGGGAGAGTTGATAATGGCTATAGAGGATTGGATGGGGGAGATGGAGTTTTTAGGATTTGTTTTGAGGGATTTTGGGGATGTATGGTGGAGGAGATGAGTTTTTATGAAGGATGGAGAGATGTGCAATGGAGGAGATGATGTATAGATGCTATGAGAAGTTTGTTGCTGCTGAAATTATGGAGAGGGAGAGGGGTTTTGGTCGGCCAAAGGTGAGGGAGAGAAAGATTAGGATTTGGTTAAGGTTTGGGATAAGTTGGTATATTTAAACATATCCTTAAATGAATTTAAAGCAATCTAGAATTTAAATCCTATTTAATTTGATGCATTTGGCCATGGGGGGGTTGCTTGGCCGAAATTATCATGGTGGGGGTCCACTTGGCATGATTTGGTTGTTTGGTGAATTGGCAAGTTGATTGGATTGAGGATTTAAAAAGGGGTTTCCTAATATAGAACTATTTAATCCTATCTATGTAATTACACTACATAATCTGAATTAAATACAAATAAATATAATTATTAATATTTATTAATGCCCAACATGCCTACATAGGGTTGGGTTTGGCTTAGAAGAGGTTTGGGAAGGTTTGGTGCAACCGGGTCTCCTAAAAAGTTATAAAGGCTTTCTTAACTAATTAATTAAATAAAAATATAAATTGTGCCATAATTTGAATGGTTAACATGCAAGATATTACAATATGACCATGGCATTCCTAACATGGCTAGCATACTAGTTAAAGCACCCGACTACGCTAGGCATGCCATACTTTCTAGTCGTCTTGCATATTCAAACTCAACCATGGTTATAGTCCTTTTATATAATATAAATAAGATAAAAATAAATTAGAATTAAATAAAATCCAAAAATAATTTAAATATTCCTTTAAATTATAAGGGGTTTTACAGATTTGGTTCAGTCTACTTTACTTCTTAATGTTCAGATCATGCTTAACTTCATATAACAGTCCATTTGTTTGGAACAAGAATCGAATAGGTAGGCAAGATATCAGTCCCTCTCTGTTCACTTGACTGATACTCTTAGAGTGTCATCCTAAATACATGTTTCCAATGTCCAGATTAAAGAGAGGGTGTAATGACTCGAATTTCACTTATGTTCAGCACACATATCATGTCCAGTTCTTATCCATCTTATATATATATATATATATATATATATATATATATATTTATATATATATATATATATATATATATATATATATATATATATATATATATATATATATATATATAAAAGATGAATAAGATGAAAAAAAAATATATATATATATATATATATATATATATATATATATATATATATATATATATATATATATATATATATATATATATATATATATATATATATATATGCTTCCATTCAGTGTACCTATGTTCCAGTTGTGTATCAGTTCTTGTGGGTATCAGTAAAAAAATAAAATAAAATAAAATAAAATATATATGCTTCCATTCAGTGTACCTATGTTCCAGTTGTGTATCAGTTCTTGTGGGTATCAGTATTGGTCAAGAGTCTTCCTTGTATCAGTTTCCCCTATAGTCCATATCCACACCTTTATGTTCTGTCCAATTACTTTGTTATCAGACCAAATGGCTCATTGTAAACCCTCTCTTGCATGATCAATTTACTTGAACATTAAGTTCAGTTTTCTCCACATATGTTGTCCTGCAATTGGGCTCATTCCTTCGAAGACTTAAGGATCAGTCTTCAACTTGTACCAAATGCCAACCCTTTTGTTGAATTATCCTGCATAATCTAAAGTAGGAAGCAGTCCACATACTTTCTGTCCACATCAATATTAGTCCAAATATGTGCCCTGTAAATAAGTTCAGTCACTAACATATGAGAGTGGGTAGACAACTTGGAGGCAATAATAAGTAAGTAGATAATGTCAAGAAATAGGGGTACCAAATCAAGGGCCTAAGAGAAATAAGTAGAGTTGGCTTGATGTTTCAAATCATTTATTGATCTCATATATATATATATATATATATATATATATATATATATATATATATATATTCAAAACAGTACTTGGACTCTGACTCAGCACTTGACCCTTGTCCACATCTCAGGACCACAGACAAGTACACTCTCTGATTGCTTCCAATTTTTATAGATTTGTTCAATACATATTATTCATATGCTCCTTGCTTGATACGATGGACACACGAGATGGTGTCATGGACCCCATTTATCATGTTCTTGCCTTGTTACCATTATGTTTCATAGCTTGTCTGGGCCCATGTATACTGGTCGGGATGGAGAAATATCTTAGTAGACGTGTGAACTACCCATTCCATCCCAATATGTCTAATCTTGACTGATAGCAGCTGCACATGACACGTGCATGGTGCCGTATTTACCCCTTAGTCGTTCACATGTAGAAAAGGATATTTCAACACACTTAGATAGTTGTCTTTTATTATTGTCTTATATTTCACCAATTGCCATGTCACTATGCTTTTATATTCTTTCTAGTTGACATTCCATGTTCTGCGATTCATACTTCTATTCTAGATTTACCATATCATCAGTTTACTTTTTAGTTTCTTCCACATATGCTATATTCATGCACTGTCAAATCTATTATGTTGCGGATAGCTTTTTAGTTTGTGTGCTTGTTTCATTCCTGACTGGAAAATTAACATTTTTAGGTGATGAGTTAGAGAACTTATGTACTACATATTATGAGCATACTGCAGATCTCGACTTTGGCGCACAGGGCGAACTGGAGGCTGCCTTTACAGAGTTACCTGCTACAGATGATTTCTAGGAGATTTATTTAGCATTCTTACAGACTGGAGTAGTTTGAGACTTTTAGATGTTATTTCTTTTGTGATTCATGAGTTGATTGTGATTGCTCACTAATACATTTCATCTTTGGAGACAATGACACTTATACTTTTGATTTATTTTGGAGTTGTCAGAATCAGTTACCCTTCTCTCCAAACTGCGGTTATTTTATAAAAATTCATCTCGTTTTGATCTACTCTGTGATGTGGTTTATATTGTGCAATTGTATATAAACTGCATGGTTGTTTTTATAAATGTGGAGATGACTAGACAACGTACTACAGTCGACTCTGCGGCGTAGGCTGGACGTGCCCACGGCTCTTGCCCAAATACTGGGTGCGGATCGTAACAGAAGGCTAAGTCGAGCCTTGGACGACAGGACCGTGCATGCTTTATCAAGCATTCACGCGGGCGACACCTATGACTTAGGCTGATTCGAGTGTTGGGGCAACTTAGCAATTTAGGCCAACTTTCTTCTCCCAAGCTACGGGACGAAGGACCGAGTGTCATTTTGAAAGTACGCTGAGCCGACTTCTAAGCAGACCGTGGGACCTTTTTCTATGTTCTAACACATTTCGATCCGTCGGGATTATTTCTTTAGCTATGTGGATGCATCTCTTTTATTATCAAGCCTAACTTGTGCAAGTTGAAAACATGCGATTTATTAAGTGAAGGCTAAGATGAGACAAGTTCACCGAAACTACCCCACCTGAGCGAGGAGTCATCTCGACCGAGCGAGTCTTCGAGTAGTCATTGCAAGGCTATGTCCGAACGCCATTGGCGTTTCAATTCCTTCGATTGACTAAGTGGGACGGGGCACTACATTTTATGCTATTAGTTCAAAGAGAAATCTACTAGGCATCTAGCTTTTGGTTCAAGGGAGGACTATTAACCAGAAGAATATCAGGAACGGTGGGTACTTGTCCTCTGTGACATGGAGAGGTTACGGACCTACAACTACTGTTGTCTACTGTTGTTTTCTGCAGAAAACGGATCCTGTGAGAAGGTTGGCTTAAATGCCTTAATGAGTTCTCAGACAGAGTGAATGCCTGGAATTGCTATACAGGAAGCACGGTAGCACAGCACTACAAGAAGTGTAACTCCATGCTATAGTGGGGTGACTCCACCATGAGGTTCCCGGTTAGGGGTAATGCCTCCGCTTTGTGAGCCAAGTCACAGCGAAGTAGTACCGCAAATAGGTAGGTAGCCTAATGTTGTATGATAATCGTAATAAAGAGAGGTAGACAACACTATAAAGAGGACGATGTCCTCATGTTACAGTGGCATGACACCACGAAGAGGTACCAGGTAGGGTAAAGCCTCGGCTTCGCGAGCCATGTCATAGCGGCGTAACAACCACGGAAGCGCAAGGCTTCATGCTGGATAGTTTGGCACTACAAAGAGGCTTGTGACCCCATGCTACAGTAGTATGACACTACGATGAGGTACCCAAGTGGGGTAAGCCTCAGCTTTAAGCCATGTCATAGCGGCGTAGCACCATAAAGAAGCGCAATGCTTCATGCCATGACTCTTTATAAAGAACTCACCTATAGTGTATGGACAGAGATATCAGACCGTCTCTTGAGGGTAAACTTGTAGACGCCCAAAAATTATACACTGAAACCAGACTGGCATAAGGTCTTTAATGTGCAGCCAGAAGCACAGTTGATGTCATTATATGAGTAGGAAGAATTGCAGTTATGGTGCAGAATTCAAGGCTTAGTCCATTCTTGTATCATGTTGTTATTTAACCTATGCGAGAAGATTCGAGTCGTAGCGACACCTCTCCTAATGCATGATGGACAGTCACTGTGGGGAACGCTCAACTCATATATTGAGATATGTGGAGGATTGTTGGTGTTTTTGCCTTTGGACTAGGAAATATAGTCCCACGTCGGCTACACCAAATGGTGAGTATCTCAATATAATGCATTACTTGTGTTGAGGTGTGCACATGGGGTGTGATGGGGCACAAGTGTGTGTCATGTAGGAGTATTTTTCTAGAAGAAAAAAGGATTAATTCTAACAAAGATGTAAGTTGATTTTTGTTGTGCGGACTCGGACTCAGACACGAACTCCAGGATGTCTCGTGCATGCACGGTAGTATTCGGTGGATAGGCGTGGACTGGCACACTTCTATGCTGATTGTGGGATGATCTAAAATATCAAACTCTATTTTTGAGTATTGGTATTTTAGTCCTACATCGGATAGGAGAAGAGGTGAAGTCTCACTCCACTCTATAAATAGAGCCCCTTGGCCTCCTCTGAAAGATGTACCAAGAAGAGAGTTAAGGGAGTCCGTAAAGTCCAGGAAGCCCGTTCAAGTCTCAATTATTGACTTACGAGCGTTCCGGAAGTTTTTCGTGAACTTGCTGGTTCCTGGAAGCAGATCGTGTTGGGGCGAATCTTGCTTTGAGTGAGCAACGATAATCTTAATCACCCCAGCAAAAACCTTTCCTTTTCTTCTGTCTTCTTTCTTCTCCTTTATCTGAGTCAGCGTTCTAAAAATTGGCCTAGGCGGCCGCCTAGGTGCTAGGCGTCCCCTGGCCGCACCGAAAAGGCCCTAGGCGGCCGACCTAGGCGCTAGAGGCCCTATGCGGGCCTAGGCGGCCCTAGGCGGCCTAGGCGACCCCTATTTTAAAATTTCAAAAAAAATTCAAAAAAAACTAAAACTTACCGGTGGTGGTGGTGGTGGAGCCGGTGGTGGTGGTGGTGGTGGTGGAGCCTATGGTGGAGCTGGTGGTGGAGGCGGTGGTGGTGGTGGTGGTGGTAGAGCCGGTGATGGAGCCGGTGGTGGTGGTGGTGGTGGAGCCGGTGGTGGAGCTGGTAGAGGCGGTAGTGGTGGAGGCGGTGGTGGAGCTGGTGGAGGCGGTAGTGGTGATGGAGGCGGTGGTGGAGCTGGTGCAGGCGGTGTGGAGGTGGTGGTGGTGGTGGAGGCGGTGGTGGGAGAGGGAGGAGAGGAGAGAGGGACCGGAGAGGGATAGGGAGAGAGAAAAAGGAAAGCAAAGAAAAAAGGAAAGGAAAGTGCAGAAGCATGGAATTTCAGAACCAGAAATCCTATGCGCCTAACACTACATGCGCCAGGAGGCTCGGATGAAGTACTTGGCACAGCAAACAGCAAAAGCATAGACATTAAAAGAAGATTTTTATTTCATATAAAAGTCTATTACATGTCTAAAAAAGGCTGTACAAAGAAGAAACTTCTACAAAAAGAAAAGACCCTAAGTCTACAGCCAGGCGCAGCAACCACCATGCGCTCTCAAACAGGCGCATCTCGCCATGCGCTCTCAGCCAGGCGCATCCCTTCAGCAGCTCAGTTATGTGCATCCCTTCAGCGGCTCAGTTATGTGCATTCCTTCAGCGGCTCAGTTATGTGCCGCCCTTTTAGTCAGGCGCATCATGAAGTCTCAGCATATGCGCCATCAAATGCTTCGACTAATGAAGCATTTATTGAGCAGAACGAGGGTGGACAATCAACCCTCTAGCTGGAGGAAGAGCTCTCCAAACCAAGGAAGAGGAGAGCACCGTAATCGACCCGTGGCTAAAGGAGCAGCTTTTAACCCAACCAGAATGGGCAACACCCACTCTAGCAGGAGGAGGAGCTCTTCCAAAGCCCAAGGAAGATGATCGGAGCACCGCAATTCCGATCTGCGGCTCTTCCAGCATAACAGAGATGGGGCTCGAGCATCCCGATCTTTGGATGCAACAGATACCTTCCGCCTGCCTCAGAAGCCCTCAACTCCGACTTTTGGATGTAACAGTCACCTTCAAGTGCATCAATGAAGACAATGCGTCGCATCTTCACCCTAGGGGGCATCTCATCAACAGAATGTCCTCGAGCAAACAAGTTTATTTCGGGAGGACGTGAGAGAACGAGAAGCAAACTCTCTCCAAGCCACTATTTATAGGTCGAGGAAATCAAACTCATGTGCCCAGTGGCTGGCTCTCCGAATCTCGTGCAATAAATTTGCATTAATGGTGATGAACCTGACGCTTCGGATTCAGCCAAGTCAAAATGGCTATTTAAAGCACTCGAAGAACGTAACAGTCGGACCAATAAAAACGTGTCATGTAAAGCGGATACGCCGGTCAGACCGCGCATCATACAGATACGTCCATCAGCACCAAGCGCCATATGAGCATGCGCCCCCATGCGTCCCCATACGCCTAGTGGAACGCAGATCGATGTGCCCACTCAAACACCCATCACCTGTCAAGAACATTAAATGCTGAAGTCTGACAGAGTTGGCAGCACGTCCCCCGAGGACTGAACAGTTGACAGCTTTTTTAGAAGACGAAGCGTCGCCGATGTCAGCATCATCATTACTTTCCTCCGACGGTTACAAGCCACGTGGCCGCCCAACCATTCGCATGCGCCTT
This sequence comes from Iris pallida, assembly GCA_029216955.1. Lineage (NCBI taxonomy): Eukaryota > Viridiplantae > Streptophyta > Magnoliopsida > Asparagales > Iridaceae > Iris > Iris pallida. The sequence continues at coordinate 9,680,907 of JANAVB010003599.1, read as the reverse complement.
CGCAGCCATGCGCCCAAATCTCTGCATGCGCCTCAAAAGTCATGCGCTTCAGACTTTTCTCTGATCCCTAAAGACAGAAGTCAAGTCACTACTGAAGTCCCGCATGTGCCTCAAAAGTCATACGCCCAGACTGGTTCGTAACTCCTAAAGATTACAAGCCAAAGTCTCCTCATGCGTCCAATCCCAGGCGCATCCTATCTGATCACTCTCCACCAAATCCGAGATCTTTGAGCCATGGACCTACGACACGTGTCCTTTGACTCGATTCAGCCTATGAAGGGGTGCTAATCACCCAAGATTTTAGCAACTGAAAGATCCTCTCCATTGCTACGTGTCAGCTCGATCGCAGCCCACAAAGGCAACAGGAAGGATTCAACTCCTCAATCAGAGCGCATCGCCCATGCGCCTCCATCAGCAATCACCACGTGGCATCCCCACAAACCGGTGCATCCTACTTATGCGCGCATGAGCAGCCAGCCTGTAAGCTATAAATAGAGGGATCATTTCCTTCTTCCAGATCTACGAACACACCTACGAATACACACAGAGAGGCAGATGCAGACACTCAACATCTCCTTTCTTTCTGCAAGCTCCGGCACCCAGAGCAACTCAGACCTTCAGAGAACCGATAACCGTCGTCAGATCGTCAACGGAGTCAACGCATTACCACTCGCTCCATCGACACAAGGGACCCAGATAAACAAAAGTTACTCCTAGGACTACATCTAAGTCCTACATTGTAATACTGTTCTGTTTGTATTGAAATTACATCAAAAGATTTTAATGGCAAACAAGCTGGCGACTCTGCTGGGGACCTCTTTCTCCTCAACCGAGAAAGCTGTGTCACAATCCGACGACGTGAAGGTGGGCTCCTCCCACAAGATGATGGTCGTACGCCTCAATGAACAGGCGTATGAGGAGTTCATCTCTGAAGGCAGTGCGAGTCCTTCGAAGCGGCTGCCGAAGCCGAAGAAGACTCGCCAGGTCTGGGTGCGCAAGGTCGACGCCTCTGGGACCATCACCGAAAGGGATACGCAGATACAGCCTACCCTTCCTGCTGATGTCCTCAGCAGCCAAGATGCGCCCACCGGTGCAGCGCATCTCTCGGGGAAACGTACAGCTGACCATATTCCCCAGCCATCTCCCTCTCAGGCGAGGAAGATGTGTCGACGGAGCAGGGGCGCAGCCAATGCCCCGCGTATCACCTCTGATGTACCACAAAAGGTCTCTGTCTTTGACAGACTCACTCGCTGTAGTGGCGAGGAGAATTTTGACTCTGAGTACTATGCACCCCAGCGGGCTGGTACGAAGAAGTCTAAGGCAGCACGGGCCATGCGCCTCAAACGTGCTATGCTGACAGCAAACCAGAAGCATGCGCTCACAATCATGCGCGCTGCTGATGGTAAGCTTTATAAGGTCGACTCGGGTGCTTCTGCGCCGGAAATGAGTCGACCTTCAAAGTCCTTGTCTCACTTGGGCGCATCTGTTGCGTTCGCAACCAAGTCGAACAAGGCAAACCCTGTGGTTTTGAACTCCCGTACCTCCACTGGTTGTGCATCTGAGGTTCGTTCAAGTCACTGCAAATGTTGTTCCCCCACTACTGATCTGAGCGCCTGTTTGGTGTTGGATCAGGGGGCGCAGCATTCATTTGACCACCCCGGCGCTTGGCCTTGCCATGCGCCTGATGGGGGTGTGAAGGTGGCACTCTCCTCCAACGATCTGCGTAACGTGATCACTCACAAACGCCGATCAGGAGAGTCGATTGACAAGCACAATGTGTCCCTCACAGGGCACACCTGTGCTATAGTCACCATCAACTGTTGTTGCAAAACAGCAGTCCCACCACCAAGGCAGTCGGTGTTCCAGCGGCTGCAATCATCAACACCCCTCCGACGTTGCCTCGGGAAGAAGGTGTCAATAAAAGAGGAGCCAGAACTAAAGGTTGCTTCATGCAACATAATCTCTAACTCCTCGTCAATCCGAAAGGCGACTGGCAATTTCTCGTCCTCATCCAAGAGCCAGCCGAGGAGAACCAAGACAACTGTCCCATCCTCTGGTGTGTTTGAAGGCACTCGGAGGAGAAAGAAGATCCTGGAGGAAGCTGGGGGTAGTCAAGCCCTTGTTGATCCTCCTTCTGAAGACGAAGATATCCTCCAGAGCACAGCTGGGGTGGATCTTCATCCTGGGGACGAAATCAGCCTCTCGAGCACAGCTGGAGGTAGTCTAGCCCCTGTGAATCTGCGCCTCGAAGACGAAGAAGTCCTCCAAGACAGAACTGGGAGTAATCAGGCCCTTGCGGATACTTCTCCCGAAGACGAGGGTGTCCTCCAGAACGTAGCTGGGGGTAGCCAGGACGAAGCTCCAGGAGAGGCAACTCCCCTACAGGAGAGTGAGGCCGAGAGTGAAGCCTCAACCGATCCATCCACTTCCAGCCGTGTTATGATAGTATACATGACTGGGGGTAAAACCGAGCCAGATGCGCCGCCAGCAGACCTCGTCCAGCGCATGGATACCCTGGAGGGAGGACTCAAAACCCTCTCTGCCTCCATGCAAACACTGACTCAAGCAGTATTTGAAATACAGTCCGCTTTGGCCAGAACGCCTTCTACCGGTCCTGACCTAGGGGCCAATGGAGAATCAAGTGTACCCCTTCAACGGGTATCCTTGGATACAGATCGTCGTGAAGTACCATGGGCATCGGAGCCTTCAAATGCTCAACTCCAGACGGTACCACCTTCTCCGACTCCCAGCTCCACGGAAGACGTGGTCGAAATGATCAAGGACTTGCGCGAGCGCTTTGAGTCTAAGAATAGACAAGAGGAGCGCCAAAAGATGGGGATCCTCCAACCATATCCCCTCGAATGGAACAAAGTGGTTTATCCTCCTAAGTATAAACCACAAACATTGACGCCATATGACGGAAAGGACTCTCCGCGTCGCTATCTAACGTACTTCCAATCTCAAACGGGACATCGCCCGAAGGAGGACGCCCTACTCACCAGCATATTTATCGGGGCACTGAAGGGAGTGGCGTACGACTGGTACTGCAGTCTCCCCGATAACTCCATATCTTCCTTCGACGACTTGACGTGTCTCTTCCTCGATCGTTTCTACGACGGCGGGAAGGACATGACAATGGCGTCCCTCATAGAGATACGTCAGAAGAAGGAAACAGTTCGAGTATTCATCGAACGCTCCCGACAGGCCTGCTTCAGACTGCCCCCGGACATGCCAGAACATGTACTCCTCTCCTCCTGCAGTATGAACATGCTGCCTGCGATCAAACTCTGGCTTAACTCTACTCCTTCTTCCGACTGGAGTTCCTTGATCATCGAAGCCGAAGCAGCAGAAAAGAAGGCGTCCAATGCTCGCCTTCTGGGAGTTAGTTTTCCTGTCTTTGAGGACAAGGGGAAACGGCCTGCAGCCAACAACCCTGGACGAGAGACGAAGGGAAAACAGGCATTGACTGTCAATACCTCCAAAGGTGCATCAGCACCTACCCAGAAGCCTCCACTTGCACCAAGGCCAAAGGATTTCAACGATGAAGACACCCTGTAACTCTTCGAGATACTGAAGTAGGGTGACATGATCAAGTTGACGGACCCGAAGCGTCCCGACGAGATTGAAAAAGTGGACAATCCGAGGTATTATCACTACCATCGGTTTGTTGGACATCCAACTAAGGACTGCTACGTCCTCAAAAACTACATCCAGCGCATGATCAATGCGGATGTTATCTCCGTCGACTACAAGGAGAAAACGGTCTCGGCCAACCTGGTGTCACTCCAATTTGGCACCTTGCCGCCAACCACAACACAAGATGGCGTCGTCCCCATCCCTAAGGCGACAATGGAGGTGGTCAATCTACCACCTACTCGTGACAACGTGAGTGGAATCATCCCACTCACCACATTCCGGGGAGAGGTCTTATGGGTTCACCCTGATCTCGTCTCCGAGGTTACTCAACCGGAGGTACGCTCTGCCTCCAAAACTAAGGGCAGGAAGATCAAGTATTGCCGCATGGTCTCTTCCTCTGCGGAAGAGGCACTTTCTGTACCGTCCCTGCTGCCCAGGAAGAGGGCTCATCTAGGCCTCCAGCAGCCAATAAGCAGAAGCATGTAGAGGCCCATTTCGACAAGCCTTTAAGAAGGGAAAAATGCTTCGGGGCTAGCCATGTAGTGACCCGCTCCGCCCTAGCGGAACGCCGATTCAAACGGCAAGTACAACGACTCAAACGAGCCGTCGACCCGAAGAGTTGGCATCGACCTGATAAAGAATCGATGCAAGACTTATAATGGCCCGTCAAAGATGAATCCAGACTTAGACTATCAAAGGCGCGCTCGGAGTATCGCTCAGCCGATGCGAACATCGCTAAGGTGGGTGGCTCCGATGAACCCGTCTGTGCTTAGCTTAGACACATAATAATACGGACACTATCACTGAAATTGCTAGGCGATAACACCCCGCATGCTAATAAATGACTCAACGCACCTAGCTAAGGGAATAATCCCATCTTGTATGCTTGTATAGAATATGGAAAAGAATATGGAAAATACGAGAACTCTCGTACCGCGCTCCACGCTCGTGCTAAGGCACAAGCTTGCGTTCAACAATGAAACAATGAATGGTTTACAACAATGAAACGGGAAGACTATCAACATAGTCGTTCCGAGTAGAGTTTAGCAACATTGAAAGGCTATAGGACCAATGGGTCGCCAAGGCGACTCCCGCACAGGGAGTTGCAAAATGTATGAATGAATGAATCAACGAATGAATGAACGAATATGTGAAAGAACCAATGAACGAACGAACAAGTGAAAGAAAGAAAGAAAAGAAAGAATGAATGAAAGATAAGAAAGAAAAGAATGGTTAGCGACAGGTGTGACGGGCACGTGCAACGGGGCACGCTACCCGTGCTGCACGGACGCCAACCTGGTCGATAACGTAAGAAGGCTAAGGGTTAGCCTACAGCTCAGAGACAGCCGTTATGTTAAAAAGACAAGTTAATACGAAATGGTCGTGGACAAACGGTACGAGCGAGGGTGGCGTATGCTGTGCCGTAAAGAAAAAGGGATTCTGCGGCATGGTCAAAGTGTGAAGGACTTGCCGGTCCAGACGGAATCAAAAGGGGCTTACGGGCTGCCTGGGAGGGCTTGGCTACCCGGGGGACGTAAGTACGAGGTATTTCAAGACACTATCAACGTTTACCAGCCGCACGCTCTGAATAGTTACAAAATACCAAGGGATAAAGGGTCCAAAATGGCTTGTGGTGCCAGCGACCGGTGCATATAGAGTTAAGTGGGCTTTGCTGGTGGCAATCCACGTGCAAGTCCTTGCATTGAAATCAAAGTAGTCTAAGTTAACTAAATGAAGTGCCTCCTGAACGGGCTTGAATATAACACACCAGATAATCGAAAGTACTTTGGCAAAGGAGTTAGAAAATACGCCAACGGTGCGCTAGAAGCCGAGGCAGAGACACGCCCTTGATATTAAATGTTTCTAAGAATCGCAATATTACACATGAATTGTTGACTAACTTGGTTTACTTTGGACAGGGAAGGCCGGACGGTAAGTATGGGTAAGTCGTGCATGTATTTCCATGCGACACTTGAATTTGGCAACACGGGATAGGTTATGACATATGCCATGAAATTGATCCTAAGACAAGATTAGAAAGACAATGAATGATAGAGATGCACAAAAGTGAACGGAACGTGTTTGGTAATGATAGCATTGTGGGCGAGCTAGCCTCCCCACCAGTGCATAACAATGTACTGATAACCCCACAGTCTGCTTGCAGGAAGCAGGAAACGTCGGCGGGTGCAGATCTTCCATCGAACGTGCTAGGGCACGGAGCCAACTCTGGAGCCTTGGAACGTTGTCAGGAGCTGAAGCACCCTATACAGGGCATGATATATCGGAACATCGCCATGAATCATTCCATCTTGTAAGCCACTTGGCACGCCTTTTATGTTTCAGAGAGAGAGAGCTTGAGCGATTTGTAATATCGGCTTAGCGCCGCTTGTAAACTTTTTGAATATCAATAAAGAGTTGAATTTGCTTCAATTTGTGTTCATTTACTTTCCGCTGCAAATGGGGACACTCTGTGCGACTCTGTGGCCTAGCTCAAATCGGCCGTTTCTGGACTTGGCCTTGCACGGGCGCAACCTAGGCCCGTGCGGCATCACGCCTTAGCGAGGACGATCGCTCCTACGGGAGCGGGGCGTGACAGATTGGTATCAGAGCACGGCTTTACGTCCTTGGACTTTATTTCGATTCTCTCAGTTTTGAAAGCTCGATTTTGAAACAAAAGAAGTATACGCTCTCTTTCGTTGTGCCTTGGGATGTTCCATACAATAAGTCTAATATTTTTTGAAAGCTCGTACGAGTACTCGGTTGGACGGGATCTATAGGCGAAGGCCCTTGTGCCACCATGACGGACTTGAGTTGGAAGGAACCGATGCTAAGAGTTAGCAAAAATGCAGTGCATGCTTAAATAACCTTACGCTAACAATGCCGAACGATGTTAAACTTGACTCGATAGAGAACACATGCTAAGTTAACATGTCGCGTGCGTGCCTGACTAGTCTTGCGTCGACCTAGCAAGTGAGCATACAGACTTGAATATAGTCCGCACGGGATGGTTATGCGGCACAACTTAGTCCGAGTATCGCGCACCTAGACTTTATGGTGCAAACGAGTTGCGAGCGAGATTGACTATCGCTCGGACGAGAATAATGGAGACTTAGAACGTATGTTGATAGAGACGCTACTTGACCGACTAAAGTGAACGCGGGGAAATGGTTCTTAGATTTTGAAGAATGAGCGAACGCGCAATTGGACATGTCGATCGGGAGTCTAATAACCTTTCGAGGATTTGTAGAATGACTTGACTCCGAGTGGTGTATGTGATAGCTTCGAAGAAGAATAAGAGTGAGCATCGACGACCAATCGAGTGGCTCGAACCCTGAGTGGTGTATGGACGTTATAGAAATTGTTCGAGCGAGACTAAAGGATTTACGAATAGAACGAGTATGTCGGCAAGCGATGATATCGCACAAAGCCTTTGAACGAGTAACGCTTAGTTGGTTTTGACTTCGATAGTCTCAAACGAGATATCGTTCGGACGAATTAAGAATGCGTAGTGCGAATCATGAAACGAATGGAGGTCTTGGTCGAGGAAACATAGGAGATCGTGCATGCGATTTTGAATTTAGTTGAATGGATTGAAACTTGAGTTGAGGTGAAATACCCATGGACGAGATCGAAGATAGCACGATCGAAAGATAGCGTACATGGAAAACGTTGGTTTGAAGATACGAGGATGACTAAGGATTTAGAATAGTTGTTGCTCAATGAAGAGTTAGCACGAGACAACGTGAATTGAGGAATTAAGTTGCACGACTCGAAATTCGTTGCAAAAGGAAGAGCGTCAGGTTATGTGCATCATCGATGGTATTGAGGCGTATCAAAGATCGATGTACGATAATTCGGGGGTACTCTAATTCGATGAATGATGGCCGTGTTAGAAGTTATTGTTTCGAAGGATGCTATGTTGGGGATTGGATAGAAATAAATGTTGGACGGAGAGGAAAGTGACTTGATTGTTCGGTGATAACCACAACGACAATGATCTTGTCTTGCGCGAGCGCAACTCCAGCCTCGCACATGCGTCACGTCGGATTTGGGACGATCGTTCCGCGTGAGCGTTGGCATGGTGATTCATGTCCAGCGGGAATGATCGAACTCGAAATACCTTGACATGGCAATTTTGATTGCTTCGACTTGTGGTTTGAAGCGAAGGCAAATCGGAGGATTGATCGGACTTATGAGGGACAACGAAGAAAACTTGAGGATTGAGTAGACCCAATCCGCATATCGAAAATGAGTAAGTCTAGATTCAACGCAAGAGTTACGTCCCAATGAGGACGATTATTTCGCGGGAACGTTGATATGGTGATTCATGTCCGCCGTGGATAATCAGACTTGCGTGAGATCGGGGCACGACATATTGCAAGGCTAGACGATCTTGTGATCGACTACGTGAATTGGATAGGATGAATAGGTGAATTATATCAAACATACTTGAAGAGATAGACTATGGTAATTGCTAGTGCGGACGCACGAGATTGACATATCGAGGATTTGATTGAGGACAACCTATCGTAGGATGACTTTCCCAAACGAGCTCAGACATGGAGCGGAGAATGTGTTGATGCGAATAGGAGGAACACTGCTTGATGTTTAGAAATTTGAGTAAAACAAACTTGAGTAGAAACTCCCGTACAAGCGAACAAATGGTTTGACCATAGGATTTGGGGCGAGCGTTGTGCAACGACCTTGCACGATAAGCAATGGACTTGACGTGTAACTATAACCTTGTGAGCTGACCTAGCGGATAGGCGAACGACCCTATGCCGAGTGATTGAACTTATACGATTGACATTTCAGTATCGTCTGGACGGACGATAGACTTGGGCAACAAGACTTAGAGTAGGACGAGAAATTAGGAGTATGCGTGAACGACAACGAGAATGGCCCCAAATGATAGGAATAATAGGAATGGATGATGCGCAAGTAAAGTTGAAATAACGAATTGAATCATTGGTCGGAAGACGTACTCGATGATAGTAAAATACTTGGTCTCGAATCGGACGGGAATTACTTAGATTTGGCCGACTCCGCTAAGAAGAAATCGTATTGATTTCGTTGACAAGAGCGCTTGAGAAGTGAATCGGATCATCTCGAGGACCGAGATAAATGATATGTGATACACACATGAGTTCGGTTTTAAATCGAAGTTAGCAAAATGATCGGCAAATCAAAACTATCACGAGTAGCTTGTCCGACTTCGCTAGTCGCTAAGCTTGGTTGAAATATACATATTCGGGGGACGCCTTGAATGCGTGCACGATCCAAACTCAGCGATATGATGAACTCGAATGCAGCTGCAAGTGGGTGTTGAGATGCGCATGAACGAATGAGTGAGTTTGCCTCAGCCTACGACTCTCGTGTTTGAGAATTTCAATGAACCTCGTACGACCGTTTCTGTCCCATGACACGAAGAAATAGCAACCAATTCGAAGAAACTCGACGATTGAATAAGTAACATCAAGTCAAAAATGAATGGACAGTCATTCGATAAAATTCATCAAACACATGCAACATAAAACTTGGAAGGATAACCGTGCATAGTTCGATGCCATCGAACGATAGAGCCGTTCGATAGAATTGTCTAAGAAATACGACGACACGAGTTAAGGGAACGGTAGGATGACCTGCACTCAGGAAGTCTCGAGGACGAGACTTGTTTTGAGTGGTGTATTATGTAGTGACCCGCTCCGCCCTAGCGGAACGCCGATTCAAACGGCAAGTGCAACGACTCAAATGAGCCGTCGACCCGAAGAGTTGGCATCGACCTGATGAAGAATCGATACAAGACTTACAATGTCCCGTCAAAGATGAATCCAGACTTAGACTATCAAAGGCGCGCTCGGAGTATCGCTCAGCCGATGCGAACATCCCTAAGGTGGGTGGCTCCGATGAACCCGTCTGTGCTTAGCCTAGACACATAATAATACGGACACTATCACTGAAATTGCTAGGCGATAACACCCCGCATGCTAATAAATGACTCAACGCACCTAGCTAAGGAAATAATCCCATCTTGTATGCTTGTATAGAATATGGAAAAGAACATGAAAAATACGAGAACTCTCGCACCGCGCTCCACGCTCGTGCTAAGGCACAAGCTTGCGTTCAACAGTGAAACAATGAATGGTTTACAACAATGAAACGGGAAGACTATCAACATAGTCATTCCGAGTAGAGTTTAGCAACATTGAAAGGCTATGGGACCAATGGGTCGCCAAGGCGACTCCCGCACAGGGAGTTGCAAAATGTATGAATGAATGAATCAACGAATGAATGAACGAATATGTGAAAGAACCAATGAACGAACGAACAAGTGAAAGAAAGAAAGAAAAGAATGAATGAATGAAAGATAAGAAAGAAAAGAATGGTTAGCGACAGGTGTGACGGACACGTGCAACGGGGCTCGCTACCCGCGCTGCACGGACGCCAACCTGGTCGATAACGTAAGAAGGCTAAGGGTTAGCCTGCGGCTCAGAGACAGCCGTTATGTTAAAAAGACAAGTTAATACGAAATGGTCGTGGACAAACAGTACGAGCGAGGGGTGGCGTATGCTGTGCCGTAAAGAAAAAGGGATTTCGCGGCATGGTCAAAGTGTGAAGGACTTGCCGGTCCGGACGGAATCAAAAGGGGCTTACGGGCTGCCTGGGGGGGGGCTTGGCTACCCGGGGGACGTAAGTACGGGGTATTTCAAGACACTATCAACGTGTACCAGCCGTACGCTCTGAATAGTTACGAAATACCAAGGTGTAAAGGGTCCAAAATGGCTTGTGGTGCCAGCGACCGGTACATATAGAGTTAAGTGGGCTTTGCTGGTGGCAATCCACGTGCAAGTCCTTGCATTGAAATCAAAGTAGTCTAAGTTAACTAAATAAAGTGCCTCCTGAACGGGCTTGAATATAACACACCAGATAATCGAAAGTACTTTGGCAAAGGAGTTAGAAAATACGCCAACGACGCGCTAGAAACCGAGGCAGAGACACGCCCTTGATATTAAATGTATCCAAGAATCGCAATATTACACATGAATTGTTGACTAACTTGGTTTACTTTGGACAGGGAAGGCCGGACGGTAAGTATGGATAAGTCGTGCATGTATTTCCATGCGACACTTGAATTTGGCAACACGGGATAGGTTATGACATATGCCATGAAATTGATCCTAAGACAAGATTAGAAAGATAATAAATGATAGAGATGCACAAAAGTAAACGGAACGTGTTTGGTAATGATAGCATTGTGGGCGAGCTAGCCTCTCCACCAGTGCATAACAATGTACTGATAACCCCACAGTCTGCTTGCAGGAAGCAGGAAACGTCGGCGGGTACGAAGCTTCCATCGAACGTGCTAGGGCACGGAGCCAACTCTGGAGCCTTGGAACGTTGCCAGGAGCTGAAGCACCCTATACAGGGCATAATGTATCAGAACATCGCCATGAATCATTCCATCTTGTAAGCCACTTGGCACGCCTTTTATGTTTCAGAGAGAGAGAGCTTGAGCGATTTGTAATATCGGCTTAGCGTCGCTTGTAAACTTCTTGAATATCAATAAAGAGTTGAATTTGCTTCAATTTGTGTTCATTTACTTTCCGCTGCAAATGGGGACACTCTGTGCGACTCTGTGGCCTAGCTCAAATCGGCCGTTTCTGGACTTGGCCTTGCACGGGCGCAACCTAGGCCCGTGCGGCATCACGCCTTAGCGAGGATGATCGCTCCTACGGGAGCGGGGCATGACAAGCCAAGCCCCACAACTTCGACATACTGGCACAACTTGCCAGTACTCTTGCCCGCCTATCTCTGTTTGAGCTTCTTTGTCTTTCCAAGGACACTCGTGAATCTCTCTGTGAAGCTCTGAAGGATGTTGAGTCCTTCATCAGTCAGGTCAAGCAGCCTGAAGATCTCCCAACTATATGTGCGTACTGCCATTGTACGGATGCGGTTATCCCCAACAAAACCTTCATCCAACAAGACATGCTGCTCAAGCACAACCGACACAACAGACCACTGTATTATATAGGGTATGTCGGTTCCGTCAAGGTGAAGCAGATTCAGATCGATCTGGGATCTTCCCTCAGCATCATCCCGAAGACGCTGCTCTCAACACTGGGGATCCCAATGTACCGACTGGCGCCTTCCAACACAACAATCAGTAGCTTCAATGCTAGCAAAGCGAGCCGCTGGGCAAAATACGGCTGAAGTATCATATTGGTAACCTCAGAACCGAGGTGACTTGCTATGTCGTGGACGCTGACGTCAACTACAACCTCCTACTGGGTCATCTGTGGCTGCATGAGTACATGGTGGTGCCATCTACACTCCACCAATGTATGAAGTACGTGTCCACCAACAACATCATCCGGACGGAGTTCGCAGACATTGACCCTTTCAAAGGGGTCGAAGCCTACTTCACTGATTCCACCTTGTACAAGTCGCCCGACGAAGAGGAAGCCAACGACGCTGATGATGAAGCAGAAACAGCGGCAGAGCCGGACATGGAGCCAGAGATGATTCCCGACGCTCCTTTGAAGATCCGACTCAAGGGGAAACCGCCTCAGATGCTGCCTCCCATGGCCATCAAGCTACCTGAAAAAGCACCAACTTCTCTAGGTAGAACACCTACTGAAGCTCCCTTGAAGATATGGCTCATGGGAAAGCTGTCTCAAACATTGGCTCCCCTTGTGGCAAAACTACAGGGGAAGGCACCAGCCACTGAAGGCGCAGTTGAGGCACCTCTGAAGGTGCGTCTTAAAGGCAAGCCTCCGCAATCATCCGTCTCATCCAAGCTGCCGGAGAAGGCCCTCATAGCCCTCTCAGACCCCAAGGTCAAAGCTGCGGTGGACTCTCCCGATCCAACCCCAGTACTCACAGATGAAGAGCTAGGGGAATATATATCTGCTGATGTAGATGCACCCTCCCTGGACAATGTAATCCCGCGGGATAAAATCTCGTGTTTTATCAATAATAGAGTGTCTTTTAAATATTCTAGTCTTCAACATTGGAATACCATGTATATATTAGATAACGCTCTACGGTCATTACAAACACAAATAACGACCGTCAATCATGTAAATCGAGTAGTCCCGTCCTAGGGGTCTGTTTTGTAGTCCCACCACGGAATCGAGACGAAGAATCCATCATCTTCGGCAAAGTCGAGCGTCATCAAGACCTTCTGCCACTCGAGCAAGAACCAGATACCAGTAGAATACAAGTCTATCGATAAACGGACAAGGCAAAGTACCTCATCCAAAAGATGGGGTACGATTTAAAAAAGCAACAAAGGCCTGAACTACGGCAAGGGTCGACGTCTTCCTCTCCGGCTCCCAACACCTAAAGGAAAGCCGCGAGACTACTATTATCGAACTCGATGGGGGGTGGGCTATGTCACGCCGCCGTCAACTCCAGAGAGTTCAGAGGCAGAAGAAGTAGAACATTCTCATTCATCTGAAGCATCAACTTGAGATTCTGATACCAGTATCAGATCAGTCTTCAAGAAAGTGCTATCAGCCAACATGACATCTGTACAATCTCAAGAAGATGCAGGCGAAGACCAAATGCCAGAATTCTTCGAGGAAGAACCCTGGGCTCAACGCCTAGGAGAACACTGGGAGTCTCGTTTTGAATTATGCGAACCCCTTACCGAAGACGAAGTCGAGCAGATCGACCTTGGGGATGTATCTTCTTCCAAACCCATCTTCATCAGCAAAAGTCTAAAAGGAGAAGACCGGGAATCTTTAATCCAACTGGCTAAAGAATATATCGATGTCTTCGCCTGGAGCTACGAAGATATGTCGGGACTTGATCCTCAGATCGCGATGCATAGGCTTAACATCTTACCTGATGCCAAGCCTATAAAGCAACAATAACGACGTTTTCGTCCTGACATTATAAACGCTATCGATCAGGAAGTAGACAAACTCCTGACCAGCAAATTTATTCGTGAAGAACAACACCCGGATTGGGTAGCCAACATCGTCCCAGTCACCAAGAAGAATGGGAAGATACGAGTCTGTATCGACTTCAGGGATATCAACACTGCTTGCCCGAAGGACGAATTCCTGCTTCCAATCACCGACGTGATGATCGACAACATATGTGGCTTCGAACGCATGTCTTTCATGGACGGATATTCGGGCTACAATCAGATCAAGATGTTTCCCGATGACGCAAAACATACGTCATTCAGGACACCGAAGGGGGTTTTCTGCTACACAGTGATGTCCTTCGGTTTGAAGAATGCTGGTGCTACATACCAACGAGCTATGAGTACCATCTTCTGTCAACATCTTCGCAAAACAGTCGAATGCTATGTTGATGACATCGCAGTCAAGAGCCGTCTCAAAGGTGATCACCTACAAGACCTGAAGACAGTCTTCGATCTCATGCGAGCGCATCAACTCAAGATGAACCCTGCTAAATCCTTCCTAGGGGTTTCTAGCAAAAAGTTCTTGGGCTTCATTATCACGGCGAAAGGCATTCATGTCGATTCCGAGAAGGCCAAAGGCATCCTTGACATGGACCCTCTGAAGAACCTCCGAGAACTTCGAGGCCTGCAGGGGCGTCTGGCATACATCCAGAGGTTTATAGCAAACCTTTCCGGAAAATGTCAACTCTTCACCCAGCTCATGAAGAAGGGGGTCTCCTATGTCTGGACAGAAGAATGCCAGCAAGCTTTCGACGATATCAAAGCTTACCTGACGAGCCCGCCAGTCCTGGTGGCACCCATCGCAGGCAAACCATTTCTCCTCTACGTCCGTGCCATGGATCATTCCCTCGGCGCTCTGCTGGCTCAGAACAGCGATGCAGGCTATGAGCAAGCTATCTACTATCTCAGTAGGACACTGATCGGGGCTGAACACCGGTACAACCCCGTTGAAAAGGAGTGTCTGGCTTTGGTGTTCGCCATCCAAAAGACTCGCCATTATGTCTCGGGCCAGACAATTCATGTCATCTCCCGAGTCAATCCACTCAGAGTTCTCATGACGAAGCCAGGGTCATTGAACTCTCGGCTAGCTACATGGACAATCCTGCTAACGCCATACAATATGGTGTTCGTTCCACAAAAAGCCGTCAAGGGTCAGGCTCTGGTCGACTTTTTAGCTGCATACCCCATCCCAGAGTCCTCCACACTCTATGAAGACATCCCGGACGAGGTCCAAGAATCAAACGTCACCGAAGAAAGCTCCGTCTGGCGGATGTTTTTCGATGGCGCTTCAAGAACAGGCCCCAAAGGCCAAATCATCGCAGGAGTGGAGGTAGTCTTAGTCTCCCCCGATCAGCTGGTCATCCAGCATGCCTACTCCCTTTCGAAGCTGTGCTCCAACAATATTGTCGAGTACAATGCGCTCATCGTGGGACTCCAGCTGGCGTAACAGCTGGGGGTGAATCATTTGGAAGCCTACGATGACTCAAAACTCATCGTTAACCAGATAAGAGGGCAATACGGAGTTCGCCATGAAGATCTGATTCTTTACCATGAAGTTGCATTGAACATCATTTCAAACTTCACCAAGTTTTTCATCGAACATGTACCTCGTTTACAAAATCTGGAGGCCGACACTCTGGCTGGCCTTGCAGCCTCATTGGCAGCACCCCTCGGGACTCAGCACTACGTCACGGTAGTTGGTCGAGACTTAGTCTGTCCTAAAAACAACCTATGCTCACAAATGGCCCATGCCATGTCAACAAGTGCTGGTGTTAATGTCCGAGACTGGAGGTTCCCGTTCATCGACTTCGCTGTCTACGGAATACTCCCAGAAGACCCGAAAGAAGCCGTCTCAGTCAGAAGGCGTTCCCTTCTATTCTATTACGATACAGCTACTAAAATGCTGTACCGACGCTCCTACGATGGACTTCTCCTTCGATGCCTGTCCAACGAGGAAGCAGCCGAAGCCCTTCGAGAAGCGCACGATAGAACTTGCGGGGCCCATCAACCTGGCCCTAAGTTACAGGATCGACTGCGACGCATGGGCTACTACTGGCCAACCATGGTAGCCGACGCTATCGACTATGCTAAAAAGTGCCATGCGTGCCAGCTTCACGCTGACTTCATCCATACACCGTCAGAACCAGAACATCCTACGGTCGCCTCCTGGACCTTTGAAGCCTGGGGCATGGACATTGTAGGACCGATCACCCCTCCTTCATCAAGGGGACACCGCTTCATCCTAGCCATCCCCGACTACTTCTCCAAATGGGCAGAGACAGTTCCACTGGCGGAAGTGAAGAGCTCCAGGGTGGTCAGCTTCATCAAACACCATGTCATCTACCATTTTGGGGTACCTCGGAGGATTATCCATGATAACGGTCCTCAGTTCATCAGCCATATTTTCAGCAGATTCTGTGACAAGAATCGCATTCAAAATGTGGCATCAACCGCCTATAATCCGACAGCAAACGGATTGGCCGAGGCGTTTAACAAGACTATCGTTAGACTACTCAAAAAAGTCGTGTCATCCAAAAAATACGACTAGGACGAAAAACTCGACGAATGCCTTTGGGCCTACCGCACAACGGTACGGACCCCGACGGGCAACACACCATTCTCCCTGGTCTACGGGTGCGAAGCGGTACTGCCTCTCGAGATCCAAATACCCTCACTCCGTATAGCGATCATAAATCAACTAACAGAGGAAGTCAATCAACGTCGCCGTCTGCGAGAATTGGAGGCACTTGACGAAAAATGTCTCCTAGCTCAACAGCGCATCGAACTCTATCAAGTCCGTATATCATAGGCTTTCAACAAGAAGGTCAAGCAGAGGACTTTCCAAGTAGACGACCTGGTTCTGGCAGTCAGGAGGCCGATGGTGTTGACTCACAAGACACCAGGAAAGTTCGAGCCCAAGTGGGAGGGGCCTTTCATCATAGAGACGGTATACTCAAACGGTGCTTACCGCCTCGCCAAATCCAATGGGGACTTGTTCATGATGTCCATCAACGGCAAGTTCCTAAAGAAGTACTACTCTTAACATCCTTCAGACATGTACTTCTATCTTCACCCAACAAGGGAGTTTGTGGACCCAATCATCGGGGCTCACGTACAATTCCCTTCTCCAAAATCTTACGCTTTCGGAACCCAGCTGTTCCGTGGCGTTCTATCCTCCAGTAGAAGGACAACCACGTCCACATTACCTCTGAGTTATTCTCCTACGCCCTACAAAGTGGAATCTTACGCTCCGTAAGACTACGCTACCCATCATGTTTACCACGTCCATATTACCTCTGAGTAAATATCCCGTACAGACAACCCCTGCGTTGTCGTACATTGATCGCAGAACTTCTACGTCCACATTACCTCTGAGAAGTTCCGCATATCCCTCCTGAGTCACTCCTACCCCATCCATAACACCTCTGAGTATGAAGATTTCATCATTTGAACTCCATATTTACCACGTCTATATCACCTCTGAGCAAACATGTCAGGTTCTCTCAAACTTATTATCTGTACCTAACAACCAAGGTACATAAAAGATAATAGGTCCACACAAATCATCAAGTTCATGACAGCAAAAATGAATACACCACAAAACTCTTCATTCTTTATTCAGAAGTAAAGAATACATCCCCAGCAGGAGTTGCAAATTACACAAAAAAAGAGAGACTACAATCCCTCCCCCGGATTGGCTGAAAGCTCTTCGATCCACGCTTCAAGGCTGCCGTCCGAGTCTCTGCGGTTGCCAGGACTCGACATTCGGCCTCTTGATGCATTATTTCTATGGCCTCAGGAGAAGTGTCATCCTCATGCTTCTCGTCCAGCTGTTACCGCTGCTGGGCCAGGGAAAGAGCCTGGCCGGTGAAAGCCGCTTCCTCCTCCTTAGATGCTATATGTTCAGCCTGGACTCGCTCAGCATCTAACAAGAGTTGGGCCCGCTGGTCTTCAAAGAGGCGAATCTTGGCATTAACCTCCGCTATACTAGCGTCCAACGCGGCTCGCAACTCCGCCTTCTCCTGCGTGGACTGAGATAGCCTCTCTACCGCAGCCTCAGTTTCAGCCACCTCGCGTTCCCACACACCCACGGTGGCCTGATAAGAGGACTCAGTCTCAGCGATCAACTTCTCCTTTTTCGTGTCTATCAGGACGGAGAGATCATTTCGCTGGATACACTGAAACTTGGAAAGCAGTTGGTCCAACTCGGCCACCGAGGCCTCCAGAATCTTGGCCATATGATCATGGCCCTGGTGGGAACGTATCAGACTGATATGAGGGAGTGCCAAGGTTTTTGCCATCGTAAAACTCCCATTGGCATCTATCACTGCCGATACGCCCCTCTGCAGCATCTTATACACCGCCTCAACAATAAACTTCACATACTCATCTGCATCCGTCAGCACTTGCGGCGTCATAGCAGGAGTTGGAGGAGCTGCTCTAGACGGCGGACCGGAAGAAGGCCCGTCGACTTCAATCTGCGAGGCTGAAACCTCGGCATCAACGGACCCTTCCTCAACAGGGGCTTGAATTTCTCTACTAGCCCGAGGAGCCAAAAGAACAGAAGGAGCCGAAAAAGGCGTCGATATCGTACCCCAAGTAGAAGGAGCAACAGAGGGTTCCAGCAAACCCTTACCCTTCTCAAGCTCGGAGGGACCACCGGCGTCAGGAGCTACCTCATCCGTCCCCAACACACTATCAGCAGGCCGTACGGGACATTCTCCCTCCGGCAGAGCAGCGAGATCAACTCTTGTTTCCTGACTCGGCTCTCTAGGAGTCAGGATCGACGGACGAGCCTCATTTTCATCATCAAATCCCTCCGCAGGGAGAGAATATGTCGCTGCCTCCAGGTCGGCAGCCACCTCAGCCTCCGCTGCTGGGTCTGGGGTAGGGCTCGGCAACGATACAGCCGACCTCCCCTCATCATGACAAGGAGGGAAATCAGCCCTCTCCTCTGTGTCGATCATGTATGTTGCTCCCGCAACAGGCTCACTCATCTCTGGAGGAACGTCATCTGAAGACGACGAACTCCACTCCACTTTCTCATCCGAAAGTCCCTTATCTGCTAGGTCCTCAATGTCAAAGCCCCCCACGGCAGCTTGAACCCTCCCGGAAACTGCTTCAACCTCAGCTTCCCTTCTAACATAGTTTGGAGATACTAAAATCTCTGCAGGAACGACATCATCAGGATTCTCCTCCACGAGAGACATTACAATCGGAGGAATGCGCTCATCAGAAGAGCTCGCCACCTCCTTCGGTTTACTGACGCTCGATTTCAAAACCCGGGTCTTCTTCTTCAACGGTTCCTATAAAAGGAAAGCATATGTCACAAAAATGACAGAAGGGGACAGATTATGGAGAACGTCTTTACCTCAGCAGGAACTGATTCCATTGGTGTTACAAGCGGCACTCCCGTAGCCTTTGGAGTCGTCATTTTTCTTGGCCTTTTTGGTGCAGATGAATCGGCTTCCGCGTCAGCCCGCCTCTTCCCAGCTGGGGGATCTTTCCGAGTGCCTCCCGTTGATGCTGTAGCAGCAGTCCGTTATCCCGTCAACTCTGGTGGACGATATGACCGGGCCGCCACCAACATGTTCTTCGTAGCCTCTAGCTGAGTTCCAACAATAAACTGGTCTCCCTATCATAATCAGGAGACACAGTATTCATGGCGCAATACAGCTTGACGGTCGAATACAAGATCTGTAGCCGAGGGTTATGAACTGGTGTATTAAAATGAACCCCAGTGCACCCGACATTGTAATATTGCCAACCACGGGCTCCATCCAGCAAACTTTCAGCAAACCCCAGACTGTTACTGGGGTTCCGTAATATTAACTGGATATAACCAAACTGGCGAGCAAACCGGCTCGGCAGATATGGCTCCAGATAACACTTATTCTGGTTTCAGTAGACCAAGTGGGAAGGTCGAATACGCTGCAACCAACGAAACCCCTATTTCGGCAGAGTGATCGCATCCTCACCAGAGTCTGCTAAATCTTGGTCAACCTCGAAATCTTTGAAGAAGGGACTGACCTTGACGATCTCCCACCCCTGAAGATAAGACAAGACTCTCCTACAGACGGAAACGCCGGTGTGCAGCCACTTCCTCATGTAGAAGCGGCGGATAAAGGCGTCACCTCCAACGTGATCATCTTCAGGACCCGGACTCATCACGTTCGGGTGATACAGAATCAACCATCCCATCAGATAATGGAATGGTAGCTCAGCGCGGGGAAAGTTGTCTTTCCTGCCCCTCTCATGGACCACGTCATCCACGAAATCCCTCAAACCCCGCAGCAGGTTACACACCATCGCGGGGAGGAGAGCCAAAGGGCGACCAGAAGCCAGTTTTACTGCTGGCAAAATGAGGTTCTGGGTCACCCTCTCCACAGAGCTTGACCCACCTGAGAACACACAGTCCCGGAGCCATATCATCAAGTACGCAGTCAACACTGCCTTGGATGACATCCGGTGCACGCAATGCCAGAAATAGTTGTATACATCCTCGCCACTCTCATTTGAACGAGGAGCTTTCTCGCCTAGTCGGCTCATTTCGGAGGTTACTTCCGCGGGCTTCATTCCCTGTGGAGTCGTAAACCGAACCTTCGTAGAGTCCGCCAGGTCCTGCTTGAAGACATAATCCCTCCAAGTAGTCACATGAGGCTGTGACTTGCCTTTGTCCTTCCATTGCAGCAGATAATGATAGCTCGCCACCTCTTTGAAGACGGCCATCAACTCTGGGTCCTTCTTTTCCAGAACCAGGATCTCTTCATTTGTCGAAAAATATTCCTCATACGGTTCCGAGCCCCAGGGAAGCTTGGACACCTCGTACATCTCATGGAGAGCCAATCCCAATTCCCCCACTGGAGTAAAGAAAGTGCCAGTCTGGGTATTGAACATTTCCAAGAGTGCAAGAAACATATGCTTATTGAGATCCACGCCAGCCTGTGTGGCACGGATAGCGGCCGTCAGACCAATCTCTTTAAGCTCAGTCTTGAACTTCGACAACACCCAAAGGGTCAACTCGTCCCATTTTGGCACGTGGTGACACCAACCTTCAACCCTAAAGCCACCTTTCGGATACATAACCTTTGACGTTAACATCCGATTTACAAAGGTCGAAGCACCAAAGGCAAAGGTGTCACTAGGAACCTCACTATAAAGGCTCCCAGGGCGCAAAGTTCGACAACTGAACGAGGGCCCGGCTCGCGAGGCGGCCAAGGTATCCCTTTGATTCGAAGTAACATCAATCGAAAGAGTACCCCCCACTGCCACTCCTTGAGAAGGAGTAAGTTCCCATGACATCCTTCTCTTGGAAGCTAAACGGTAGAAGGCCATCAGCGGCAATTGGCGTTCAAGTTGTCGTATGTACAAAACCATGCCCTTCGCAGAGAAGAACCAGTCTTCTTTGATCTTCAGTATCTTTGCCTCGGTGGAGATCAGTCGGTCACCAAACAAAAAGGCAGGTTTCAAGAAGGTCACATCCTCGGACTCAGCAGATTCCTGTTTGCCGCTCTCCATCATACTCTAGAGAAAAAACAGGCGACTGATTTTGGATTTGCAGCATTCTCTCGGAAGGCTGATTCAGTAGGATAGCAGCCTTCGCGGGGTTAATAACCTTCTCGTCGAAATCAACTCCCATTTGACAAAAAGAAGCATCCAGAAGAACTTCATTCAGCAAAGGGATAGTCATCGACACTGACACAGCAAAAACAAAAGTTAGGCAAGAAGCTTTAAGAAGACAAAGTGTGTCAAACAGCCTGGCGCATCATCAGGGTCTAAACCCATGCGCGTCAGCAGTGAAGCTTCGACGCATCATCTGGGTCTAAACCCATGCGCATCAGCAGTGAAGCTTCGACGCATTATCAGGGTGTAAACCCATGTGCGTTAGCAGTGAAGCTTCGGCACATCATCAGGGTGTAAACCCATACACATTAGCAGTAAAACCTTGGCGCATAATCAGGGCCTAAACCCATGCGCGTCGGCGGAATAGCCTCGACGCATCATCAGGACAGAAGTCCATGCGCATCGGCGACAAAGAGTTAGGACACAACAACATGATGCAACTCAGCCATGTGCTCCAAACTCGTCTAAAAATTTGAGGGATCACACCCACCCGTCACCACAGGCCGAACGTCGGTCGGAGTCACGATGGTGACTGGAGCATCCTCCTCGACGAACTCCGCAGGCTCCTTCCCCTTGCCAGCACCACCGCGAGGAGTCTTGGGGGCCATCTCGTGAAAGAAAAAGTTTAGGGTTTTTTCAAAAGAAGAACTCTAGAGAAGAAGAAAGCAAAGTGGAGAAGAACCCTCTCCCTCCATCAGACGCCTATTTATAGGCTTAGACTTACGCAAAAACCGATGAGGAGTGACATCAGCCGCCGCCTCGGATTCCATGAAGAGATAAGCAAATAAATCCAAAAAGATCATCATTAATCTTCTTGGTTATCGAAGCGTTATCATTTTCAACTGAGGGGAGCATGCGCTCATCACTGATACACGGAGTACTCATGCGCCCGAACCGTCATGCGTCCCGTTGAAGACACCACCATGCTTCTTATTCAAAGTATTCCAAAACTTGACAAAAAATTTTGGAAACTTTGAAGGGGGTCTTGTAGAAGCATGAAATTTCAGAACCAGAAATCCTATGCGCCTAACACTACATGCGCTAGGAGGCTCGGATGAAGTACTTGGCACAGCAAACAACAAAAGCATAGACATTAAAATAAGATTTTTTATTTCATATAAAAGTCTATTACATGTCTAAAAAAGGCTGTACAAAGGAGAAACTTCTTCAAAAAGAAAAGACCCTAAGTCTACAGTCAGGCGCAGCAACCACCATGTGCTCTCAAACAGGCGTATCTCGCCATGCGCTCTCAGTCAGGCGTATCCCTTCAGCAGCTCAGTTATGTGCATCCCTTCAGTGGCTCAGTTATGTGTATCCCTTCAGTGGCTCAGTTATGTGCATCCCTTCAGCGGCTCAGTTATGTACCACCCTTTCAGTCAGGCGCATCATGAAGTCTCAGCATATACGCCATCAAATACTTCGACTAATAAAGCATTTATTGAGCAGAACGAAGGTGGACAATCAACCCTCTAGCTGGAGAAAGAGCTCTCCAAACCAAGGAAGAGGAGAGCACCACAATCGACCCGCGGCTAAAGGAACAACTTTCAACCCAACCAGAATGGGCAACACCCACTCTAGCAGGAGGAGGAGCTCTCCCAAAGCCCAAGGAAGATGATCGGAGTACCGCAATTCTAATCTGCGGCTCTTCCAGCATAACGGAGACGGGGCTCGAGCATCCCGATCTTTGGATACAACAGGCACCTTCCACCTGCCTCAGAAGCCCTCAACTCTGACTTTTGGATGTAACAGTCACCTTCAAGTCCATCAAAGAAGACAATGCATCGCATCTTCACCCTAGGGGGCATCTCGTCAACAGAATATCCTCGAGTAAACAAGTTTATTTCGGAAGGACGTGAGAGAACGACAAGCAAACTCTCTCCATGCCACTATTTATAGGCCGGGCAAATCAAACCCATGTGTCCAGTGGCTGGCTCTCCGAATCCCGTGCAATAAATTTGCATTAATGGTGATGAATCTGACACTTCGGATTCAGCCAAGTCAAAACGGCTATTTAAAGCACTCGAAGAACGTAACAGTTGGACCAATAAAAACGTGTCATACAAAGCGGATACGCCGGTCAGACCGCGCATCATACAGATGTGCCCATCAGTACCAAGCGCCATATGAGCATGCGCCCCCATGCGTTCCCATACGCCTAGTGGAACGCAGATCGTTGTGCCCACTCAAACACCCATCACCTGTCAAGAATATTAAATACTGAAGTCTGACAGAGTTGGCAGCACGTCCCCCGAGGACTGAACAGTTGACAGCTTTTTCAGAAGACGAAGCGTCGCCGACATCAGCATCATCATTACTTTCCTTCGGCGGTTACAAGCCACGTAGCCGCCCAACCATTCGCATGCGCCTCCGCAGCCATGCGCCCAAATCTCTGCATGTGCCTCAAAAGCCATGCGCCTCAGACTTTTTTCTGATTCCTAAAGACAGAATTCACTACTGAAGCCTCGCATACGCCTCAAAAGCCATGCGCCCAGACTGGTTCATGACTCCTAAAGGTTACAAGCCAAGGTCTTCTCATACGTCCAATCCCAGGCACATCCTATCTGATTACTCTCCACCAAATCCGAGATCTTTGAGCCATGAACCTACGACACGTGTCCTTTGACTCGATTCAGCCTATGAAGGGGTACTAATCACCCAAGATCTCAGCAACTAAAAGATCCTCTCCATTGCTACGTGTCAGTTCGGTCGCAGCCCACAAAGGCAACAGGAAGGATTTAACTCCTCAATCAGAGCGCATCGCCCATTGTCACCCTCATTTTTCCGTATTTCTCGTATTTCGTATTTATACTCGTATCTGGATTTTGGCATATATTTTTATTTTTCTCAACTTGTGGAATTTTGGTATTTCTCGTATTTTGGGTTTTGACATGGCTCGGTTTTAATTGGTTTGAGTTGGTTTGGTTTGGTTTAATGAGTATTGGAACACCTTAGCCTATGCTCCACCTTCATTCCACCACAACCCACCCTCTTTATAATCTCCACCTAACACTCTCTCTCTTTATTACCTCCTCCATTAATTTCTTCTTCTTCTTCCTCCACACAACTCTCCCAACCCATAGGCAAGTGCACCTTGCCACCACATGAGAACCACATTTTATTTATTCATTAGCTAGATTAGGCCATGGTGATGAACATTAGTGCTTGACATTTTGTGATTTGGAGTTTCCATTGTTCTAGATCTAGGTTTTAGCTATTTTCGGATTTTGGTGGTTTTGATCTATCAAACTTCTTTGTTTTCGAGTTTTGATGGTTCCATATTGTAGAAAATTTTCTTCTACCCAATTTTGACCTTTGAAAAGTTGGATTTGGACTTATTTTGACCAAGTTATGAACTTTTTGAAGCTTTGGATTCAACCATGGAGTTCTTGCTGGTTTGGAGGAGACAGTGAGCAGTGTGTAGAGCTTTTTAGCTTATGCCACTGAGTTGTGCGTGCTCTTTAGGGCAGCGTATGCAGACTTGGGTACGCTTTCTGTTGGAAGCGTGTCTCTTGCGTACGCAGACTTGGGTACGCTTCCTGTTGGAAGCGTGTCTCTTGCGTACGCAGACTTGGGTACGCTTCCTGTTGAAAGCGTGTCTCTTGCGTACGCAGACTTGAGCGTGCCCTGGTACGCAGACTTGAGCGTGCCCTGACTTGAGCGTACGTATGTCCTGAGCGTACGCTGCTCTCCTGCGTGCGTGCTTTTGTACGTACGCTGCTCTCCTGCGTGCGTGCTTTTGTGCGTATGCTGCTCTCCTGCATGCGTGCTTTTGTGCGTACGCAGCTTCCCTGTGTGCGTGCTTTTGAGCGTACGCTGCTTCCCTGTGTGCGTGCTTTTGAGCGTACGCTGCTTTCCTGCGTGCGTGCTTTTACGCGTACGCTGCTCCCCCTGTGTGCGTACTTTTACGTGTATGCTCCCCTGCGTGCGTGCTCTTGCACATACGCCCAACCCCCTGACCCCTTGCTTAACCCATTGGCTTTTGGAGTATTGGTTTTATTTCTCGGCTTGGTTTCTCTTTTGTGGATTGGGTTTCCTGAGATCTTGTTCAATACAGCACGACTATCTTGACCCGACACGGCCTAACACGATTTTTAAGTAATTGTTATGACTAGTTCGGTTCTCGGGATTTTCTGTGAATTATGATCCTGGTATTCTCTGAGCTCCTTGCTAGTGACCCAGTGGGGTGCACACCTAACTTGTAACTTGTAATTAATCCTTATGACTTGATAACTTGATAGTGGCCCATGGCGGCACACTCTTGACTTGTAACATGACGTGATAACTTGATAGTGACCGTGGCGGTGCACCCCTGACTTGTAACTTGACTTGATAACTTAATGCTGTTACGACGGCTAACACGACTTGACAAGAATAAATGGCCTGGACACCGTGGGTGAATATGTTTGTACAAATGAACCTGTCTTGTCTTACATCATGTCTAGGACATGAATCCCTGGTTTCCCACGGTCAGGGATTCATACTGAATATGGCTAGGATTAATGACTAGATTGATCAAATAGTTCATGGAGAATTTTCCAGTTACCCGTTGCCCTTTTGGTCTCGGCCTTATATATATATATATATAACTTCCAGCCCGCCGTCGAGTGTGGTACCTTAGGACACATGTATCTTACTACAGTGTGTCTGCTATATCCTGCTATCTTTTCCTTTTCTTGCTGGGATCACTCAGGTAGTAACAAACAGGTAACCGAACTTGGAATTCTCATTGCATCTTGCTAGTAACTAGGTCTGTGATAACCCTAGTTAGTTAAAGTATCAAGTCGTACTTATTGCTTGGCCGTGATTGTTGGTTGAGGTATAATCTGTCTAGTCCTGTCTTGATCCTATACAAGATTATTATATATCTTGATTTCTTATATTCACCTTACCGATAAATGGTGGGAGAAACCAAGTTCTGTTCAGACGAAGGGTTACAACCCCGGTCCTTGTTTGGTTTACAGGTTGTAACCTGGTTATCTGAATAGTCCAATGGTTATCTCATCGTATATCATCCTGTCATGCTCTTCCATATGTTCTGTCTTTCATCGATTCTATACAATATTATCTTTTATATTCACCTATCATGCTTTTCTTAAGTTACTGTCTCTTATTATGTAATTATATTATTGTGCTAATTTGCTGGCTTTAGTTCTTATTTTATGGCCTCCTTTGTGGCACTTGCTCTTTCTGGGGTCTGACTCAGCTGATTTTGTATGGCCAGATACCGGAGCAGCAGCAAAGGATCTACCTGTCTTCCAGCCCGATGGTGACCGCCAGGCGTAACCAGGGCAACGAGTGGGTTTCTTTTGTCCTCCCACTCTATTGTATATTATTCTTTGAAGCGTTTAGCCGACGAGCACTTGTTAGCTCGATGCACTTTACTTCTGTCTGCCTACGGGCTGTAACATGATTGGCAACTCGAGGTTGATCATGTATGACTTAACTCTTGCTAGTCCTTACATTTTGTACGACTAGCTTCATGATCATCTGGATATGTAATGTTTGGGACGCCTTACAATTGTATATTTGGTGATATGATATCTTGTGATTATTATTAGTTGGTTGAGATTGAGACAATAGGATAATTTATGACCTTAAGAGACTGATGGCTTGTAGATAAACCCTCACATATCTAGACAGTCGTGACCGTATGGTGAGATAGATTCCATTTCATTATACGTAGCTGGCTATGTCTGCCCCCGCTCTCCAGTATTCTGGTTCTGGGGCGTGACATGGTTTAAGTGGTAGCCCATGCAGGTCTTGTCAATCAAGAAATGTGAGGGTTTATCGGATAGATGTCTCAATCTGTACTCGCCTTTGATCTCCACTCGTATCTTCTTATCTCCTTGAATCCCTGACTTGATAACATGCTTGCATCATTGTTCTATCCTGGTCCTTTCTTAATATTCCTGATGTCATTACTTCAGCGACATCGCTCCTGTCGATCAGCCAGAAGAAGTTTGGCCGGCAGCCCAGCAACAGCAAGAAGATCAAGATCAGTCCTCAGCAGCCGCCTCCCGAGTCATGCCTTCTGGAGAACCAGAGCCCCCAGTCCAGCCAGTTCAGCCAGCAGGGTCAGAGGATGGGGTCTTGATAGGACTCATCTGTGAGTTGCTTGCGTCTCAGGACCGTCGAGGTGATGCCTTGCAGCAAGCAGTACAAGAAGCTATGAGCGGAAGTGGTCCTCGAGGGAATAGTGCGGTCAACAATTTCAAGCGCCTGAACCCTCCCTTCTTCGACGGCAGCAAGGATGCTATTGCTGCAGATGCCTGGCTACAGGACATTGAAGTTATCTTGGAGGCAGCCAGGACCCCTGAAGTAGAAAAGGTGGCAGTGGTGCGCCTGCAGTTACTAGATCTAGCCCGCAGCTGGTAGGCTATGCAAGCAGCGAGTTTGGGTACGCCTGTCATGTGGACGGTATTCAGTGATATGTTCCAGACCAAGTACTTCGACGCAGTGGCTAGATATGACCTGCAGGCCAGGTTTAGTAATCTCAGGCAGATGAACAGGACGGTCGACGGATATGCGACCGAGTTTTCAACGTTGAGTCGGTTTGCTTCCACCTTGGTGGCAACCGAGCTAGACAGAGCACAGCGATTTCAGCAGGGGCTCCACTTGGAGATCATATTGGTAGTAGAGCAGTTCGAGCACAAAACTTTTGATGCCGTCTTGCGAGCAGCGAGGAGGCATGAGTACACTTCCCGAAGGATAGTGGACCGGACCGGAGATCGGAAGCGGTCTCACGACCAGATGAACTAATCCTCAGCACCGGCCCCAGCAGCTAGGACCTGGACCATTGGAGCTACGAGGACAGATTCGGTTACCTCCTTACAGCATTCTGTCCCGACCTATCCCCAGCAGCAGAAGCAGAAGCGGCCTTTCGCAATGGGTTGTTCTCATTGCGGAAAGCCCAGGCATGTTGTTACTGAGTGCCGTAGAGTACAGGGATTGTGCTTGGTTTGTGGTTCGCCAGGCCACATGATAGGATCTTGTCCGTTCAGAAACAGATCATCGTCGACAGTAACTAGTCCCTCGATTATGGGACCAGCACCAGCACCAGCACCAGAACCAGCTCCAGTTCACCAACCACAGCAGCTTCCGTTCCCGGGTCCATTGCCGTCTCAGGCCCAGGCCTTCCAGCAACAGAGGCCTCAGCAGTTCGCCCTGGCCCAAGCCCAGATCCAGAATCGGCAGAGAGGTATCTGTGTCCTATTATCTTGCTTTCCGCCGTCGTTATGCGGGACACATGCCATATTTCATGTATCCTAATTATAACGGTATATTTCGGACCCGAGCCATGTCCTAGATTATTCGAAAACGGTTATTGGTACCAACCTTTTCGTATGAGGAAAGGCCTGTGTCCCTGTTTGACCAAGGGGAGAGACCTCAAGCGTAAGACTATCAGTTTAGTTCATGTTGCTTGAGTTCATCGCTCCTTGAGAGAGTCAAACGTGGGAGTGTGAGGATGATATCCGATCACGTTATCCCTACCTGTTTGACTCGTAAGGTACAATGTCATTATTATACCTTACGTTTTCCCTTCCTTGCTTGCATTGTATGATTGTATGATTGAATTGCTTAGTGTAGTTGTTGGTGCTTAGTATAGCTTGTCGTGGCAATCTCTAGCTCCTTGATTAAATTCCAAGGACGGAATTCTTTTAAGGTGGGTAGAGTTGTCACCCTCATTTTTCCGTATTTCTCGTATTTCGTATTTATACTCGTATCTGGATTTTGGCATGTATTTTTATTTTTCTCAACTTATAGAATTTCGATATTTCTCGTATTTTGGGTTTTGACATGGCTCGGTTTTAATTGGTTTGAGTTGGTTTGGTTTGGTTTAATGAGTATTGGAACACCTTAGCCTACGCTCCACCTTCATTCCACCACAACCCACCCTCTTTATAATCCCCACCTAACACTCTCTCTCTTCATTACCTCCTCCATTAATTTCTTCTTCTTCTTCTTCCTCCACACAACTCTCCCAACCCATAGGCAAGTGCACCTTGCCACCACATGAGAACCACATTTTATTTGTTCATTAGCTAGATTAGGCCATGGTGATCAACATTAGTGCTTGATATTTTGTGAATTGGAGTTTCCATCGTTCTAGATCTAGATTTTAGCTATTTTTGGATTTTGGTGGTTTTGATCTATCAAACTTCTTTGTTTTCGAGTTTTGATGGTTCCATGTTGTAGAAAATTTTCTTCTACCCAATTTTGACCTTTGAAAAGTTGGATTTGGACTTGTTTTGACCAAGTTATGAACTTTTTGAAGCTTTGGGTTCAACCATGGAGTTCTTGCTGGTTTGGAGGAGACAGTGAGCAGTGTGCAGAGCTTTTTAGCTTACGCCATTGAGCTGCGCGCGCTCTTTAGCGCAGCGTACGCAGACTTGGGTACGCTTCCTGTTGGAAGCGTGTCTCTTGTGTACGCAGACTTGGGTACGCTTCCTGTTGGAAGTGTGTCTCTTGCGTACGCAGACTTGGGTACGCTTCCTGTTGGAAGCGTGTCTCTTGCGTACGCAGACTTGAGCGTGCCCTGGTATGCAGACTTGAGCGTGCCCTGACTTGAGCGTACGCATGTCCTGAGCGTACGCTGCTCTCCTGCGTGCGTACTTTTGTGCGTACGCTGCCCTCTTGCGTGCGTGCTTTTGTGCGTACACTGCTCTTCTGCGTGCGTGCTTTTGTGCGTACGCAGCTTCCCTGTGTGCGTGCTTTTGAGCGTACGCTGCTTCCCTGTGTGCGTGCTTTTGAGCGTACGCTGCTTTCCTGCGTGCGTGCTTTTGCGCGTACGCTGCTCCCCCTGCGTGCGTGCTTTTGCGTGTATGCTCCACTGCGTGCGTGCTCTTGCGCATACGCCCAACCCCCTGACCCCTTGCTTAACCCATTGGCTTTTGGAGTATTGGTTTTATTTCTCGGCTTGGTTTCTCTTTTGTGGAATTGGTTTCCTGAGATCTTGTTCAACATAGCACGACTATCTTGACCCGACACGGCGTAACACGATTTTCAAGTTATTGTTTATGACTAGTTCGGTTCTCGGGATTTTCTGTGAATTATGATCCTGGTATTCTCTGAGCTCCTTGCTAGTGACCCAGTGGGGTGCACACCTAACTTGTAACTTGTAATTAATCCTTGTGACTTGATAACTTGATAGTGGCCCGTGGCGGCGCACTCCTGACTTATAACATGACGTGATAACTTGATAGTGACCGTGGCGGTGCACCCCTGACTTGTAACTTGACTTGATAACATAATGCTGTTGCGACGGCTAACACGACTTGACAAGAATAAATGGCCTGGATACCGTGGGTGAATGTGTTTGTACAAATAAACCTGTCTTGTCTTGCATCATGTCTAGGACATGAATCCCTGGTTTCCCACGGTCAGGGATTCATACTGAATATGGCTAGGATTAATGACTAGATTGATCAAATAGTTCATGGAGAATTTCCCAGTTACCCGTTGCCCCTTTGGTCCCGGCCTTATATATATATATATATATATATATATATACTTGGGATTTGTTGCTATCCGTCGAGATGAGCGCACTTCCAGCCCGCCGTCGAGTGTGGTACCTTAGGACACATGTATCTTACTACAGTGTGTCTGCTATATCCTGCTATCTTTTCCTTTTCTTGCTGGGATCACTCAGGTAGTAACAAACAGGTAACCGGACTTGGAATTCTCATTGCATCTTGCTAGTAACTAGGTCTGTGATAACCCTAGTTAGTTAAAGTATCAAGTCGTACTTATTGCTTGGCCGTGATTGTTGGTTGAGGTATAATCTGTCTAGTCCTGTCTTGATCCTATACAAGATTGTTACATATCTTGATTTCTTATATTCACCTTGCCGATAAATGGTGGGAGAAACCAAGTTCTGTTCAGACGAAGGGTTACAACCCCGGTCCTTGTTTGGTTTACAGGTTGTAACCTGGTTATCTGAATAGTCCTATGGTTATCTCATCGTATATCATCCTGTCATGCTCTTCCATATGTTCCGTCTTTCATCGATTCTGTACAATATTGTCTTTTATATTCACCTATCATGATTTTCTTAAGTTACTGTCTCTTATTATGTAATTATATTATTGTGCTAATTTGCTGGCTTTAGTTCTTATTTTGTGGCCTCCTTTGTGGCACTTGCTCTTTCTGGGGTCTGACCCAGCTGGTTTTGTATGGCCAGATACCGGAGCAGCAGCAAAGGATCTACCTGTCTTCCAGCCCGATGGTGACCGCCAGACGTAACCAGGGCAACGAGTGGGTTTCTTTTGTCCTCCCACTCTATTGTACATTATTCTTTGAGGCATTTAGCCGACGAGCACTTGTTAGCTCGATGCACTTTACTTCTGTCTGCCTACGAGCTGTAATCATGATTGACAACTCGAGGTTGATCATGTATGACTTAACTCTTGCTAGTCCTTACATTTTGTACGACTAGCTTCATGATCATCTGGATATGTAATATTTGGGACGCCTTACAATTGTATATTTGGTGATCTGATATCTTGTGATTATTATTAATTGGTTGAGATTGAGACAATAGGATAATTTATGACCTTAAGAGACTGATGGCTTGTAGATAAACCCTCACATATCTAGACAGCTGTGACCGTATGGTGAGATGGATTCCATTTCATTATACGTAGCTGGCTATGTCTGCCCCCGCTCTCCAGTATTCTGGTTCTGGGGCGTGACACCCATGCGCCTCCATCAACAATCACCATGTGGCATCCCCACAAACTGGCGCATCCTACTTATGTGCGCATGAGCAGCCAGCCTGCAAGCTATAAATAGAGGGATCATTTCCTTCTCCCAGATCCACGAACACACCTAAGAATACACACAGAGAGGCAGATACAGACACTCAACGTCTCCTTTCTCTCTGCAAGCTCCGGCACCCAGAGCAACTCAGACCTTCAGAGAACCGATAACCGTCGTCAGATCGTCAACGGAGTCAACGCATTACCACTCGCTCCATCAGCACAAGGGACCCAGATAAACAAAAGTGTACTCCTAGGACTACATCTAAGTCCTACATTGTAACTTGTATTGAAATTACATCAAAAGATTTTAATGGCAAACAGAAAGCAAAGAAAAAAGGAAAGGAAAAGGAAAGGAAAAGGAAAAAAGAAAAAGAAAAAGAAAAAAAAAGAAAAAGAAAAAGAAAAAAGGAAAAAAATGAACTCCAAACACAGAGTTCGAACCCGTACCTCCCGAATCAACACTTAACTTAAACCCACAGGCTAACCAACTTGTCAAGTCTGAGTTCTGTTAATATATATATATATATATATATATATATATATATATATATATATATATGTTATCTATATATTATATATTAAAAAAAATCAGTTCGGCGCCTAGGCGCTAGGCGGGCTCTTGGCGCACCGTCCCCGCGTAGCGATTTTTAGAACATTGATCTGAGTTGTAACTCAGTTCTGTCCGTCAGCAACTGCGATTGCGAGAAAGAACGTAATATTTATTTTCTGATTATTGTTGCTTTTGTAATCAGATTTATATTATAGTGTTTCTCGTGGATCTCGAGAATAATCAGAAGGGAAACGTTTGTTTGAACCTCTGATCTCGACATCGAGTCTACCATCTTTGATCAAGTCCCGGGACTAACATATTCATCCCCCAAAGTGTACCTCCAAACCATCTCTCCTTATGTGACATATTAAATAACATTATTCTAGTATGTCGAGTGATCTTGGTGGTCAGCGGAGATAGGCATAAAAGCTCTGGTTGGATGGCCGAAGATTAGTGAATCGAGCCACGGGGGTGTATTATTTTTTTCATTTATGGTGGAAGTTGGGGGACAGTGGACCCAAAAGACATACAATGCAATGTGCACAAAAAGTATCGAACGTTACGCCGGACACCATAAAAAAATTACGCTATTCATCATCCAAAAAATTTGAACAAGACAAATTTTAACCCCAAAAAATGATCACCCAATTTTTTTAATATTAATGTTAATTTCAATTTTAAATTTAATGTCAATTTTAACTTTAGTATTTGTCATGTCGGTTGCCATGTCAGATATCACGTCTGCTGCCACATAAGGAGGGATGTTTTGGAGGGACACGAAGGGATTAATATCATTATTCTAATTTTAAAGCATCATTCGTCACTACAAGGATCGGTGAGGAAGCTTTGCGACAACTTGGAAGAGCTGGCACTTGTAACAACCAATTATGGTGTCGTCCACGACGACAAAGACTACATAATCGAATAGGGTTGGTCAAATCATATGACTAGCGATAAGGAGATGCTACTATCCATCTAGAATTCTCTTCATCCTCCTCTTGTTCCACCTGGATATTTCCATCATATTTCTAATTCTTTTTCTAGAACTCTCTTTGTGTTATAGAAATCATCAAAAATCTTCTAGACAAATCCTTATCCTTTCACCTTTATTTTAACCTCCCTATTCTTCCAAATCCGTATTGTGAGTGTCTTTGTGTGAGTGTTTGCTAGTAGTTCCCTTTACGAGTATTATCTTGAGCGCTTGTACCATCTTATACACAAGTTTAATATAATAAAATTCTATTGTTGAGTGTTCCAAGTTACTATTATTATGTCTCTATCACGGTTGCAACCATAACTTAGCTCACTAACGGGGCTAACCCACTTGATGCATGTGTAAGCTCAAATCATGAGGTTCAAGGAACCTATGAACGGGTGGATCTAGTGAAATTGAACCTAGATTAGTTACCTCATTTGCAAATCGAATGACAATTTTGTAATTCACTAGGGTGTTTCCCACCAGTTGAGACTGGTGGATCGTTAGCAAAGCTCATCCCTGGTTTCAATTTCTAGATTCAGAAATTTGAAACTCATTTAGTTGAATAGTAAAATAGTAAAGCTCAATTTTCGATCCAAATTTTTAGATTTTCGGTTCCATCCCACCCATGGGACCCAAGGATTAATTGGGCCTCCCAATTTCTAGATTCAAGATTGTAGAAATAGAAACTCATTTGGTAGAATAGTAAGCTACATTTTCAGCCCTACTCTCTAGATTTTAGATTTATTATTATTATTTTTCCACGCCAATTTTTGACCACACAATCATTGGGATCGGAGCTTACTTTATTATTTTCTACTATTCTAATACAAGTCCAACTCATTCTACATTTACTTTTTTTTTAAAAAAAAAGGGATCTCAAGATAAAATTTTAAACATTATCTACTAATAACTCTTTAGAAAGGTTCAAGTCTAGCCTCGCAAAAATAATGTTAGTCTCGGGACTTGACCAAAGATGGTAGACTCTATGTCGAGATCAGAGGTTCAACAAACGTCCACCTTCTGATAATCCTCGAGATCCAAGAGGAACACTCTAATATGAATCTGATTACAAAAGCAACAATAATCAGAAAAATAAATCTCACGTTCTTCCTCGCAATCGCAGTTGCTGACGGACAGAACTGAGTTCAGAAAATAAATCTCACGTTCTTCCTTGCAATCGCAGTTGCAGACGGACAAAACTGAGTTACAACTCAGATGAAGGAGAAGAAAGAAAAAGAGTAAAGGTTCTTGCTGGGGTGATTAAGATCATCGTTGCTCAAAGCAAGATTCGTCCCAACACGATCTGCTTCCAGGAACCAGCAAGTTCACGAAGAACTTCTGGAACGCTCGTAAGTCAATATTTGAGACTTGAACGGGCTTCCTGGACTTTACAGAATTTCTTAACTCTCTTCTTGGTGCATCTTCCAAAGGAGGCCAAAGGGCTCTATTTATAGAGTGGAGTGAGACTTCACCTCTTCTCCTATCCAATGTGGGACTAAAATACCAATACTCACAAATAGAGTTTGATATTTTAGATCATCCCACAATCAGCATAGAAGTGTGCCAGTCCACGCCTACCCCCCGAACACTCCCGTGCATGTACGAGACATCCTGGAGTCCGTGTCCGAGTCCGAGTCCGCACAACAAAAATCAACTTGCATCCTTGTTGGAATTAATCATTTTTTCTTCTAGGAAAATACTCCCACATGACACACACTTGTGCCCCACCACACCTCATGTGTACACCTCAACACAAGCAATACATTATATTAAGATAGTCACCATTTGGTGTA
Source organism: Iris pallida (assembly GCA_029216955.1). Lineage (NCBI taxonomy): Eukaryota > Viridiplantae > Streptophyta > Magnoliopsida > Asparagales > Iridaceae > Iris > Iris pallida. The sequence goes on along the minus strand of JANAVB010003599.1, from coordinate 9,645,629 downwards.
GCCGATGTGGGACTATCTGTCACGACCCGCACCCAGTGAAAGGGCACGAGAAGTAAAGAACGCCCAGCCTACGCCGCAGTGTCGGCGGTAGAACGCTGTCCTGAGTCACAGTATCTAATACAGTCTAAAATAAACTCCGAATGGAGAGTAAATAATAAGTAACTCAATCACAATACTAAGATGGAATAGAAGAAAGAATCTCAAGACAATCACAGATAAAAAGTCTAGGTGTAAACCACCAGAATAAATCTCAAGTACAACTCATAAAGTCTCAAATAGAAATACAAATAAAGTACTAAGTCTCAGCTAGACTATAGGCAAGTCCTCAGCGACTGTGGGATCCTCCTGAGGGTCCACGTCGCCAGTGTCATCTAAGCCAATGCCATAATAAGTAGGACAGAACTCTTCATCATCACCTGTAAAATTTTCAACATACCCAGTCAGGACGGAACGAGCACATATCTCTCACAACAGTTCATAGCAGGAATGGACATATAAAGCAAGCTATAGAAAACTATACACGAATCGCTGTAAAGGAAATCAACAAGAGAGAGAGACTATAAAATGAGATATAATATGACAATAGAGAAATATAACCTTCTACGTGAATCAGAGCATGAATTGGTTATGTAAATGGTCTGGGTTGCACATGGATACAGCTATAGAGTGCACATGGATACAACTACTGGGGATAATGATCACATAACCAACTACACTCTCTCTGTCCCCAATCAATACACAAGGATCAATACATGTTATGTTATTGTACATGGATATCAACTACTGTATACATGGAGCTCATATGGTCATGAGTGTACATGAATAACATATGAGTGCACATGGATAAATATGAATACATGGAGTACATGATGGCCATGATAAAGTACATGAACATGACATACTCGATGTATCCGAGAGGATAACATCGCATGGAAAGATCCAGAGGGTACTAATCCGTGTGAACATCGTGTCAGCATCAAATATACTAGTCTATAACAAGAGAACATATCCAAGGAAGTATGAAAAGATCAGAGAATGTACTCGCCTGGCAAATCGAACTGCTGATGATGAGGTGTAACTAAATTGGGGCAATGTAAACCTATTTAAAATACACACATGTCACAACCAAGTCCACAATATCAAAAAAAATAGCTACAATGCAAGACTACATGCTTCTAGGTCCATTTTGGTCAAAGTCAACCCTCGGTCAACTCTGGTCAAACCTGGTCAACGCTGGTCAAACCTAGTCAAACCTGGGTCAACTGGTCCGTCTACTAATTTCTAGGTCATACACAAAATTTTCGGTCATTCGGAGTTCGTTTGAGTTGAATTGGATCAAGTTTGACCCAAAGTTGACTTTTGTCAATTTGGTCAACTTGTCGGCCAATTCGACTAAACTAAGCTCGAAATGACAAATCAAATCTGTCCTAAGGCTCCTATAGTCATATACACAACTACAATCTAATCTAAGAGAATTAACAAGCTTATATATATATATACATATAGGTATATACACACATGTGTATATACAATACAACAAAATCCAAATCTAACAAAAAGTGATGTGTGCGTGTGTGTGTACTGGTGCTTACTGAATGAGGTAAATTCTGAGATTAAAACAGCAACACAATCATGATATTTCCCAAGTTAATATACTATTATATACATATATATACAATCAAGAAATTATCTCTATATATATATATATATATATATATATATATATATATATATATATATATATATATATATATATATATATATATATATATATATATACAATACTCAAAAGGAAAGTAATACCAATGGTTTTTGAAATAGGTTTAGTGAATCCAAATCTGGAATTAAAACCATCTCGACCCATTCTCAACATGTATGTATTAGCAATGGGTTTCAACAGGGCTTTATATATATATATATATATATATATATATATATATATATATATATATATATATATATATAGCTATGTATAGAAAAGCATATATACTCATAATTGATGGAAAATTATGAAACAAAACCAAAAGTTGGTTCCTACAAATCCGAAACCTCATATATGTCCTGAAACTCAGATTTTGTAAACTAAGAAGTTGGAAATCAAAATATCGCTTTTAACTCAAAAATCGAAATATCATATAAATCTCATTTTTTTCTAATTCAATGAAAACCCGTTTATACTTGAAAAAGGCAAACAAATAGGTAATAATTCTGCGGATCATTTCCCGCAAGTTCTAATTATCATATATGAACTAACAATTCAGAAAATACGGACTAAAAGTCAAAGGATCGAAAAAATCATATTTATATTCAAAACTTTGAACCCGAAAAACCCAATTTTGACAAAACGACTCAAAACGCAAAATACACCAAATCAACCCACGAAACTCGACATACACGCTGGTCTCAACCTACGTGATACGATCGGGTACTCTCGGGTTCGAAATCGTGTCCGTGTCGTGTCCACAGAATGCGTATCGGAATTTTCTGATACCGCGTGGTACGCGTGCGTTCTCGCTCGTTTGAGCGCCGCACACGCAACAAAACGCCACGTGCTCGTGCACGTAGCTGGGGGGGTCCTGGGGTAGGTCTAGGACATGATGACACGGCGACATGATGCGCCAAAGCGACGCATACAGCCCCCCACCCGTGTGCCCTCGTGCACGCGGTTCCATCCTCGTGGCTCGCTCGTCGGGCCACGCCGTGACTCGAGATTCGTCCTACGGGTCGTCTAGGTATAGGTCGACATGTCCCGGGTCCTGGAATGGGTCTTCGCTGCATCGTGTGTGAGCACGAAGTCCGTTCCCGCGACAAAAATCAGCCCGAGTTCACAGTGTGGCTGACCAGTGCACGCGCGATTTCTCCGCGCTCGCTCGACAAAACATCGTGAAATTTTACGGACATGTGGGCAGAGGTTGCCCCTACATGCTTGTAAAATTTCACACAAGACGGAGCTCTGTGCGTCGAGTTATGACGCACAGACTGCAGGACGTGCACGGGATCTCGTGCACGCGTGTCCGTGTCCGAAACGTCGCTGAAAAGTCATCGATTTCCAATCCGTCTTCACGAAAGTTTATTGAAATGATATTATCTAAACATCTTTGAAGTCAAAATCGAAAAACAGCAACTTTCAATCCTAAGCGGCATTTCGTCGAACACGTGCCGTAAGGGACCGACACGGGCTCGATACCTCCATCAAACGGAGTCAAAATCCCACCAAATTTCATGGGCAAGGCTAGGGACCTATATGGATGCAAAAATGAAGAAAACCCAGATTTGTAATGGTAGATTAGGGTTTTACCTATTGAGTGTCAAAACTCAATGATCGGGGCTCCTCGGTTGTCGTGTCGGCCGATTTTCCTCCAGCAAAACCTTCTGTCTCCACTCCAGAAATGGTCCAGCAGATCCTCCTCTCCTCGGCGAGCGCAACGGAGTTCGTTTGGGAAGAAATAGACTCCGGATGAAGGGAAAAAGTGTTTTGGAGAGTTGGATCTCTTAGGGTTTCCTTGTGGAGGCTGCAAACTATGAATGAATGCAACAATGGGAGGGGGTACTGCTGTTGGACGGCCAAGGGGGGTTCTCTAGGGTTAGGGTTTCACTTGGGACAACTCTTTCTCAAGTAGAAATGGGCCCAAGTCGAAAAGCTCAAAGGCCTACATGCAAAAAGGCTAATTAAATAATTAAAAGTCTTAAAAATAATCTAATGCACAAATTAAATTCTAAAAATGAAAATAAAAATTCTAATACATGGTTAGGCCCCTATACAAGTCCACTAGGGTTAAACCAGTTGCTAGCACAAACAAGAGTCAACATATCTAGAAAATCACAAAAGGCCAAAATGGCTAAAAATTAATTAATCACTCTAAAAATTTACTAATAAAATCTAATTTAATTCTAATGATAATAAATCTAATTTCTAATATAGCATTAAGGTTCTAGGTCATGGTTGGCTAAGGTCAAACTACTAAGTCATCAGTCTACAACCAATCAAATCACACTGCAAGCAATCCAATTAATAAATAGATAAAAATTTAAATAAAAATCATAAAAATTGAAATAAATAACAATTACTAAAATATCCTTGAAATTGAACAGTGAGTGTGATAAATCTACCCTCCTTAAAATAATTTCGTCCTCGAAATTAAGATGATCCTACTCCTTCTAGGTCAAATCCCCAACAATCATGGTCTTAAGAAAACTTATCTAAATCATGCAGTTGGAAAGATATCATACATAATTATGGCAGGAAATCAGTCTGGGGTCTCCTCTAGCCACTATAGTCATACTAGATCAAAAGTAGTCGTAAGATATCAAACATACAAACAATATGGTAGGGTACAATAATCATCAAGATAGGATAAGGTATGGGTCAAGAACTCACCTCTACTAGGTCTGGTAGCTGGAACTCTCTTCCGGAGGTAGGCCTCGACTAGGGGCAAGTGTAGTAGGACAGTCTCGTATCTTGTGTGCAATTGACCCACAAAATAGGCATAATCCTAGTCTCTTCCTACAGTCCTTCCATACGTGCCCAAGCTTCTTACAGAAAGTACAGGTAGGCACTCGCTCAACTGGCCTCTGCTGGACAGGAATCTGAACTAGATAGGCTGGTCTAGGCTGAAAGCTTGGGTACTCCTGAGGCTCTGGATATAAACTGCTCCTCGCTCTCTTAGGACTAGGCTCCTCCCTCAAATGCATGTAATCCCACAACAGTTGAAAACTGAGACTCTGCTCTCTCATAAGCTCAGCCTGAAGTCTCTGCACCTCCTGTACATCCTGAAGAAGTCTGTAAATATGAGCTCCATCAGGAATGGCATGGGGTACCACTCCATGAGGCAAAGGAAGGCCCTCAGTCTCCGACTGAACTGCAGTCCTCTCCTGAAGGATAGGAGATGGAGAAAAATTCTCCGGTGAGGCTACTAACACCTCCTGAGCAATAGAAAGGGAAAGTACAATCTCGGTCTCATCCGGAATTGCAGCTGTGCACTGGGGACAGACTCTGGTCATGGGTGCCATTGTGGAAAAGATAAGAAAAATAATAAATCATCAGGCTGTAAGGCAGTCTATCATCCTATATGAAAACTGGTGATAAAAAAAATAACTAAAATTAACCATAAAGCATTACTATTCTAAAGATGATCAAAATCGAAGGTTTAAAGTACGACTGTCAATAACACTGAAATCCAAGCATACTATATATATATCTATAAGAAATTTTAGTCTCGATATGATCTAAGTTGATCAAATCTAGGATGAATCGAGGTTTGGGCAAGATGGAGAACGAGGTCATTGAAGTTTGGACACGAGTATTCAAGACTTGAAATCCATGTCACAATTGAATTATTCAATTGAATAAGGTTCCAAACATTGGATGATAAGGGAATGACCAAGTCGACTGGTCGCGATCAAGGGTTTAGAATTCAACACTATTGAAATCCTAAAGGATATTGCGAGGATATAGAAATAAGTCAATTTTCTCCTTTTGATAAGGAAGCTAAACGTGATACCTTGGGTTGACCTATTAAGTACAGTGCCTTGTCTTTCTGAAATATGTGAAAGACAAAAGCAAAAGAGTTCAAAGACGATGCTATTGAGTACAATACGTGGTTCATAGATGACGAAAATAATTCAAGAAGAATTGCCAAAGCTGTCGTGGATGAGACATATGCCCTAGAGTCTCATCCATGTAGAGTAATATATGAAAGCGAACCAAAATACACTAGGTTGATCAGACCATCATACACCGGTTCTGATTAGACAATATGTTAGTGGGTCGACCCAATAAAATATGTCATGATCAAGCTCGAAAAAGAGATAAGCTTACAAAACTAAGGCTAAATTAGCAGCGTAAGGTAGTCAAAATATAAGTAAGGGAGGTAATGATGAAGAAGAAAAATAGTCCAAGATCATTAACTAAGCTGGTCAAGCAATCAAGATAAGGTACAAGGTTAAGCATTTAAGGAAACAAGAAGAACACCATCACATGTTGGGTCGAAAGAATTGAGTCATGGTTGGATCTCGAATTTAAGTCAGAAAGTAATTTAGTATCATGGTAAGGGTTCAAGAGGTGACAACTAATACAAGAATAAAGAAAATCAAGTTGAAGCATGAAATAAATTTAATTAAGAATCCAGTGACATAATTTAGGGACACAGTTCTAAAGGCGAATACTGTTAAGGAATGATCAAATACAAACGGTTAGAAAGTCACAATAAAAGATCTAGATTTGAGGGAAGGTTGAGTAAGTCAAGATTGAGATACAATCCCATAGTTTGGCAGACGACTAACAACACTGGAGTATATACTACTATCATAGTCATGAGTGATATGGCGATTAGTGTGGAACACTTCTATCTCATTAAGGTTACCTTGGTGGCCTACCATTACATTTCTTTAAAAATAAATTTCAAAATAATACCTCAATTTGTATTCACTCTAAGCCTTCCAATTTAATTACGACTAATATTTAAATCCTTTTTATAAACCTCATAGTAACTTTTATCACATTACTACTAACCTTTCCAAAATTTAACATTTCAATCCAACTTTAAACTCCAGAGTTAATGAATCATGAATCCATAAAATTCTATATCACTTCATAACTTTAAAAACTCCCAATTTGTCTCAAATAATCCTCAAAATAGACACTCAGCATATCACGGCAATCTAGCATTACAACTCAGTATTTTAACGCACTTATCAACCATAATTCCTCTTTCTAAGTCATTAAAACATAATCACTACTTCTTAAACCAAAATCTAAATAGATTTTTAAATCTCCAATCAATTGACACGATTCCAAATTTGAGATTTTCTTTTCTTCCAAAATAATTGTTTTCATATCTTCCCAATCTTTTAAACCAAATTTTTAATATCATTGCTTCCACTTAAATTTGAAATTCAATAAACATATACATCGCAACTTGTACGACTCAATTTAATAGTTCATACTGCCACCCCCTTTTTTGATCATTATCAAACCAATTTATATACGTTCAAGGATGTATAATCATAATCCAATAATTTATGAATCACATCAATTCCTGAAAACGATTTATATAGATTCTAGCTATTTTCCTCCAGTATCAAAATAAAATTTTTTAATCCTCCGGTGATTACTACTTAGAATCTTCAAGATAAATTTCCTTGGTAATCTCCCAACTTACAAACTACTAATCATTAAATCATCCATTTAGAAAAATGCCCTTATAACTTAATCAAAGTCTCCGTGTATTCCAATTCCTTAATGTAATCCTTCTAGCCATGTATTTGACCAATGAGTATATAGCAGTGTAGCTATCTTCCTAACCTTTATTAAACACGAGAAAGTAAGGTTATTAGTGAAAAGAGTTCAAACAAGATGCAAGAATCAAAGGAGGAATGTGGATTAAAATAAGGGAAAAAGAATTTAAATCGAAGCTCAAAATGAGATTCTCACGGGTCGTCGTCCCAGGAATCTCTCAAGAAATTCTAATTGTGATTGAGTATCCTCTTATTCTAACACCTTACTTCCTATACTCTGTAGCAGGCTCGTAGTAATACAACTAAATTGTCGTACTACCACGACATCGCACTAATGCGAATGTGGTCCTGCATGGACCGAAGGGATGAAATCGTGTCTCCTTAACTATCTTGAAGACAGATCGAACAAGGAATCAATTACTGAAAAAGAAGCAAAATCATCAAAGGAGGACAGTTGTTTTAAAAAGGAGACAATTAACAGCAAGAATTGATAAGAGTTTTTCCTAATGTGATTGAGTACCTTAACTTATATCCTATATCCTATTGCAGGCTGTAATGATACTCTAGTTCGAGTACCACTACGAATCACACTAGTTGTGATTGTGGACCTGTATGGGCCACCACTAAAAACATGTCACGACCCGCACCCAGTGAAAGGGCACGAGAAGTAACGAACGCCCAGCCTACGCCGCAGTGTCGGCGGTAGAACGTTGTCCTGAGTCACAGTATCTAATACAGTCTAAAATAAACTCCGAATGGAGAGTAAATAATAAGTAACTCAATCACAATACTAAGATGGAATAGAAGAAAGAATCTCAAGAGAGTCACAGATAAAAAGTCTAGGTGTAAACCACCAGAATAAATCTCAAGTACAACTCATAAAGTCTCAAATAGAAATACAAATAAAGTACTAAGTCTCAGCTAGACTATAGGCAAGTCCTCAGCGACTGTGGGATCCTCCTGAGGGTCCACGTCGCCAGTGTCATCTAAGCCAATGCCATAATAAGTAGGACATAACTCTTCATCATCACCTGTAAAATTTTCAACATGTCTAGTCAGGACGGAACAAGCACATATCTCTCATAAAAGTTCATAGCAGGAATGGAAATATAAAGCAAGCTATAGAAAACTATACATGAATCGCTGTAAAGGAAATCAACAAGAGAGAGAGACTATAAAATGAGATATAATATGACAATAGAGAAATATAACCTTCTACGTGAATCAGAGCATGAATTGGTTATGTAAACGGTCTGGGTTGTACATGGATACAGCTATGGAGTGCACATGGATACAACTACTGGGGATAATGATCACATAACCAACTACACTCTCCCTGTCCCCAATCAATACACAAGGATCAATACATGTTATGTTATTGCACATGGATATCAACTACTGTATACATGGAGCTCATATGGTCATGAGTGTACATGAATAACATATGAGTGCACATGGATAAATATGAATACATGGAGTACATGATGGCCATGATAAAGTACATGAACATGACATACTCGATGTATCCGAAAGGATAACATCGCATAGAAAGATCCAGAGGGTACTAATCCGTGTGAACATCGTGTCAGCATCAAATATACTAGTCTATAACAAGAGAACATATCCAAGGAAGTATGAAAAGATCAGAGAATGTACTCGCCTGGCAAATCGAACTGCTGATGATGAGGTGTAACTAAATTGGGGCAATGTAAACCTATTTAAAATACACACATATCACAACCAAGTCCACAATATCAAAAAAAATAGCTACAATGCAAGACTACATGCTTCTAGGTCCATTTTGGTCAAAGTCAACCCTCGGTCAACTTTGGTCAAACCTGGTCAACGCTGGTCAAACCTGGTCAAACCTGGGTCAACTGGTCCGTCTACTAATTTCTAGGTCATACACAAAATTTCCGGTCATTCGGAGTTCGTTTGAGTTGAATTGGATCAAGTTTGACCCAAAGTTGACTTTTGTCAATTTGGTCAACTTGTCGGCCAATTCGACTAAACTAAGCTCGAAATGACAAATCAAATATGTCCTAAGGCTCCTATAGTCATATACACAACTACAATCTAATCTAAGAGAATTAACAAGCTTAAATATATATATATATACATATAGGTATATACACACATGTGTATATACAATACAATAAAATCCAAATCTAACAAAAAGTGATGTGTGCGTGTGTGTGTACTGGTGCTTACTGAATGAGGTAAATTCTGAGATTAAAACAGCAACACAATCATGATATGTCCCAAGTTAATATACTATTATACACATATATATATACAATCAAGAAATTATCTATATATATATGTATATATATATATACAATGCTCAAAAGGAAAGTAATACCAATGGTTTTTGAAATAGGTTTAGTAAATCCAAATCTGGAATTAAAACCATCTCGACCCATTCTCAACATGTATGTATTAGCAACGGGTTTCAACAGGGTTATATATATATATATATATATATATATATATATATATATATATATATATATATATATATATATATATATATATATATATATATATATATATATATATATATACATAGCTATGTATAGAAAAGCATATATACTCATAATTGATGGAAAATTATGAAACAAAACCAAAAGTTGGTTCCCACAAATCCGAAACCTCATATATGTCCTGAAAACTCAGATTTTGTAAACTAAGAAGTTGGAAATCAAAATATCGCTTTTAACTCAAAAATCGAAATATCATATAAATCTCAATTTTTCCAATTCAATAAAAACCCGTTTATACTTGAAAAAGGCAAACAAATAGGTAATAATTTTGCGAATCACTTTTCGCAAGTTTTAATTATCATATATGAACTAACAATTCATAAAATCTGGACTAAAAGTCAAAGGATCGAAAAAATCATATTTATATTCAAAACTTTGAACCCGAAAAACCCAATTTTGACAAAACGACTCAAAACGCAAAATACACCAAATCAACCCGCAAAACTCGGCATACACGCTAGTCTCAACCTATGTGATACGCTTGGATACTCTCGGGTTTGAAATCGTGTCCGTGTCGTGTCCACAGAATGCGTATCGGAATTTCCCGATACCGCGTGGTACGCGTGCGTTCTCGCTCGTTTGAGCGCCGCACACGCAACGAAACGCCACGTGCTCGTGCACGTAGATGGGGGGGTCCTGGGGTAGGTCTAGGACACGATGACACGGTGACATGATGTGCCAAAGCGGCGCATGCAGCCCCCGCACCCGCGCGGCCTGCTGCGCGCGCGCGCCCGCGCGCCCTCGTGCACGCGGTTCCATCCTCGTGGCTCGCTCGTCGGGCCACGCCGTGACTCAGGATTCATCCTACGAGTCATCTAGGTATAGGTCGACATGTCCCGGGTCCTGGAACGGGTCTTCGCTGCGTCGTGTGCGCGCACGAAGTCCGTTCTCGCGACAAAAATCAGCCCGAGTGCACAGTGTGGCTGACCAGTGCACGTGCGATTTCTCTGCGCTCGCTTGACGAAACGTCGTGAAATTTTACGGACATGTGGGCAGAGGTTGCCCCTATGTGCTCGTAAAATTTCACATAAGACGGAGCTCTGTGCGTCGAGTTATGACGCACAGACTGCAGGACGTGCACGGGACCGTGCACGGGATCTCGTGCACGCGTGTCCGTATCCGAAACATCGCTGAAAAGTCATCGATTTCCAATCTGTCTTCACGAAAGTTTATTGAAATGATATTATCTAAACATCTATGAAGTTAGAATCAAAAAATAGCAACTTTCAATCCTAAGCGGCATTTCGTCGAACACGTACCGTAAGGGACCGACACGGGCTCGATACCTCCATCAAACGGAGTCAAAATCCCACCAAATTTCGTGGGCAAGGCTAGGGACCTATATGGATGCAAAAATGAAAAAAAAACCAGATTTTCAATGGTAGATTAGGGTTTTACCTATTGAGTGTCAAAACTCAATGATCGGGGCTCCTCGGTTGTCGTGTCGGCCGATTTCCCTCCAGCAAAACCTTCCGTCTCCACTCCAGAAATGGTCTAGCAGATTCTTCTCTCCTCGACGAGCACAACGGAGTTCGTTTGGGAAGAAACGGACTCCGGATGAAGGGAAAAAGTGTTTTGGAGAGTTGGATCTCTTAGGGTTTCCTTGTGGAGGCTGCAAACTACGAATGAATGCAACAATGGGAGGGGGTATTGTTGTTGGGCGGCCAAGGGGGGTTCTCTAGGGTTAGGGTTTCACTTGGGCCAACTCTTTCTCAAGTAGAAATGGGCCCAATCGAAAAGCTCAAAGGCCTACATGCAAAAAAGCTAATTAAATAATTAAAAGCCTTAAAAATAATCTAATGCACAAATTAAATTCTAAAAATGAAAATAAAAATTCTAATGCATGGTTAGGCCCCTATACAAGTCCACTAGGGTTAAACCAGTTGCTAGCACAAACAAGAGTCAACATATCTAGAAAATCACAAAAGGCCAAAATGGCTAAAAATCAATTAATCACTCTAAAAATTTACTAATAAAATCTAATTTAATTCTAATGATAATAAATCTAATTTCTAATATAGCATTAAGGTTCTAGGTCATGGTTTGCTAAGGTCAAACTACTAAGTCATCAGTCTACAACCAATCAAATCATACTGCAAGCAATCCAATTAATAAATAGATAAAAATTCAAATAAAAATCATAAAAATTGAAATAAATAACAATTACTAAAATACCCTTGAAATTGAAAAGTGAGTGTGACACTATCTTTCCTTGTTCAAAGGCAAAAATACCAACAATCCCACACATATCTCAATATATGGGTTGAGCGTTCCCCACAGTGACTGCCCATCATGCATTAGGAGAGATGTCGCTATGACTTGAATCTTTCCGCATAGGTTAAATAATAGCATGATACAAGAATGGACTAAGCCTTAAATTCTGTACCATAACTGTAATTTTTTCTACTCACATAATGACATCAACTGTGCTTCTGGCTGCAAATTAAAGGCCTTGTGCCAGCCTGATTTTAGTGTATAATTTTTGGGCGTCTACAAGTTTACCCTCAAGAGACGGCCTGATATCTCTGTCTATACACTATAGGTGAGTTCTTTATAAAGAGTCATGGCATGAAGCATTACGCTTCTTTGCGGTGCTACGCCGCTATGACATGGCTTAAAGCCGAGGCTTTACCCCACCTTGGTACCTCATCGTAGTGTCATACTACTGTAGCATGAGGTCACAAGCCTCTTTGTAGTGCCAAACTACCCAGCATGAAGCCTTGCGCTTCCGTGCGGTGTTACGCTGCTATGACATGGCTCGCGAAGCCGAGGCTTTACCCTACCTGGTACCTCTTCGTGGTGTTATGCCACTGTAACATGAGGACATCGTCCTCTTTGTAGTGCTGTCTACCTCTCTTTATTACGATTATCATACAACATTAGGCTACCTGCCTATTTGCGGTGCTACTCCGCTGTGACTTGGCTTACAAAGCCGAGGCATTGCCCCTACCTGGGAACCTCATGGTGAAGTCATCTCACTGTAGCATGGAGTTACACTCCTTGTAGTGCTGCACTACCGTGCTTCCTGCAAAGCACTCTAGGCATTCACTCTGCCTGAGAACTCATTAAGGCATTTAAGCCAACCTTCCCACAGGATCCGTTTTCCGCAGAAAACAACAGTAGACAACAGTAGTTGTAGGTCCGTAACCTCTCCATGTCATAGAGGACAAGTACCCACCGTTCTTGATATTCTTCTGGTTAATAGTCCTCCCTTGAACCAAAAGCTAGATGCCTAGTAGATTTCTCTTTGAACTAATAGCATAAAACTTTATGGTAGGATTGTAATAACACAATATTAGAATACCTTTGTAACACCCATATTCTGAATACGTATTTTGTCAAGCTTGCATGTATTTCAGACCTGTATTTATTTTTTCGGATTTTGGCATGTACTTGTAAATTGGCTTGACTTGCAGATTTTGGTTGCCTCGTAAAATGGGTTTTGACTTGGTTTGGTTTTATGTTGTGGAGAAGGTTGGTTTGGTTTGGTTTGGTTTGGTTTGGTTTATTTTGCATTGGAGCACCTTAGCTAACCTCCACCCTACACTCAACTTATCCTCCATCATTAAAATCCCCACCTAACACTCTCTCTCTTCATTACTTCCCTCCATTAATTTCTTCTTCTTCTTCTTCTTCCTTCCTCTACACAACACTCCACCCATAGGCAAGTGCACCTTGCCACCACATGAGAACCACTTTTTATTTGTCCATTAGCTAGATTAGGCCATGGTGATCAACATTAGAACTTGTCATTTTGTGATTTAGAGTTTCCTTTGTTCTAGATCTAGGTTTTTACTATTTTCGGATTTACATGATTTTGATCTATTTAACTTTGATTTTTGCTTGTTTTGATGCTTCCATGTGGAAGAGAATTCAATTTTACTCAAGTTAGACCTTTGAAAATCTAGATTTGGCTTTGATTTGACAAAAATATGAAGAATTGAAGTTTTGGAGATCTTGGAGTTCTTCTCGGGTTGGAGGAGCAGACCTCTCGGCCTGCGCTCTTTCGCACAAGGCCGATTGCGCAGCTCACCCTTTGGTGAACTGCGCATCCCCTCGGCCAGCGCATTGCGCTGAGCTGAACTGCGCTGGCGCTTCTTAGCCCAGCGTTCCCTTTCCCCTTGCGCGTATGGCTCTTGCGCAGTCCACTTCTGCGCAATCCATCCATGCGCCATCCATTCCTGTGCAACCTGATCCAGCGCAATCCATCTGCTGCGCCATCCACCCCTGCGCAGTTGGTACCCTGCGCAGCTCACCCCTGCGCAGTTGGTACCCTGCGCAGCTCACCTCTGCGCAGTTGGCCCCTGGCGCACTTGACTCCTGCGCAACCCGACCCCAGGGATCCTTGCACAATCTGTCCAATCATGGAGATTTGATTTTATTTTCCTTAAGTTTGGCTCTTCTATAGTCCTGAATATTGATATTTTATTAGATATTTTACGTCCATTTTATATCCTTACGCCTTTTGTCATGAACTTGATTTTACTTAATATGTTTGGAATAACTATTGTACATGGCATGGTATGACAAGGAACTAGCATAACACGACAGTGACCCATAGTGGTGCACTCCTGACATGATAGTGGCCCGTCGTGGCGCACTCCTGACAAGTACCCTGACATGATTTTTCTTGATAACTTGATAGTGGCCCGTGGCGGCGCACTCCTGACTTGACTTATAACTTATAACTTGACTCGTATAATCAACTTGACACCGTGGGTGTTCCTGCTTGCTTGCTTGTGCAATCTACTTGTCTTGTCTTGCATCATGTCTAGGACGTGACTCCCTGGTTCCCACGGTCAGGGATTCATACTGAATATGGATTAGGCTAATGACTAGATCAAACTATAGTTCATGGAGAATTTTCCGTCACAGGCAATCTCGTTATCTGGGCGCTCTTAATTGGACTTGTAGCTTGCCGACGAGTAGAGCACATTTCCAGCGCACTGTCATGTGTTGCACCCTCTAAGTCACCTAAGGGTATATCGTCTCCGGGGCGATGTACCCAACCATACTCTCAACCCGCGGAAGGATAACTAGATGGTCTGCAGGGCTTGGGACTAGAAATTTGTCACTTGCATCTTGTTAGTAATTAAGGCTTGTGATAACCCTAGTTAGTTAAGTAGTAAGCCATAGTAATTGCTTGGCCACTTGTGAATGGATGGAGTCCAGCCTTGTCTAAGTCTTGTCTAGTACCAGTACCTGACTACTCTTGAACTTGACTGTTTTACTTATTATTAAACAATAAATGGGTGGAGACAGAGTGCTATTCAGGCGAAGGGTTACAACCCTGGTCCTTGTTTGGTTTAAGGGTTGTAACCCGGGCCTTCAATTATGTTTGGAATGATAATTGAACAATGCTTGATAGTGGTCCGCCGTGGTGCACTCCTGACTTGATAACTTGACCTGCTACACATGACATGACAGTGACCCGTGGTGGTGCACTCTTGACAAGTACCCTGACAATGCTTGATAGTGGCCCGTCGTGGTGCACTCTTGACAAATTAATTCATTAGCCTGGACACCGTGGTTGCTTGCATGGATTGTGCTTGTATAAACTACGAGTCCTGTGTGTCTTGCATCATGTCTAGGGCATGATCCCTGAGTACCACGGTCAGGGATTCATACTGAATCTGGCTAGGTTAATGACTAGATTGATCAAATAGTTCATGGAGAATTTCCCAGTTACCTGTTGCCCCTTTGGTCCCGGCCTTATATATATATACATGGGATTTGTTGCTATCCGTCGAGATGAGCGCACTTCCAGCCCGCCGTCGAGTGTGGTACCTTAGGACACATGTATCTTACTACAGTGTGTCTGCTATATCCAGCTATTTTTTCCTTTTCTTGCTGGGATCACTCAGGTAGTAACTAACAAGTAACCGGACTTGGAATTCTTATTGTATCTTGCTAGTAACTAGGCCTGTGATAACCCTAGTTATTTAAAGTAGCAAGCCGTACTTATTGCTTGGCCGTGAATGTTGGATGGAGTTCAATCTGTCTAGTCTTGTCTTGATCCTGTACAAGATTGTTACAGGTCTGGATTTCTTATATTTACCTTGCCGATAAATGGTGGAAGAAGCCAAGTTCCGTTCAGACGAAGGGTTACAACCCCGGTCCTTGTTTGGTTTACGGGTTGTAACCTGGTTATCTGAATAGTCCCATGGTTATCTCATCGTATATCATCCTGTCATGCTTTTCCATATGTTCTGTCTTTTATTGATTCTGTACAAGATTGTCTTTTATATTCACCTGCCATGCTTTTTCTTAAATTACTGTCTCTTATTAAGTAATTATATTCTTGTGCTAATTTGCTGGTTTTAGTTCTTAAGTGAAGCCTCCTTTGTAGCACTTGCTCTTTCTGGGGTCTGACCCAGCTGGTTTTGTATGGCCAGATACCGGAGCAGCAGCAAAGGATCTACCTGCCTTCCAGCCAGATGGTGACCACTAGAGGGAATCCTGGCAACGAGTGGATTTTTTTTGTTCTTCCACTGTAATTGTACATTATTTTTTTGAGGCGTTTAGCCGCCGAGCAAGTGTTAGCTCGTGTATATTTTACCTTCTGTCTGTCTACGGGCTGTAACATGATTGGCAACTCGAGGTTGATCATGTATAACTTAACTCTTGCTAGTCCTTACATTTTGTACGATTAGCTTCATGATCATTTGGATATGTAATGTTTGGGATGCCTTACAATTGTATATTTGGTGGTCTGATATCTTGTAACTATTACTAGTTGGTTGAGATTGAGACAATAGGATAATTTATGACCTTAAGAGACTGATGGCTTGTAGATAAACCCTCACATATCTAGACAGCCGTGACCGTATGGTGAGATGGATTCCATTTCATTATACGTAGCTGGCTATGTCTGCCCCCGCTCTCCAGTATTCTGGTTCTGGGGCGTGACATGGTTTAA
Source organism: Iris pallida (assembly GCA_029216955.1). Lineage (NCBI taxonomy): Eukaryota > Viridiplantae > Streptophyta > Magnoliopsida > Asparagales > Iridaceae > Iris > Iris pallida. Next base: position 9,628,931 of record JANAVB010003599.1, on the reverse strand, counting down.
GTGGTGGCCCATGCAGGTCCTTGTCAATTAAGAAATATGAGGGTTTACCGGATAGATGTCTCAATCTGTAGTCGCCTTTGATCTCCACTCGTATCTTCTTATCTCCTTGGATCCCTGACCTGATAACATGCATGCATCATTGTCCTATCCTGGTCCTTCCTTAATATTCTCGATGTCATTGCTTCAGTGGCATCATTCCTGTTGATCAGCCAGAAGGAGTTCGGCCGGCAGACCAGCAACAGCAAGAAGATCAAGATCAGTCCTCAGCAGCCGCCTCCCGAGCCATGCCTTCTGGAGAACCAGTACCCCCAATCCAGCCAGTTCAGCCAGCAGGGTCAGAGGATGGGGTCTTGATAGGGCTCATTCGTGAGTTGCTTGTGTCTCAAGATCATCGAGGTGATGCCTTGCAGCAAGCAGTATAAGAAGCTATGAACGGAAGTGGTCCTCGAGGAAACAGTGCGGTCAACAATTTCAAGCGCCTGAACCCTCCCTTCTTCGACGGCAGCGAGGATGCTATTGCTGCAGATACATGGCTACAGGACATTGAAGTTATCTTGGAGGCAACCAGGACCCCTGAAGCAGAGAAGGTGGCAGTGGTGCGCCTGCAGTTACTAGATCTAGCCCACAGCTGGTGGGCTATACAAGCAGCGAGTTTGGGTACGCCTGTCATGTGGGCGGTATTCAGTGATATGTTTCAGACCAAGTACTTCGACGCAGTGGCTAGATATGACCTGCAGACCAGGTTTAGTAATCTCAGGCAGATGAACAGGACGATCGACGGATATGCGGCCGAGTTTTCAAGGTTGAGTCGGTTTGCTCCCACCTTGGTGGCAACCGAGCTAGACAGAGCACAGCGATTTCAGCAGGGGCTCCACTTGGAGATCATATTGGCAGTAGAGCAGTTCGAGCACAGAACTTTTGATGCCGTCTTGCGAGCAGCGATGAGGCATGAGTACACTTCCCGAAGGATTGTAGACAGAACTGGAGGACGAAAGCGGTCCCATGGTCAGATGAATCAGTCTTCAGCCCCAGCCATGGCAGCCAGGGCTTTGACTATTGGAGCTCCGAGGCGAGCAGCTTCAGTTACGTCGGTTCAGCACTCAACCCCGACGTACTCTTAGCAGAAACAGAAGCAAGCACAGTCTTCCGTCGTGGGCTGTTCTTATTGTGGGAAGCCTGGACACATGGAAGCGGAGTGTCGCAAGGTGTTGGGATTGTGTTTATTGTGTGGAGCACCGGACCATAGGGTGGGGTCCTGCCCATTCAGAGTTGATTCAGCATCGATAGTATCTAGTCCTTCGGTTATGGGACCAGTACCAGCAGAACCAGCTCCAGTTCACCAACCACAGCAGCTCCCGTTCCCGGGTCCATTGCCGTCTCAGGTCTAGGCCTTCCAGCAACAGAGGCCTCAGCAGTTCATCCTGGCCCAGGTCCAGATCCAGAATCGGCAGAGAGGTATCTGTGTCCTATTGTCTTGCTTTCTGCCGTCGTTATACGGGACACATGTCATGTTTAATGTATCCTAATTACAACGGTATATCCCGGACCCGAGCCATTTCCTAGATCATTCGAAAACGGTTATTGGTACCAACCTTTTCGTATGGGGAAAGGCCCGTGTCCATGTTTGACCAAAGAGAGAGACCTCAAGCGTAAGGCTATTAGTTTAGTTCATGTTGCTTGAGTTCATCGCTCCTTGGGGGAGTCAAACGTGGGAGTGTGAGGATAATACCCGATCACGTTATCCCAATCGGTTTGGCTCGTGAGGTGTAATATCTTCCTTATGCCTTGCACTTTGATTCCTTGCTTGCATGTATGATTGTATTATTGATTGGTAGTGTAGATTGCTTGCGATAGTATAGCTGTCCCGACATCCCTAGCCTCTTGATTAAATTCCGAGGACGAAATTCTTTTAAGGTGGGTAGGATATAGTGCCCCAAAATTTGTGATACATATTTTATACGTGTTCGTATTTCTGACCCGTATTTCTCTTTTCCTTGATTAGTTAGTTATGGTTTATTTTCATATTTAGCATTGTGGTTTGATTGTCATTTATCGTTCATAGATTAATTCTGATTAGTGGAGCTTGGTTTTATTTGGATAGGAGGAGGATTGGGTTGGCTCGGTTTGGCCTGGCTTGGTTTGGGTTGGCTTGGTTCGGTTTGGGATTGCTCTTGGTTCATCATGAACCAAGGGGTGAACCCCCTACCTACCACCACCACTCATATTTATTACCTATTCTTCTTCTCTCTCTTCATTAATCTCTTCTTCCTTCTCCATTAAATCCACCACCAACCAAGAACACCCCTTAGGCAAGTGCATCTTGCTTCATGGAGGAACTCCGATTTTATTGCTCCATTCTCTTCTTTACTACATTCTAAAACACTTTAGTACTTGGCATTTCTAATTTCCATGGCTAGATTCTTGTAGATCTAAGTTTACTTTATTTTCGGAAATCTTGGATTTTGATCTACTAAACCTTGTTATTTTCGAGTTTTGATGGTTCCATGGTGTAGAGAATTTTATTCTACCCAATTTTGACCTTTGAAAAGTTGGATTTGGACTTATTTTGACCAAGTTATGGACTTTTGAAGCTTTGGGTTCAAACCATGGAGTTCTTGCTGATTTGGAGAAGACAGTGAGCAGTGCGCGCGAGCTTTTTAGCTTGTGCCACTGAGCTGCGCGCGCTCTTTAGCGCAGCGTAGTCTGACTCATATGCTGCCTTTTTGGAGGCGTATGTCTTGCATACGCTGCCTTGACGAGGAGTCGTATGGACCTCATACGCTGTCTTGAAGAGGAGTCGTATGGAGTACATACGCTGCTTTTTGGAAGCGTATGTCTTGCATACGCTGACCTGAGCGTAGCCTGACCTGAGCGTAGCCTGATGTTTAGGCGCAACTGGACCTGACCCTACTTACCCTTGCGCAGCTTGGCTAATGCCCCTTGTTGGCCATAGTACCCCTTGCTCTCCCCCTTGGGCGCATTATGTCCCCATACTCCCTTTTTAATGATTTTGCACCCATTTTATATCCTTACGCATTTTTGTCATGAACTTGATAATCCCGAATTTAATTATTATATTTGGAATGATAATTGAACAATGCTTGATAGTGGCCCACCGTGGTGCACTCCTGACTTGATAACTTGACCTGCTATACATGACATGACAGTGACCCGTGGTGGTGCACTCTTGACAAGTACCCTGACAATGCTTGATAGTGGCCCATCGTGGCGCACTCTTGACAAATTAATTCATTAGCCTGGACACCGTGGTTGCTTGCATGGATTGTGCTTGTATAAACTACGAGTCCTGTGTGTCTTGCATCATGTCTAGGGCATGATCCCTGAGTACCACGGTCAGGGATTCATACTGAATCTGGCTAGGTTAATGACTAGATTGATCAAATAGTTCATGGAGAATTTCCAGGCCAGTTACCTGTTGCCCCTTTGGTTCCGGCCTTATATATATACATAGGATTTGTTGCTATCCGTCGAGATGAGCGCACTTCCAGCCCGCCGTCGAGTGTGGTACCTTAGGACACATGTATCTTACTACAGTGTGTCTGTTATATCCAGCTATCTTTTCCTTTTCTTGTTGGGATCACTCAGGTAGTAACAAACAGGTAACCGGACTTGGAATTCTCATTGCATCTTGCTAGTAACTAGGCCTGTGATAACCCTAGTTAGTTAAAGTAGCAAGCCGTACTTATTGCTTGGTCGTGAATGTTGGATGGAGTTCAATCTGTCTAGTCTTGTCTTGATCCTGTACAAGATTGTTACAGGTCTGGATTTCTTATATTTACCTTACCGATAAATGGTGGGAGAAGCCAAGTTTCGTTCAGACGAAGGGTTACAACCCCGGTCCTTGTTTGGTTTACGAGTTGTAACCTGGTTATCTGAATAGTTCCATAGTTATCTCATCGTATATCATCCTGTCATGCTTTTCCATATGTTCTGTCTTTTATTGATTCTGTACAAGATTGTCTTTTATATTCACCTGCCATGCTGTCACCCTCATTTCCCGTATTTTCCCGTATTTCGTATTTATACTCGTATCTGGATTTTGGCATGTATTTTTATTTTTCTCAACTTGTGGGAATTTCGGTATTTCTCGTATTTGGGTTTGGTATTGGCTCGGTTTTATTGGTTCGGTCTATGTGTGGAACACCTTAGCCCTAAGCTCCACCCTCAACACACCACAACACCCTCTTTATAACTCCACCAACCTCTTCTCTCTCTTCATAACCACCATTAATTTTTTCTTCTTCTTCTTCTTCCTCCACACAACTCCCCAACCCTTAGGCAAGTGCATCTTGCCACTACATGAGAACCATATTTTCTTTATCCATTTGCTAGACTAGGACATAAAGATCAACATTAGTTCTTGGGTTTTTATGATTTGGAGTCTCTGTTGATATAGATCTAAGTTATTGCTATTTTTGGATTTTGCATGTTTTGATCCTTTTTGGTTGGTTTTCCTTGAGTTCTAATGTTTCCATGTGGAAGAGCTTTCAGTTTCACTCCAGTTGGAGCCTTGGAAATCCGGATTTGGAGTTCGGATGGCCAAGTTATGAACTTTTAAAGTTTTGGTTTCAGCCATGTGTTCTTGCTGTTTGGAGAAGGCATTGAGCAGTGTGCAGAGCTGTTTAGCTACGCACACTGAGCTACGCGCGCTCTTTAGCGCTGCATACGCAGGCTTGAGTGCGCTTCCTGTTGAAAGCGTGTCTCCTTGAGCGTGCGTGACTTTTCACGCACACTGTTCCTTGAGCGTGCGTGATTTTCACGCAGCTGCTCCCTTGAGCGTGCGTGACTTTTCACGCACACTGTTCCCTTGAGCGTGCGTGACTTTTCACGCAGCTGCTCCCTTGAGCGTGCGTGACTTTTCACGCAGCTGCTCCCTTGAGCGTGCGTGACTTTTCATGCACACTGTTCCCTTGAGCGTGCGTGACTTTTCACGCACACTGTTCCTTGAGCGTGCGTGACTTTTCACGCACACTGCTCTGTAGCGCGCGTGACTTTCACGAACGCGGCTCTTTCAGCGTGCGTGACTTTTGTACGCTGCTGCCCTGACCCCTTGTTTAACCCTTGATCCTTGGAGTTTTGGTTTTATTTCTTTAAGCTTGGCTTTTCTATGACCCTGTATATTGATATTTTATTAGATATTTTATGCCCATTTTATATCCTTACGCCTTTTGTCATGAACTTGATTTTACTTAATATGTTTGGAATGACTATTGCACATGGCCTGGTATGACAAGGTACTAGCATAACACGACAATGACCCGTAGTGGTGCACTCCTGACATGACCAACCTGACATGATAGTGGCCCGTCGTGGCGCACTCCTGACAAGTACCCTGACATGATTTATCTTGATAACTTAACTTGACCTGTCTTGACACCGTGGGTGGTTCTTTCTTGCTTGCTTGTTAATCCACTTGTCCAGTCTTGCATCATGTCTAGGATGGGACTCCTGAGTACCACGGTCAGGAGTACCTACTAAAATGGATTAAGGTTAATAACTAGAATAACACAGTGGTCATGAAGAGATTGACACAGCTACAGGCAATCCCGTTACCTGGGCGCTCTTGGGATCTGTAGCCTGCCGTCGAGTAGGGCACATTTCCAGCGTACCGTCGAGTGTTGCACCCTCTAAGTCACCTAAGGGTACATTTGTCTTCTGGGCGATGTACCCACCTGAATTCAACCCTAATCTTTCGTCCTGGGTAGCCTGGATGGTCTGCAGGGCTTGTGGCTGTGGAACAATCTCACTGCATCTTGTTAGTAATTAGGCCTGTGATAACCCTAGTTAGTTAAAGTTAGTAAGCCTTAGGATCTGCTTGGCCGTGATTGATTGAATGGGGTATAACCAGTCTAGTCATGTCTTGATCACATGCAAGATTGCTTTCTGTCTTTATTACTTACATTACTTATCTTGCCGATAAATAGTGGGAAACCAAGCTCTGTTCAGATGAAGGGTTACAACCCCGGTCCTTGTTTGGTTTACGGGTTGTAACCTGGCTATCGGAATAGTTCCTTGGTTATCTCGTCGTATATCATCCTGACATGTTTTCGTAATTTTAGTTTTAATATTAGATTTCTGTGCTGATTGCTGGCTTTTGTTCTTATTTCGTGGCCCCCTTGTGGCACTTGCTCTTTCTGGGGTTGACCCAGCTGGTTTTGTGTGGCCAGATTTTGGAGCAGCTCCCGAGGATCTACCAAGCTTCCAGCCCAATGGTGGCGACTAGAAGGAACCCGGGCTACGAGTGGGTTTTCTATTTTGTTTCGCTCACTCTATTGTAAATTTATTCTTTTGAGGCGTTTAGCCGACGAGCACCTGTTAGCTCGATGCACTTTTACTTACTGTCTGCCTACGGGCTGTAAACATGATTAACAAATCCTAGGGTTGATCATGTATGACTTAAACTCTTGCTAGTCCTAACATTTTGTACGACTAGCTTCATGATCAGCTGATATGTAATATTTGGGACGCCTTTTATTGTATATTTAATGATCATACATCTTGTAATTATATTACTTGCTTGAGATTGAGACAATAGGCTTGACCTTAAGAGACTGTTGGCTTGTAGTAAACCCTCATATCTAGACAGCCGTGACCGTATAGTTGAGATGTATTCTATTTCAATATACGTAGCTGGCTATGTCTGCCCCCGCTCTCCAGTATTCTGGTTCTGGGGCGTGACATGGTTTAAGTGGTGGCCCATGCAGGTATTGTCAATCAAGAAATATGAGGGTTTACCGAATAGATGTCTCAATCAGTATTCGCCTTTGATCTCCGCTCGTATTTTCAAATCCCTGAAATTCTTGCCCTGATTACATGCTTGTATCGTTGATCTGTCCTGGTCCTTCCTTATTATTTTCCTGTGTCGTCTTCCTCAGCGGCACTGTATCTGATCCTGCCGATCAGCAAGGAAGAGCACCTCTCGTGGACCAGCAGCAACCCGGAGATCAAGCCCAGCATTCCGGAGTCGCCTCCAGAGTGATACCCACAGGAGGAGAGTCACCAGTTCGGCCCGTCCAGCCCGCAGAGCCAGATGATGGTACCTTAGTAGGCCTCATCAGAACCTTGATAGCTTCCCAGGATCGTCGAAGTGACGCCCTGCACCAGACAGTTCAAGATGCTTTGACCCAAGGCGGACATCCAGGGAACCAGGCGGCGAACAGCTTCAAGCGATTGAACCCTCCTTTCTTCGACGGCACCGAGGATGCGATTGTCGCGGATGCATGGCTTCAGGATACCGAGGTGATTCTGGAAGCAGCTAGGACACCTGAGAATGAGAAGGTGGCGGTGGTACGCCTGCAGTTGTTGGATTTAGCTCGCAATTGGTGGGCGACGCAGGCCATGGGATTAGTGGCACCCATTGCTTGGACAGTGTTTAGAGAAAGATTCCAGACGAAGTACTTTGATGCTGTGGCTCAGTACGACCTGCAGACCAGATTTACCAACTTGAAGCAAGGAGGCAGGACGGTCGATGGTTATGCATCGGAGTTTTCTAGACTCAGTAGGTTTGCCCCCACCTTGGTGGCGATCGAGTTCGATAGGGCCCAGCGGTTCCAGCAGGGACTGCATTTAGAAATCTTGTTGGCGGTTGAGCAGTTCGAGCACCAGACGTTCGATGCAGTCTTGAGAGCAGCTAGGAGGCATGAGTACACCTCCCAGAGGATCGTGGATAGGACCGAAAGTAGGAAGCGGTCCCATAGTCAGATGTACCAGTCATCAGCTCCAGCCCCGGCAGCTAGGGGATTGACCATTGGAACTCCGAGGCGGGCGGCCTCAGTAACGTCGGTTCAGCATTCGACCCCGACGTACCCGCAGCAGCAGAAGAAGAAACAGACTTCCGCGATGGGATGTTCTCATTGCGGGAAGCCAGGGCATGTGGTGGCAGACTGTCGCAGGGCACAGGAATTGTGCCTGGCTTGTGGAGCAGCAGACCATAGAATTGGAGCTTGCCCGAATAGGGGTGGTTCATCAGCATCCAACCCTTCTAGCTCTTCGGTGAGAGGACCGGCCCCAGTACCAGCTCAGCAGCAGCAGTATCAGTCTTCGAGGCCCTTGCCGCCTCAGTCTCAGGCATTCCAGCAACAGCACCCCCAGCAGTATGCACAAGCCCAAGCTCAGACTCAGAATAGGCAGAGAGGTTTCCAGCAGAGGGGACCAGCAGCCAGAGGACAAGGTCAGGCCATGATGATGGCTATTGAAGAAGAAGTTGCACCAGGTGAGGTTGTGGCAGGTACTATTCTCGTCAACTCCTTTCCAGCTTCGGTATTGTTTGATTCTGGTGCATCGCATTCATTCATGTCTGCACGATTCGCGACACGGATAGGATTGGAGCCCGAGTTATTATCAGTGAGGCTTAATATACTTACTGGTAATGGTCTTGTGGGAGTAGATCGAGTGTTTTCCTTGTGTCGGATCGTAGTTAGCGGTAGGGAGTTCCCCGCTAGATTCATAGAGTTTTCTATGGCAGACTATGATGTAGTCCTAGGCATGGATTGGTTGAGGAACCAGTATGCTAGGATAGACTGCCATATTGGCAGAGTTGTCTTTAGTATCCCCGGCGAGCCAGAGTTTTCGTTTTCCAGAGGTGCAGTAGAGCCATCTTCCCCAGCATTGCGGATGGCAGTAGCAGCAGTGCAGTTACCACGGATAGTTGAAGAGTTTCCAGATATCTTTCCAGAGGAGCTTCCAGGGATGCCGCCAGAGCGGGAGATTGAGTTCACTATAGACTTGATTCCTGGGACAGCACCAGTGTCAGAACGAGTCTACAGGATGGCGCCATCAGAGTTGGAGATTTTATACAAGATGATTGAAGAACTGAGGACCAAAGAATTCATCCGTACAAGTGGATCGCCTTGGGGAGCCCCGATGCTTCTTGTGAAAAAGAAGGATGGTGCGTCCAGGCTATGTGTTGATTATCGTACCTTGAATTCGGTGACAATCAAGAACAGGTACCCTCTTCCGAGAATAGATGACTTGTTTGATCAGCTCAGAGGGGCTTCAGTGTTCTCGAAGATCGACTTGCGATCAGGATACCACCAGATCAGAGTCAGAGAGCAGGACATCCCGAAGACGGCGTTCAGATCGAGGTATGGACATTGGAAGTTCCTTGTTATGCCCTTTAGAGCGACCAATGCGCCAGCCGTATTCATGGACCTCATGAATCGCATTTTTATGCCTTACTTAGATCAGTTTGTGATCGTGTTCCTAGATGACATCCTGGTCTACAGCAAGAGTGAAGCAGAGCATGAGCAGCATCTCAGAGTCGTCCTTCAGACGCTTAGGGAGCATCAGTTGTACGCAAAGTTCAGTAAATGCGAGTTCTGGCTCGATCGCATTTCGTACTTGGGTCACATCATTATCCGAGGAGGAGTGGAAGTAGATCCCCAGAAGATTGTGGCTATCGAGTCATGGCCGGTACCCAGCTCAGTGGCAGAGGTTCGCAGCTTTCTTGGATTGGCCGGCTACTACCGGCGATTCGTTTCAGATTTCGCAAGGATTTCAGCGCCGATGACCCAGTTGACCCGCAAGGATGTGCCGTTTGTTTGGACAGCAGAGTGTCAGGAATCATTTGAGAAGTTAAAGCGAGGTTTGATAACGGCTCCCATTCTCACCCTTCCAGATGGGACAGGAGGATTCACAGTTTATTGCGACGCTTGAGACAGAGGATTGGGGTGTGTCTTGATGCAGCATGGGAAGGTAATATCTTATGCATCATGTCAACTTCGTGATCATGAGAAGAATTACCCGACTCACGACTTGGAATTAGCGGCGGTAGTGTTTGCTTTGAAGTTGTGGAGACACTACTTGTACGGAGATAAAGTGGAGATCTTTACTGATCATAAGAGCCTGAAGTATGTTTTCACCCAGAAGGACCTTAATATGCGACAGAGAAGATGGCTCGAGCTACTAGTAGATTATGATGTGGATTTGCAGTATCATCCCGGGAAGGCCAACGTTGTAGCAGATGCATTGAGCAGAAGAGCCAGAGTTTATTTCCTGACGGCACAACCAGAATTATTGGCAGATCTTCAGAAGATGGGAATTGAAGTGGTTCTTCCTACCAGTGTGGCATTGATGGCCAGTCTACAGGTTCAGTCCAGCATAGTTGAGAGGATCCGGATGGCGCAGTCAGCAGATTCCAAGCTCCAGCGACTCAAAGCAGAGTGTGAAGCAGGAAGAAGGCCAGAGCTATGTATCCATAAAGACGGTACACTTCGACATGGTAAGCGTCTTTGTGTACCCAGTGGATATATCAGACAGGAAGTCATGGCAGAAGCCCACAGTTCACAGTACTCTATTCATCCAGGTGGTACAAAGATGTACCGTGATATTCGTCAGCATTTTTGGTGGAATGGCATGAAGAGGGAGATAGCCCGGTTTGTCTCTCGGTGTTTGGTTTGCCAACAGGTTAAAGCTGAACATCAGAGACCCGCTGGACTTCTTCAGCCCTTACCGATCCCAGAATGGAAATGGGAACATATAACCATGGATTTCGTGACCAGATTGCCCAGATCTCCGGCCGGCAGAGATGCTATTTGGGTAATTGTGGACAGGCTCACCAAGGTGGCACACTTTCTCCCATTCAGAGTTGGACAGTCGACGGTACAGCTAGCAGAGATGTACCTCAGGCAGATCGTCAGGCTTCACGGAGTGCCAGTCAGCATCACCTCAGACAGGGATTCAAGATTCACATCACACTTTTGGCGCAGCTTGCAGAAGAGTTTGGGGACTCGCCTTCAGTTCAGCTCAACTTATCACCCGCAGACGGATGGTCAGTCAGAGCGCACAATCCAGGCTCTTGAAGATATGTTGAGATCCTGTACCCTTGACTTCGGTAGTTCATGGGAGAATCATCTGCACCTGGTGGAATTCTCGTACAACAACAGTTATCAGGCCAGTATCCAGATGGCACCCTTCGAGGCTCTCTATGGTAGGAAGTGCAGATCCCCGCTAGCATGGGACGATGTCGGAGAGAGGCAGATGCTCGGATCCGAATTGATTTCCAAGACGATTGAAGTGGTCAGGAAGGTCAAAGATCACCTCCAAGTTGCCCAGGACCGCCAGCGCCACTAGGCCGATGCTCATCGGGGTCCCTTAGAATTTGCTGTCGGCGACCATGTATTCCTTAGGATCTCGCCTAACCGCGGCGTCATTCGCTTTGGCGTGCGGGAAAAGCTTAGTCCTAGGTATATAGGGCCGTTCGATATTCTAGAGCGAGTAGGAGATGTATCCTATCGTCTCGCTCTTCTGCCGTCGCTAAGTGAGGTACATGGTGTATTCCATGTGTCCCAATTACGATGGTATATTCCGGACCCGAGCCACATCCTAGACCATTCGGAATTGGTTGTTGGTACCAACCTTTCGTATGAGGAGAGGCCCGTGTCTATATTGGACCGGAGGGAAAAGATACTCAAGAACAAGACTATTAAATTAGTCCGTGTTGCTTGGGGTCATCATTCTCTAGGTGAGTCAACGTGGGAGCGTGAGGACGACATCCGATCGCGATATCCCTACCTGTTTGACTCGTGAGGTATAATGTCTTTCTTATGCCTTACATTTTCCCTTCTTTGCTTGCATTGTATGATTGTATGATTGGACTGCTTAGTGTAGCTTGCCTATGCTTAGTGTAGCTTGTCGTGGCAATCTCTAGCTCCTTGATTAAATTTCGAGGACGAAATTCTTTTAAGGTGGGTAGAGTTGTCACCCTCATTTCTCGTATTTTCCCGTATTTTGTATTTATACTCGTATCTGGATTTTGGCATGTATTTTTATTTTTCTCAACTTGTGAGAATTTTGGTATTTCTCGTATTTGGGTTTGGTATTGGCTCAGTTTTATTGGTTCGGTCTATGTGTGGAACACCTTAGCCCTAAGCTCCACCCTCAACACACCACAACACCCTCTTTATAACTCCACCAACCTCTTCTCTCTCTTCATAACCACCATTAATTTCTTCTTCTTCTTCTTCTTCCTCCACACAACTCCCCAACCCTTAGGTAAGTGCATCTTGCTACTACATGAGAACCATATTTTCTTTGTCCATTTGCTAGACTAGGACATGAAGATCAACATTAGTTCTTGGGTTTTTATGATTTGGAGTCTCTGTTGATATAGATCTAAGTTATTGCTATTTTCAGATTTTGCATGTTTTGATCCTTTTTGATTGGTTTTCCTTGAGTTCTAATATTTCCATGTGGAAGAGCTTTCAGTTTCGCTCCAGTTGGAGCCTTGAAAATTCGGATTTGGAGTTCGGATGGCCAAGTTATGAACTTTTGAAGTTTTGGTTTCAGCCATGTGTTCTTGCTGTTTGGAGAAGGCAGTGAGCAGTGTGCAGAGCTGTTTAGCTACGCACACTGAGCTACGCGCGCTCTTTAGTGCTGCGTACGCAGGCTTGAGTGCGCTTCCTGTTGAAAGCGTGTCTCCTTGAGCGTGCGTGACTTTTCACGCACACTGTTCCTTGAGCGTGCGTGATTTTCACGCAGCTGCTCCCTTGAGCGTGCGTGACTTTTCACGCACACTGTTCCCTTGAGCGTGCGTGACTTTTCACGCAGCTGCTCCCTTGAGCGTGCGTGACTTTTCACGCAGCTGCTCCCTTGAGCGTGCGTGACTTTTCATGCACACTGTTCTCTTGAGCGTGCGTGACTTTTCACGCATACTGTTCCTTGAGCGTGCGTGACTTTTCACGCACACTGCTCTGTAGCGCGCGTGACTTTCACGAACGCGGCTCTTTCAGCGTGCGTGACTTTTGTACGCTGCTGCCCTGACCCCTTGTTTAACCCTTGATCCTTGGAGTTTTGGTTTTATTTCTTTAAGCTTGGCTTTTCTATGACCCTGTATATTGATATTTTATTAGATATTTTATGCCCATTTTATATCCTTACGCCTTTTGTCATGAACTTGATTTTACTTAATATGTTTGGAATGACTATTGCACATGGTCTGGTATGACAAGGCACTAGCATAACACGACAATGACCCGTAGTGGTGCACTCCTGACATGACCAACCTGACATGATAGTGGCCCGTCGTGGCACACTCCTGACAAGTACCCTGACATGATTTATCTTGATAACTTAACTTGACCTGTCTTGACACCGTGGGTGGTTCTTTCTTGCTTGCTTGTTAATCCACTTATCCAGTCTTGCATCATGTCTAGGATGGGACTCCTGAGTACCATGGTCAGGAGTACCTACTAAAATGGATTAAGGTTAATAACTAGAATAACACAGTGGTCATGAAGAGATTGACACAGCTACAGGTAATCCCGTTACCTGGGCGCTCTTGGGATCTGTAACCTGCCGTCGAGTAGGGCACATTTCCAGCGTACCGTCGAGTGTTGCATCCTCTAAGTCACCTAAGGGTACATTTGTCTTCTGGGCGATGTACCCACCTGAATTCAACCCTAATCTTTCGTCCTGGGTAGCCTGGATGGTCTGCAGGGCTTGTGGCTGTGGAACAATCTCACTGCATCTTGTTAGTAATTAGGCCTGTGATAACCCTAGTTAGTTAAAGTTAGTAAGCCGTAGGATCTGCTTGGCCGTGATTGATTGAATGAGGTATAACCAGTCTAGTCATGTCTTGATCACATGCAAGATTGCTTTCTGTCTTTATTACTTACATTACTTATCTTGCCGGTAAATGGTGGGAAACCAAGCTCTGTTCAGATGAAGGGTTACAACCCCGGTCCTTGTTTGGTTTACGGGTTGTAACCTGGCTATCGGAATAGTTCCTTGGTTATCTCGCCGTATATCATCCTGACATGTTTTCGTAATTTTAGTTTTAATATTAGATTTCTGTGCTGATTGCTGGCTTTTGTTCTTATTTCGTGGCCCCCTTGTGGCACTTGCTCTTTCTGGGGTTGACCCAGCTGGTTTTGTGTGGCCAGATTTCGGAGCAGCTCCCGAGGATCTACCAAGCTTCCAGCCCAATGGTGGCGACTAGAAGGAACCCGGGCTACGAGTGGGTTTTCTATTTTGTTTCGCTCACTCTATTGTAAATTTATTCTTTTGAGGCGTTTAGCCGACGAGCACCTGTTAGCTCGATGCACTTTTACTTACTGTCTGCCTACGGGCTGTAAACATGATTAACAAATCCTAGGGTTGATCATGTATGACTTAAACTCTTGCTAGTCCTAACATTTTGTACGACTAGCTTCATGATCAGCTGATATGTAATATTTGGGATGCCTTTTATTATATATTTAATGATCATACATCTTGTAATTATATTACTTGCTTGAGATTGAGACAATAGGCTTGACCTTAAGAGACTGTTGGCTTGTAGTAAACCCTCATATCTAGACAGCCGTGACCGTATAGTTGAGATGTATTCTATTTCAATATACGTAGCTGGTTGTGTCTGCCTCCGCTCTCCAGTATTCTGGTTCTGGGACGTGACATGGTTTAAGTGGTGGCCCATGCAGGTCTTGTCAATCAAGAAATGTGAGGGTTTACCGAATAGATGTCTCAATCATTTATTTTAGAGAGCATTTTTTTTATTTTTTATTTATTTATTTTGTTTATTATTATCATTTATATAATGGTTTGAATCGTAGGTAAATGGAGATTTGATTTGGGATCACAAGGGTGTGTACCTAAGCCTATAGCTTAAGTATAGTAAAACTAGGACATATATGGTCTCTAGGGTCCCCAGACAGCATCTAGGGTATTATTTTATTATTTTAGAATTTCTTGGATTTTTAGGAGATTTTTAGATAAATTTTATATATGATTTTATTAATTTTCTAAGCTTCTAGGATTTACTGTGAGAGCACCCGAGGGTATTTTTGAGGTCAAATAATTTATTTGGGCTCTAGAACCCTTAAAATATTTTCTATATTTTTCTAGGAATTTTTAGGAATTTTCTGGAATTTATTTGGAATTTTTAGGATTTTTCCTGATTTTTATTTAATTTTCTGTAATTAAAAAACCTATTTTCTAATTTAATTATACACAGTCAGCAGTGGGGGCCCACCCGTCAGCCGCCGAAGCGGGGAGGGCGGGCCCACGTGTCAGTGAAAGGGGGGGCGAAAGGCTCGGTCTCCGAGCCGCCCTAATATTCCTAGTCCGAGCCAAGCTCGGAGCTGAGCCAAGCTCAGCTTATTCTGGACCGTTGGATCCAGCTGTGGGCGCGTGAGATAGCGCCACGTGGCAGCGCCAGCCGTCTCAAGCCACCGACCCATCCCTATATATATTAGTATATTTAGGTTATTCCGAAACCCTAATTTATATTCAGCAGCTTTAGTGGGAGAGTTTGATTGGGATCTTCGACTTCGCGGAGCGATTGACGTTGATCTAGACGTCCTTTTTGCGCGCCATTTTTTTTGTTAGAAGCGTATTGAGGTTAGGTTTCTGAATATATAATTTATTTTCTGGTATTTTGATCTCGAATTTCTGAATAATTATTTGAGTGTCGGTTGTCCAAAAATCAACACGTCGTACGGTTTTCGAGATTTCGAGCGATCCCGAACTCCGTTTTGTGATCCGTTTGAAGTTTTGGAAATCTGACATTGAGCTCTACAACATATAATTTTTCCAGAAATTCAGAGTTTCATCTAGTATTTTATTTTATTCATAGAAGTCAGATTTGGTCAACGGTTCATCGATTTGGTCATGGTTAGCCATAATGGCGATAACTTTTGACCAAATCATGATTTTGTGGCACGGTCGATTCCAGTGCACTCATGACGCTAAAATCTATCATATTGCACACTCAAACTTTAAATTCATAATGTTTGACTAGTTAGTCAACAGTATGTCTCGGTTTGCGTGCCACGAGTCCCGAATTTGGAACCGTAAATTTCCTTGGCCAAATATTTGTGTGTAGATTGTTATTTCAGAATTAAATAGGTTAAAATAGGATTTTAGATAATTTATTCCAGGATTAGAATAGTATTAATTGATTTAACCCATTAGCCACTTTCTAGGATTTTTAGAGTGGGAATCGTTGATCTAACTTGCGATTGTTTTTGTGTCGGGGTAGATCGGGCTACGACGTCTTGACTTGTGACTTTATCATCTATCGGAGCAGGCAAGTATCACTATGACCTATGTTTCCTTTATTTTTATGCTGCATGTATCTTCGTGTCGTCTTTTCACTATTACTCCCTTATGGTTCATGGTTGTCATTGCTCATGATTACTATTGTGCACGAGAGTTAGAATCGTTAGGATATATATACATGTTCATCTTTTACTCATTGTTTTCTATTGTTTACAGTTTATCGTATTGCTAATGTTTATTGTAGTGGACATGTATTGTGAGTGAGTCGGGCGGAAGAATACAACAAGTAAGCATGTGGTCAACGAATTGAATACAGACCCCATATACATTAATTGCATAATATCAGTCATGCACCACAAGTATGACTGACGGATATCCCAAGCCGTCTACATACTGAAAGTTGGTATTCTAAAACACACAGCACACGTGACTTAATCATTGTTGCTCTATTGCCTATTGTTTTTCTTTCGTCAAGTCTACCTTCTTATTGTCATCATGTCTTAGTGGTATGTCAAGTCCACCTTCATATTGTTATCATGTCTCAAAGGTACTTTCTTATCATACAATGTCATGTCTATACTTATCTTCAGTTAAATTCCTTTTATCTTTCCTTCATGCTTGTATACTATATTGTGTAATGTAGTGTTATGGTGATCTTGCTCCAATCCTGACTGGATAACTATTTTTCAGCTTTAGACGAAGAGATTTTCCCCGAGGTCTACGGTGAGTATGTTGGCGATCCTGACGTCACTGGCGTACCCAGTTCCAGCACTGATACGAATTAGCATATTTTTTTCCTTATGGATTCGCATTAGTTAGTAGTTATAGTTATGGAGTTAGTTGTCTATTTTATTTTCTGTTATCCGGGTTTGTTCTCGAGACTTTCTGAGTTGTAGTAGATTTTTCATATTTATTATTGAGACTATTGGATATTTTAGTGATTTTTGCTGGCTCAGTTGTGGATGATATATATGCGTGTTGTGCTTGTTGTGGACCATTATTATCATAGACAGCGTACTACCGTCGATGCTGCGGCGTAGGCTGGACTTGGCCACGTACTCGTATCCCAAAATTTGGGAGCGGGTCGTGACACCTCCTTTGTGGCACTTGCTCTTTCTGGGGTCTGACCCAGCTGGTTTTGTATGGCCAGATACCGGAGCAGCAGCAAAGGATCTACCTGCCTTCCAGCCAGATGGTGACCACTAGAGGGAATCCTGGCAACGAGTGGGTTTCTTTTGTTCTCCCACTGTAATTGTACATTATTCTTTTGAGGCGTTTAGCCGCCGAGCAAGTGTTAGCTCGTGTATATTTTACCTTCTGTCTGCCTACGGACTGTAACATGATTGGCAACTCGAGGTTGATCATGTATAACTTAACTCTTGCTAGTCCTTACATTTTGTACGACTAGCTTCATGATCATCTGGATATGTAATGTTTGAGACGCCTTACAATTGTATATTTGGTGGTCTGATATCTTGTAACTATTACTAGTTGGTTGAGATTGAGACAATAGGATAATTTATGACCTTAAGAGACTGATGGCTTGTAGATAAACCCTCACATCTAGACAGCCGTGACCGTATGGTGAGATGGATTCCATTTTATTATACGTAGCTGGCTATGTCTTCCCCCGCTCTCTAGTATTCTGGTTCTGGGGCGTGACAAGGGTGACCTTCCTCTTCCAGAATTGGAAATGTTCTCCATCGAATTTCTCTAACTTGTTAAAGCTAGTATCGATGAGAGAAGCACGAGAGTTCGCCATCTACAAGGATCTTGCTTTAAGATTGTTAGTCTCGGGGCTTGACCGAAGATGGTAGACTCTATGTCGAGATCAGAGGTTCAACAAACGTCCACCTTTTGATAATCCTCGAGATCCAAAAGGAACACTATAATATGAATCTGATTACAAAAGCAACAATAATCAGAAAAATAAATCTCACGTTCTTCCTCGCAATCGCAGTTGCTGACGGACAGAACTGAGTTCAGAAAATAAATCTCACGTTCTTCCTTGCAATCGCAGTTGCAGACGGACAGAACTGAGTTACAACTCAGATAAAGGAGAAGAAAGAAGAAAGAAGAAGAGTAAAGGTTCTTGCTGGAGTGATTAAGATCACCGTTGCTCAAAGCAAGATTCGCCCCAACACGATCTGCTTCCAGGAACCAGCAAGTTCACGAAAAACTTCTGGAACGCTCGTAAGTCAATATTTGAGACTTGAACGGGCTTCCTGGACTTTACAGAATCCCTTAACTCTCTTCTTTGTGCATCTTCCAAGGGAGGCCAAGGGGCTCTATTTATAGAGTGGAGTGAGACTTCACCTCTTCTCCTATCCGATGTGGGACTAAAATACCAATACTCACAAATAGAGTTTGATATTTTAGTTCATCCTACAATCAGCATAGAAGTGTGCCAATCCACGCCTACCCCCCGAACACTCTCGTGCATGCACGAGACATCCTGGAGTCCGTGTCCGAGTCCGAGTCCGCACAACAAAAATCAACTTGCATCCTTGTTGGAATTAATTCTTTTTCCTTCTAGAAAAATACTCCCACATGACACATTTGTGCCCCACCACACCTCATGTGCACACCTCAACACAAGCAATGCATTATATTGAAATAGTCACCATTTGGTGCAGCCGATGTGGGACTATCTTTCCTAGTCCAAAGGCAAAAACACCAACAAATAAAAATAAAAATAATGACCACTTTGTAGTTGTTAAAATTTGTGAAAGGATTATTTTCATTGTTAAGGGAGGTGCGTGACAATGAGGACTAAAGTAGACAATATATACAATAGCAAGCATGTGATATCATTGATGATATCACCTAGTTTTTTTTTTTATATCACCTAGTTAAAACAAAAAAAAGAAGTGAGATGTCGTCTAACAAGAAAACGTTGTCAAGCGAAGTGGGAGTCAATATCCATACGTTCAATGTGTTCCTGGAACACGAGGAGGTTGTCTTTCTAGACATAGTTAGATTTTGCAATTAATGTACAGTGTAAAGGACCGTTTCTGACATTTTAAGGCTCGTATACAAATATTAAAGACCTAAATTTAAATATGGAGATTTTATATTAGCAAATATATACAGAGGTTAAAAGTTTTGGGATTGATCTTCCGGTTTTTTGGACCATATTCGATAGCACAGCTTGCACATGTAGAAGCCATAACACGATATAATTGAACCTTGACTTCCAATATCGAGAGCCAACGGATCACCCTAAAAACCATGAAACATGCAAAAGCCAGTAGTAGACTTGCGATAAAAGCATCACTAGCCCAATCACTCCGAACCTAATTCCCGCCCGCCCGCCCTCCCCTGCCCCTGCACTCGCCCTTGCCCCCGCCCCCGCCGCCGCCCCCATACGGTCCTACCTTCTTTTTCTTTTCATATATAGGTTTATGTGAGTGAATATATTCAAAAGACACAAACCAATATCTCAAAATAAAACTTTTTATTGATTGATTGCCATAGTTTGGATCAAGCTAATGATGAACAACCCTGTCATGAATAAGCTCTCTCTCCATGATCCATATGCCTGCCATGACAATGCATGATTCCCTAACTAACCAACCCTGGGAACCTGACTCACCGTCCCCTTCCCGTAGTCTTCCCCTCCTCCCCCTGCCGGCTCGTCCAGATAAACGCGCACACGGTCGCAATAACAGTCGTCGACCACGACGCTATCCCGCCAGACGTACACCACTTTCACATTAGGGTTCTCCTTCTCGATGATCGCCTTCGCTTCGGCGCCGAGCTTACCCACGAGCTCCGGCCATGCCAACTTACCTGCACAAACATATATATATATACTAGTAAATGCACGTATTTTGCACGTATAATAACGTATAATAAAAATATGTTGACAAGTTTAAACTTTTTCCAACAATTTTTTACACAATTTTTTTTATATAAATAAAATGGACTATGATATAATTACGGCTTAGACGGCTCAAGAGTGAACCGTTTTGAAGCCTCATTATATAATGGAAGATATATATATATATATATCTAGTATTAATAATCAACATTGTTATGTTTTCAAGTTATAATTACCTCAACAAATAAAAATTAAATATAGAAACGTTAGATTTAATTTCTTAATAGTAAGTTTCGGAGCAAAACTATATGAAGTTATAAAGAAAAAGAGAGTGAGAGTAGAGATCAATACTTGTTCAAGTTTTAATCTGAACAAAAACTATTTTAAATATCGAAAATATTTAATTTTTTTAATAGTAAATTTGTGAGCAATAATATGTGAAGCTCTAAAGAAAGAGAGAGGGAGGGAGAAAGCGCGAGAGTAGAGAACAATATTTTTTTAAGTTCTAATCTGAACAATTTTTTTAAATATCGAAATTAAAGTAAGATTTAATTTCTTAATAGTAACTAATAAGTTTATAAACAACACTATATGAAGTTAGAGAGAGAGAGAGAGAGGTACTTTGATTTTAAGCTCTAACTTGAACAAAAACTTTTTTAAACATCAAAAAGTAAGATTTAATTTCCTAAAAGCTAAGTTTATGAACAACACTACATGAAAAGTACTAAAGAAAGAGAAAGAGAAAAAGTACCTTTTTAAGTTATAACATGAACAAAAACTTTTTTAAAATATCGAAAAGTAAGATTTAATATCTTAATAATAAGTTTATGAACAATACTATATGAATTCTAAATGAGAGAGAGAGAGAGAGAGAATAGATCAATACTTTTTAAGTTCTAATAACCAAAATAAACCTTAGTGGTCAACGATGAGAGATATAAGGCTGAGGTACGGCTGGTTGAATAGCAGTTTCAGAATTGAGCTACGGTCCCGGTGATATATTAAAAAAAAATAATAACCATAACAAAACTTTTTTTAATATCAAAAAGTTAGATTAATTTTTAATAGTAAACTTTGAACAACAATAGAGAGAGAGAGAGAGATATCAGTACTATTAACCTTGGCACCCATTAAAATCACAAGGGATACCAAAACCCATCTCTTCCTTTCCCTTGAAACTGAGAATGGAGAGGCCCAGAGAGTGTGAAGCTCTAATTTATAGAAATGTTGACATTCATTGTTGGTGTGTGCAAAAATTTAATGTATATTTTCATACGTAGAAGATTTCCTATTGAATTCCATACAATTCCCTTCCATTCTAGATTTCTAGGGATGATGTACCATTATTATTAGAGGGAGGCACAAAATGATATGACCCATTATGTGCAAATTAATGTACATTAGTATGGTATGCACAATGACTGGTTGGTAGTTGGCACTAGTGTGGGTTATAGATTACAGTGCTAGTGCTTCTATCCAGACCAGACCGTGCCGGAAAACCGACACGTGAACCGACGCCACGTGTCTGTTTTCCATTAGCTAGATTATTTTTTCGAGTTAGCAAGATGAGAGTTTTTTTTTCCAGCCAATCACGTATTGACATGTGGCATTCAAATTTTTTTTTTTTTTCGGACTGTCAAGACTTTTCCTATAGATTATTGGAGATGTGTGGATTCGAACATTTGACCTCAACTAAAAAAAGTGTTTTCAAACTTGTATATTCAAGGGAGAAAAAAAAAATTAAATAGTGGACCTCAAACATCATCTATTATAATTTTATTTATCACTTTCTTCCATGTATGTAGGAATATTATCTTTCTATTAAACTAGTGTTTTGTGGGTACATTTTATTGATAAATCTTTTTTCTAAGAAGTTATACTACCAAATATACAACCAAACTTATTATTAACCAAGAGAGAACCCTCAACTTAGAACAACAATAAGAAATTGGTAGGCGCAAAATATTTCTTTTTAGTGGAAAGATATCAAACAAAAAATGATTAGCTGGCTAACTAATATTTGAGAATTCATGAAAATAACTTTATTTTCGACCCATTTTCAATTTTATCATCATATTTTTTGTGTTTTAGTGTAGAAGAAATCAAGACATTTATCATATTTTTTTTCCAAAAAAACATATACTGTTAGAAATTTGAATTAAAATGTTGATTCTAAAATTGAATTATTTAACTTTATTACTTATTTAATACAAATTATATCTTTTCAAATTTATAGTTTCATGTGTAAATAAATTCCTTACTAGTCCATTGGAAAACCTAAATTCATCGTAAACCAAGAATGTCCACTACTTGACCAAACTCGGACCTAACTCGTTGGGTTAGTAACTTGACAATTTGAACCATGGCAAGTCTCATTGAGTATTAGGTCCGCATTTAACACGAACACAACGAGTTGCCAAAAAGTGTAATACTTGAATATTTTCTGTTGAATCTAGATTAAAAAATACTAAGACTAAATTTAATGGATGGAGAACCTAAGTTTAATTATTAAAAAATAAAGAGAGAAAAAAAACAAAACAAAAACAATAAGATCACTAATGGAAAATAAATACATTGTAGATGATATGATAATTAAGTGAATATGTTAAATATGTAAATTCAACCTTCTGAAAGGTAATTAAATGAAGAGGGAGGGAGAAGGAGAAGAGGAGAGGAATTTAGGTTACATTTCCAAATCAAATTTACTCGTTTGGTTCACGGAAGAGAAATTGATTCCCTTGTACTTTCCATGGGAATGAGAAAGTAGAATTTCTGTCACATTTTCTTTCCGTTGTTTGGTAAAACAAGGAAACCACCTAGGAAAGACCATTTGATTTCATTTCCAGTGTTTGGTTGGTGCAGGAAAGGAAAGCAAAAATATATCAATGTTCCAATAATATCCTTACCTTTTAAAATAAAAATGACATTATGAAAATCCAAAGGGACCCAGAGAAGTTAATGGTAAAATAAGCAATAACACATGGTTAGTTTTGTCCTTATTTTTTGTAATAAATGTTGGGAAACGAGGAGGGAAAATCAATCCCATGGGTCATGAATGGAACCATATTTCCTCCCATTTTTTTCTCTTGTCAGGAAATTGATTCCCAAGTTTGTGGCTACCAAACAAAGGAAAGGAACAACTTTTCTTTTCTGATTCCTTAAATCTGGGCAAGCATCTCCCTCATCTTTTCTCTTGATCATCTTCTTCTTCTTTTTTTCCTTTTTTTTATTTTTTTGCAAATATTACTGGTTACCCTTGAACATATTCTTCCTTGTATATGTTATGTTAAGGGGAACCGGCTATACACACCCCCAACCATTTCTAAGGACACCCCATGTTCTAAGTTTATCCCAATTAAAATAATTTAAATGATGAATATTACTAAGGGCACCCCAACACTTGACTAAAATACCCTTCCTATTAAAACATACAATCTATCATTTTTCACATCCCTCACCCCACACCTCACTCCACCCCCACACCGATTCCCCTATTCTCCAACCCTAACCGGCCCCCTACCCCCTCTCTCCAAACCCTTCACAACCCATAAATCGAACGCCCTAATTAGTTCAAACTCTTTACTATTTTTGTTTTTAATCACTGTTTGTGATTCGAACTCTATAAACTGTTGTTGAAATAAAAAAATTCAATTTTTTTTGGGTGTATTCATGGATAGGTTCGATCCTGATTTGTCGACCTCACAAAGGAATGCTCGACCCACAACAGTCGAACTATAGTGTGTATGTTCGACCAGAATGTGTCGAACAGAAGATGACATGTTCAAATAGAATTTGTTCGCCCCGTGTCTGTCGAACAGAAGAAGACATGTTCGACCAGTATTTGTCGAACAGAATAAGACATGTTCGACCAATACTTGTCGAACTGACCATTGTCCGTTCGACCAGTATTTGTCGTGCTCATCGCAGATTTTTTTTTGTGGTGGGGTGTTCTTAGAAAGCCTTGGGATATATTGGTCTTTTAACATGAATCTATTTTTTTCATTTAAGTTATGTGGGGTATCCTTAGAAATGGTTGGGGTGTGTATAGCCGGCCCCTATGTTAAGACTCTGAATTTTAGGCTAATTATAAGGCCACATCACATTTTGATCGGGGCTATCCAAGTGTTAGTTTTCCATTATTTACAAGTTTGCCACTGGAAAAATTACTCAGGGCTATCCAAGTGGTAGGTATAAAAGATAAGTCTTATAATTTTTGTTTTCTTCCTCATTCTCCATTCCTCACAAGAAGAAGAAAAAGAAGAACAAGAACAAGAAGAACAAAAACCTGTAACGCCCCAGTTCCAAAATACGTATAGGACTAGGATACGGTACATGCCAGCAACACTTCACCAATGGGCCAAATCTCAAAGTAAGCCCACTAGCGAAATGCTTAAGCTGTAAATCATGATAATAAACCCAGAGTATAATACAAGTCACAGGTACACAGCTAATCTCATCCACGCAGAAATATGACACAAATTATCAAGTCCACTAAAATGATACTAATAAAGAAATCTGTCCAACATGAAATATGAAAGTAACTGTGCGGGTAAGACATCCCGAAACCACAGTAAAAGAAATACATAATCTGCTACATGTCCACTGAAAATAAAAATAAAATAGCAAGTCTGTGAATGAAGAGACATGTCTCAAGAGAAGTCTTCAGCCATTATCCCGTTCCCCTGCGAAGGTGTGTCACCAGTCTCCACTCCTGAACCATAAACCTCCGGGTAGTCCTCGTCTCTAACTAAGCCTGGAGAGATCACCAGGTCCTCAGAGGACTAGCAAGATACATAATATACAAGCCTACTGTACAGTTAATAACATGCAGAAAGAAAGTGAAATAAACAATGATCAATAAGGATGTCTCAATATTGTAACGCCATGGGACGCTCCCGACCTCGAGACAGAAGATAAGCCTCTACTACCGTAATGCCATGGGACACTCCCGGTCCTAGAGACGGGATAACAGGTCGATAAGAAGTCTCTAATACCGTAACGCCATTGGACGCTCCCAGTCCTAGAGATAATATGGCCAATGTCTAGCAATCAATCACAACTAGAGGTCAAGTCAAATCAAGCTCAAGGGCGAAGGTAGAAGACTAGTCAAAATCATCACAAGACTCACAAGGAACAATAATGGCATAAGATAACCAAATAAGAAACGTGCACGTAAAATAAGAAAGTGACTACAATCTGAACACGAATGACAGACAATGAAATATAACTGAAAAGAATAACAGTATAGAAATGCATGAAAATAAACTGTACATTTTGTCAAGGTATACTTGCCTGGTGTAGACTCAACCACGTCTAAATAACCTATCAAATCAATTGTCCGCGAAAGCTGAACTCCTGCAACTGTCCCCGGATGCTGAAACAGATATTACCAATATTCCCAGAATAAGCAAAATAGCTAGGATAGGCTACCCATAAGTCCAATTCTGGACACAGGGGCAAAACGGTAATTTTGGGTCAAAACGGTGTCCGCCGTTGGACCCGCTTTGCACCGAAAAGCGTGCCAAAGTCAATGGTCTCTAAAGTTGTCAAACTACATGTCTACAGATTTGTTTTGACGATACGAACCCAACGGTATGTCCAATATTGGATTCCGATGAGCCGTGCACAAAATCGCCCGTTGAATCGGACCGTGGGGCCCGCAAAACGGCGATCCAGTCAACTGTCTCGGAATCGGACCAAACTTGGCGTATAGGACCAGAAAAACGATACGGTCCTGTTGGCGCAAGTTTCGTCTCAATCTGACGAACGTGCACAAAGTAATTGGAGAATTTCGAAAAAGGTCGATACGGCGATTTTCGACGGATACGCATCAAATTCGTCGCGCACACGCGACCAATTTGAATTCCGTCAAAGCCCACATGACCACGAAACTGTTACGTAGCTTTCGATGCTTACCGCTCGCGACCAAGTCGCCCGGTTTGGCGGGACGTACGTGGTATCGGAGAAATTTTAAAGTTTTGAAAAACAGTTTTAATAGGTTATTCGTCGATGTTTGCTGACTGATTTCTATGTGCATGGTTTATAAAATTCGAAACTAGAAGTTAGGTTCTAAAGACCTATATGTTGTCTAACATCATGTTCAATTAGATTTTGAAAAATCAAAACAGATTGGGAGATATTGGTCTCCCAACATGTGGCGAAGACTGATATTACAGAACATGAGTTCTGTGGTTTTTCGTGAATTTCCAAGAATTTTTACGAAAAACCGAGGACAAATTTTAATAAACCATTTGAAGCGGTTTGTAGGTGGTCAATTAGACTACACGAGAAAATTTATGGTTCGAAATTTCATCGAACGAGTAGGGAGAAAAACTACCTTGAAGACGGGTGACTCGATGTTGATTCTGCCGCGGCTGTCCCCTGTTTCCGTGCGGCTTCCAGCGATTATCGGCGGCGTACGGCGGTCCGACGACGGGGCAGGCGGTGCAGGTAGGGTCGTTGGGGTCGTCTAGAGGCAGGGGGGCGGGGTTCGAGAGGTTGGCAGCAGTTTTCGAGTTGTTTGGGAGTTCTATCGAATTTATATCCAATTTTCGATTTTGAATTCCCTACGGATTTAAACTAGGATTTGGACCAAGATTTAGTAAAATCTTATAGAGAATTTGATTAGGATTAGGTAGGAGAAGATTTGATTCGATTCGGTTGAGATTTGATCAAGGTTTGATCAAATCAAAATAAATAAATAAAATTTAAACGGAGCTCTCGCTTTCCAGAGGCTCGGGGGAGGGGATGGTGAACAGTGCCGAGCACTGTTCACACACATTTGTTTTTTTTCTTTTTTCTTTTCTGATCTCTTTTCTTATATATATATATATATATATATATATATATATATATATATATATATATATATATATATATATATATATATATATATCCATGTATATACACCATAATGCTATTTAAATCCAAATAAATTTAATTGCTATCTATATAATTAAACATATATATTAAATTTACAATAAATCAATTCAACAACAATAATAATAATAATAGTAATAATAAAAATGATTATTTAATCATAAAAATCACTTTAATAATAATAACAAAAATAATAAAAGTTGTCCCAATGGGTGAACTTTACCACACCCCTTATTTGGGTCCAAAAAACTTTACAATTTATTATTAAACATTATTTAATAATAAAATATGTACAATAATAAAATAATTAAAAACACAATCTAAATTTCTAAAATAAATTAAGAAATATTTGGATACACATAAAATAGGCCTACATGGTCATCTTTGGTCCACTACATGCCTACATGGGCTTGGAATTGGTTTGGGTCCGGTTCGGGCTGACTGGGTACAACCGGGTCATCAAAAAAAAAATCAATATATTATTTAATAACTAATTAAATGATTTAAATGAGTCTTTTCACAACTTGGCCTGGTTTTCCTAGTTCGGGCATCACTATGGCTAGACCTCCCCTAGCATGGCTAATACACTAGTCAAGGCTCACTGCTATATCTTTTGTGCCACAATTCCTAGACGTCTTGTGCTCCAAAACTCAACAAAGGCTAAGGTCATAATTAATAATAATTTAATTAAAAATACTCATAAATTCCATAAAATCCTATTTAAATCAAATAAATAATAAAAAAATAATTCAAAAATCCAGGGGTGTTACATCCTACCCCCCTTAAAAGAATTTCGTCCTCGAAATTGAAATAACTCACTACGGCAGAAGGAAAATATGTCTATGGCTCTAAGATGTTTAAGGTGTGCTATGTTTCTATTATTATTCCTAAGCAAACATGTAACAAGCAAGCATAACTAATATTCTACTTTCTATCATTATCATAAAAGCCTTAAGTTGTTACCGTCTCTTGCTCCTTGTGTTGTCGCACCGTCTTCAATTCTCATAGAAAAGGCCTGTCCTTGTCGTGGTGCTTCCGTCTGTTGTCTCGCCCGCTCGAACTGCGTTGCCTGGTTGGGAAGTGGTCCTCATGGATATCCTCCTTGTGCTGCTGGTTGAGTTGGTCGTTGTGGTGGTTGCATCCCGGGTCGTGGATTCGGATAGTCTCGTGCAAAATGCTGGGTGGATCCACAATTCAAGCATTGGTTTAGTCTTCGGCGGCAGTCTCTCTGAAGGTGTCCTTTTCTTCCGCAAAACTCACAAGTTGGCAGTTCTAGATTTGGATATGGGGCTGCTCTTAGTTGCTGGTGTGCGACGACGCATCTTTCAGGTCCTCCTGATGATGCTTTTGCTGATGGTGTTGTTGGATGTGGTCGCTTCTCGCTTGTTCCCTTTCGATGGACTCGCTCTAAACGTCGGGCTGCAGTAAGAACTTCGGGGTAAGTGGTAGGTGCTACAGCCCCAATAAGCTCCTGTAGTCTGTAGCTCAGTCCTTCGTAGAATTTCTCGGCCTTCTCTTCTTCAGTCTGGATCAATGTAGGTGCGAAGCGGCTCAGTCGTAGAAACTCGGTATTGTATTCTTCCACGGTCATGATGCCTTGCTCGAGGTGTAAGAATTTTCTTCGAAGCTCTGCCTTGAAAGTGGCAGGGATAAACATCTCTTGGAAGAGTTTGGAGAACTCCTCCCAAGTGACCTTATCCTGCCCAAGTCTTTTCTCCTCCGTAAGCCACCAGTGGTGCGCATTGCCGGTCAGCTGCATCCTGACGGCAATCATCCATCGATCTCTTGGTAGCTCGGCTGCCTCCAATTGCTGCTCAATGTTGGTGAGCCATTCATGAACTTCGGTGGGCTCCTCCTTGTCCGAGAACTTGTCTGGCTTCAATCGGCGAAAGTTTGCGATGGTTCCTGTTGTTTGGGGAATTGGTGGAGTGGCTCTCTCTAGTGCTGACATGATACGATCCTCGATGTGCTCCGTCTGTCTCTGCTGGGCCTCCATCTGAACTTGTTGTTGCGCTTGCATCATCACGTAGATGGTTTGGAAAAGCTGCTGGGGATCCATCGTCTGTCCAAGCGGGAGAAACATCGTCGGTGGTATCGGTGGCAGTGTTGGCATGGATGGGATATCGTCTCTCATGTCCCTCGGTGGGAGCGAAGCTGCTGGATCGTCTGGTTGGATAGAAGAACCTCCAACCGGTGGCGGGGGTCGTGTCGACATGAGTCACTACAGCGCCCTGCGGGGTGACAACGGGGTTCTCGTCACTGGCTTGCGGTCCATTTTACTGCACTCAAACGAAACTTATAAGCTTAAAGGAAAGTTGATATCAAGCAGGATGCATGTCAAGGAAATAATTTCGAAGTCAAAATATAGAGTTCAAGGATGCGTAACAATGTAAATATGTGGATGAGATCCTAATGGTCTTTTCTATCCTATTTGCAGGCTCACGTCGGTACAGTAACGTAACCGAAGTGATTAACGTAGACCTGCATGAGCCACCACAAAAACGTGTAACGCCCCAGTCCCAAAATACGTATAGGACTAGGATACGGTACATGCCAGCAACACTTCACCAATGGGCCAAATCTCAAAGTAAGCCCACTAGCGAAATGCTTAAGCTGTAAATCATGATAATAAACCCAGAGTATAATACAAGTCACAGGTACACAGCTAATCTCATCCACGCAGAAATATGACACAAATTATCAAGTCCACTAAAATGATACTAATAAAGAAATCTGTCCAACATGAAATATGAAAGTAACTGTGCGGGTAAGACATCCCGAAACCACAGTAAAAGAAATACATAATCTGCTACATGTCCACTGAAAATAAAAATAAAATAGCAAGTCTATGAATGAAGAGACATGTCTCAAGAGAAGTCTTCAGCCACTATCTCGTCCCCCTGCGAAGGTGTGTCACCAGTCTCCACTCCTGAACCATAAACCTCCGGGTAGTCCTCGTCTCTAACTAAGCCTGGAGAGATTACCAGGTCCTCAGAGGACTAGCAAGATATATAATATACAAGCCTACTGTACAGTTAATAACATGCAGAAAGAAAGTGAAATAAACAATGATCAATAAGGATGTCTCAATATCGTAACGCCATGGGACGCTCCCGACCTCGAGACAGAAGCCTCTACTACCGTAATGCCATGGGACACTCCCGGTCCTAGAGACGGGATAACATGTCGATAAGAAGTCTCTAATACCGTAACGCCATTGGACGCTCCCAGTCCTAGAGATAACAGGGCCAATGTCTAGCAATCAATCACAACTAGAGGTCAAGTCAAATCAAGCTCAAGGGCGAAGGTAGAAGACTAGTCAAAATCATCACAAGACTCACAAGGAACAATAATGGCATAAGATAACCAAATAAGAAACGTGCACGTGAAATAAGAAAGTGACTACAATCTGAACACGAATGACAGACAATGAAATATAACTGAAAAGAATAACAGTATAGAAATGCATAAAAATAAACTGTACATTTTGGCAAGGTATACTTGCCTGGTGTAGACTCAACCACGTCTAAATAACCTGTCTAATCAATTGTTCGCGAAATCTGAACTCCTGCAACTGTCCCCGGATGCTGAAACAGACATTACTAATATTCCCAGAATAAGCAAAATAGCTAGAATAGGCTACCCATAAGTCCAATTCTGGACACAGGGACAAAACGGTAATTTCGGATCAAAACGGTGTCCGCCGTTGGACCCGCTTTGCACCGATGTCACCCCCACTTTTCGAATTAGGGGTATTTTCATCATTTTCAAGTTTTATAATTTTTTTAGGAATTTATTGATTTTATATGATTTTTAGGAATTTATTTGGTTTGGTTTGGATTTTATCCAATTCGGACTCAAGTTGGAGACCCGGGTAGCCTGGACCCTAGTGGGACCCACATACTAGCTGGGCTTAGCCCACATACCATCCCAATTAGGCTAGAAACCATAAACCCAATTTTCCATGGCTTAATTTGTCATATTAGAGCTTAATTGGTTGATTAGGAACAAACCGAACCAACCCGAAACAAACCGAACCCAAAACTAAGTCTATTGGGTTTGGGCTTATTGGATCCTACCCAAACCCATTTCCCCACACCATGGCCGGCCAAGAGAGCAGCCCCCCCCCCCCCCCCCCTTTCTTCTTCATTAAGTCACAACATCTCTCTCTCTCTCTTTCAAAACCATTTTTCTTCCAAGCTCTCTCTCTCTCCAAGAACCCACTCTACGTATGATTTTAATTCTTCATTTATTACTCCAATTCATTTAATGTCTTCACAATAGTTAGGGAGGATGAGATTCTCTACCATTTCCCCATAAATTTTGTAGGATTTTCTAGAAATTTAGGTTGAGGTTTAATTTGGGGTTAATATATATATATGTATGTATATATATATATGGAGGATTATTTATGTGTATATATATTATGTGGTGTGGTGTTGTGTTGTGTTGGGAGGGGGCATTGACAGGTTCGGCCAAGGGGGGGGGGGGGGGGGGGGGGGGGGGAGTGGTTTGAGTGTGTGTGTGTATTTTTGGAGATATATGTGTTTATATACATCATTTTATATATATCTATATATGTATATATAAATATATGGCTTATATATATTATTAATGAATATATTTTGTGGTTGTGTTGGTGATTTGAGGGGGGGAATAGGAGCAGCCATGTTCGGCCAGGAGAGGGGCTTGAGTGGATTTTGTGTGTACCATTTTGGTTTTATACCTATTATTCTATATATATATATATATATATATATATATATATATATATATATATATATATATATATATATATATATATATATATATATATATATATAGTTATATATATTTGTGGTTCATATGTAATGGGATATATATATATATATATGTGGTTGTGTGTGTGTGTCCTTGTGTTGGTGTAGGGGACAGCAGGTTCGGCCAGGCATGGCATGGCATGGATGTGTGTGTGGTTGTTAGTGGTAGAATGGGTGTTTGATTTAATGTTTGTGAGTGGAGTTTGTGAGAGTTTGAGAGGGGATATAGAGAGAGTCATGAGATGAGTTAGTGAGTGTTTGAGGGAGGATGAAACCATTTCTTGGCTGTCCAAACACAGCCCATTGAACCCCCAAAAATCTGTCCTATCTTGCCATACATGGCTGTCCAATACCCCCACCTTTCCTCTATTTTGTAGCCCACAAAAACCCCCAACCACAGCCCCTTGAATACCCATGTATCTACCATGTTTCAAGCCATATGTGGCTGTCATTCAGTGTCCAAAAACAGCCCCAAACCATCACAAAATCAGTTCCAAAAACAGCCCTCTATTCCCTTGGACTGTCCTTCAAATTCAGCCCTCCCATTGCCTTCAAAATCAGTCCATGTATCCCCCAAAATCTGTCCACATAATTACCTATGTGTGTGTGTGTGTGCAGTTGTGAGTTTGTGTGGGTGTGTGAGAGTCTAGAGTGCATAGTTTAGTAACCTATAGGTAGCCTATTGTCTAAACTAGTAGGAAACCTATAGGAGAAGCCTTTGAGTGTGGTTTATGTGAGTGTATCATGAGAGTGGGTTGTGTGTAGATGAATTAGGAGAATAGAATTTAAGAGAAGAAGAATAGGGAGAAAAATGAGAAATAGAAATAGGGGAAAACCGAGTTAGAGGGCGAAACGGAGCTCGGGGTGTCGGATTGAGCTGAAACTTGGCGTGGGACAAGAATACGTGATTTAGATTTTGCGGGTAGACTTCCGGGTGAAAATCGGAGTTGTAGGGCACCTGTATCGTGCCCTACCATTCCGTATCTTGAAATATTCAAGATACCGGCAATGGGCCGTAACATGGACTAGATGTCCATTTTACTTAGGTATCTTGGTAGGTAATATATGTATAGGCTAGTACCTTACTACCCTAGGGAGCTCGGGTCAAAATACCGAAGGTAGGTAGGCTAACTTGATAGTTGCCGAAGCTAGAATTTTACCCTTTTTAAGGGTAGAATAGGATATTGGCCTACGGCCAAGATATGAGTTTCGAAGTCCAAGATGGACTTGGATATGGGTTATAGAGGTTGGTAATAGTTAGAAATAGTCGCCTAGACCTAGTCTTGACCCCGGTTGACCACGGTTGACTTTTTAGACCAAAAGTCAACTATGGGTCAACGCTTTACCCAATTTAGTCCTAAATTCCTTTAGACTTGTGTAGTTGACCAAAAGTCAACTATTAGTCACCATTGACCTAGGGTTGACCAGAGTTGACCAGAGTTGACCAGGGTTGACCAGTTGACCAAAAGTCAACTGTAGGCCAACTCTTGATCCCGTTTGACTTTCTTTGACTTGTTTTGACCCGTGATGACTGGTATGACCTAGGATTGACTTGGTCTGACTTAGATTGACTTGATATAACTTGATTTGACCTAGATTAACTTGACAAGACTTAGAGTGACTCAGTGAGACCTAGTTTTGACTTAGAATTTGCATATCATGATTAGATTAGCTTTTCTTCATTATTAAACCATGTTTTGACTTGTAGTATCTCATCTTTAGGTCTGTGATTACTCTGAGCGTCTGTTCACCTTATCAGCTCAGGACCACAGGCGAGTATATTTACGGATAGTTTTCATTGTCTTGATATCTACTATATCCGATTCAGTTGTAGTGTCTTACTTGATTCTCGACACGATAGTTCACGGACTAGTATACGTCGGATCCTGTCATGAGATGTTATTCCCGGATTTTCCTTGGTATATTGGTGTGTGATATCCATGTTTCATGTACTTATATAGACATTGATTTGGGAGTGGGCTGATCACCTGCTTTTAAATCTGTGTCATGACGTGCCATGTCCGGATCCATGTTACTATTCGGGGATGGGGGAATTATTAGGGGTTATGTGATCAAAGCCTCCCTGTCACTATTTTGCTAGCGCCACCCTCACCTCACGTAGGGTGTAGCAGACACCCCTTGTCGGGTTATCCAGGTTGGCCGGCATGCTATCCGTTACGCGGATTGCCGAGCCAAGTGGATAACCCTACCCTGACTCCCTAGCCGATCACATATCGCTCTAATAATTCAAAGCACATTTTATATTTATTGTCGTATCTTATATTCCAGTTCAGTTTTACTTTCTGTACTTTTCACCATGCTATAATTTTATTTACTCACATGCTCTACCTGCCTTTATACTGTACCATGATTTGAAACTAAGTCCTGTTTGAAAGAAGGGTTACAACCCCGGTCCTTGTTTGGTTTAAGGGTTGTAACTCGGCTTTCGAATGGTTCCCAAGTCGCATATATCTTTGTCTTGTATTTCATTATACTGTCTCTTATAGTATTTGTCAATTCATATGAAACTGCTGTTGGTGTTTGTACTTGCTCATTTTCCTGACAGGATACCGTTATGAAATTTTACAGATGTTTCTGAGACAGATGGAGACTCAGGCCAGGGCAGTGGCCTGATAGATTGGCCACTAGATTTTATACTCCCTGAGTAGTTAGCACTTGTTAGGCTTGACTGGACTGCGATCCAGCTTTGGATTTTAGAATATAGTATTATATTATATTCTGTGATGTTATGTTTAGTCTTGGACTTGTGTGGATCTCGAACTTATTTCTTGCTTTCATCTATCATATTTTCTTTCATGCTATCTACCCTAGTTTTACATTTGTGATTGAGATTGTATTGCTATGTCACCTCCATTCGGAGTGTATATACTGTACAGGTACCTTTATCTGTTTAGTGTAGTTTTGTAGACAACCTAGACAGCGTTCTACCGCCGATGCTGCGGCGTAGGCTGGACGTAACCACGTACTCGTGCCCCTCTTCAGGGTGCGGGTCGTGACACGTTTTTGTGGTAGCCCACGCAGGTCAGTGTCGCAATTAGTACGATCTCGTAATGGTGCTCGACTTAGAGTGCTAATTACGAGCCTGCGATTAGGACATAGGATCTAGGGTATGATAGGAGTTACTCAATCACATTTTAGGAAAATTCTGATCTTTTGATTACCATGACAATTAT
Source organism: Iris pallida (assembly GCA_029216955.1). NCBI lineage: Eukaryota > Viridiplantae > Streptophyta > Magnoliopsida > Asparagales > Iridaceae > Iris > Iris pallida. The sequence continues at coordinate 9,594,219 of JANAVB010003599.1, read as the reverse complement.
TCTTGCATTTGAATTCAATTGTCCTCCTTTGATAATATCTTATCTTGTGCCATATTGATCTCTTGGGTTCAATTCGTCTTCAGGATGACAGTGACTCGTTCTCAGGCAGCAGGGCCTAGTGCAGTTCCAGAGAGGTCAGATCCGGGAGGCCTTCCACCTCCGACTACAGGAGCAGTAGCCTCAGTCCCTGCCCTTCAGGCAGGAGTAGCAGCGACAGTTCCCGGAGGTCTTCCACCTCCAGCTGAGGGAGCTGCAGTTCAGGGAGCTGCCACATCAGTCCCTGCCCTTCCGGCAGGAGCAGCAGTAGCGACGGTTCCAGGAGGTCTTCCACCTCCATCAGCGGGACCGTCCGTGGTCATCCCTGACATTCTTCCACCGCCGCCTCAGTTACCGACAGATACTCATGGGATGATGGCCCTTCTGCAGCAGATACTGCAGACACAGAGAGCACATGCAGAGGCACAGTACTGTCAGGCAAAGGTGCTGCGACAGACCATGGAGAACTCCCATCAGCTGGCGATGGCAGCACTTGAGAGGGTTGTACCGAGTACAGTTCAGGATATCCCAGTTCAGCACCAGGGACCAGGCCAGAGGCAGGCTACTCGGTGCGCTTTCTGTAGGAGGCCAGGGCACACTAGAGAGGCTTGTAGGAAGAGGTTAGGCGTCTGCCTATACTGTGGGGCGTCCGATCACCAGCTGAAGGATTGCCACGCTAGTGGAATCCGAAGAGACCGGGACGGAGTACATCGGGCACCAGCACGTGACGAACAGCAGCAGGGTCAGGGCAAGAGGCAGGCCGTCCAGTGTGCTTTCTGCAAGAAGATGGGGCACACCCGGGATGCTTGTAGGATGAAGCTAGGAGTTTGTTTATTCTGTGGAGCTCCAGGCCACCAGATGAAGAACTGTGCTGCCCGTGCAGCCAGACAGGCAGGCCAAGACAGAGTACGGCAGGCTAGAGGAGGCCAGCAGGGGCGAGCTTTCGCCATGACAGTTGAGCCCACTCAGGCAGTAGCAGAGCAGAGTGCAGGTTCCAATCTTTCGATCTCATTTTCGCATTTGCTTCCTTAATTATAAACTGTTTGAAATTCGATTCTATCTGTTCATGATCGATTGGATGAAATTGTTCTGTGATGTGATTTTCTTCTGAGATAAGTCGTATGGGCTAGGTCGCCTCGATTATGAGATTTTAGAATCCTCTAGGGTCATGCTAGCAGGCAGAGTGAGGACATATAGTCGGGCTATGGACGTATTTCTCGGGTGTGGGAATTTAAGGTTTTTGCTGCCAAGCTAGCGGCAATACGAAAATTTTAAATACCATAATACTAGAGGTATGTACCGTAGTTGAGGACTCTGTGATTATCGTAGCCTTGCTCACTGGCATGACGGAGATTCTGAGTATCATGATGATTGGACAGACGCATACGATTATCGATCTGCATGATTTTCCTGTGTTTATTTTGTTTTAATTTTTGAGGATGAAAATTTTAAGGTGGATAGACTTGTAGCACCAGGTTTCTAATTGAGAGTGATTTTAAATTTTATAGTTTAGTCATTTAATTATTGTCCTTTAAATTCATGCTTTGATTTTGGAGATTTTAATCATTTTAAATTTTTAAGCCATGATTTGTGAATTTAATGTTTTGCTAGTGAAACCTTAGAGACTGTTTGACCTAGAGCCTAACCATGTGATTAGGATGTTTTCAGTATCATTTCTGGCCCAAGAATATTTTGGTCATTGGACATCTTTGATTTATTTTGATATTTTGCATTGGTGATTGTTGATTTGGCTTTTGATAGGTGAGATTTTGTGATGGTTCGTGTCCGTGTCGGACACGTAACAGTTTTTATTGTAAGTGTTGTTGTGTCTTAAGAGATTTTTATTTTGCTAATTTTTTTTTCTTTTCTCTTTTTTCATTGGAAGTATTCGAGAGGGATTGTTTTCTGCGTGTGTTTTTCTGTGAATGCTTTGTTTTAATTTCGAGGACGAAATTTTTTTAAGGTGGATAGATTTGTCACCCCCACTTTTCGAATTAGGGATATTTTCGTCATTTTCAAGTTTTATAATTTTTTTAGGAATTTTATTGATTTTATATTATTTTTAGGAATTTATTTGGTTTGGTTTGGATTTTATCCAATTCGGACTCAAGTTGGAGACCCGGGTAGCCTGGACCCTAGTGGGACCCACATACTAGCTGGGCTTAGCCCACATACCATCCCAATTAGGCTAGAAACCATAAACCCAATTTTCCATGGCTTAATTTGTCATATTAGAGCTTAATTGGTTGATTAGGAACAAACCGAACCAACCCGAAACAAACCGAACCCAAAACTAAGTCTATTGGGTTTGGGCTTATTGGATCATACCCAAACCCATTTCCCCACACCATGGCCGGCCAAGAGAGCAGCCCCCCCTTTCTTCTTCATTAAGTCACAACATCTCTCTCTCTCTCTTTCAAAACCATTTTTCTTCCAAGCTCTCTCTCTCTCCAAGAACCCACTCTAGTTATGATTTTAATTCTTCATTTATTACTCCAATTCATTTAGTGTCTTCAAAATAGTTAGGGAGGATGAGATTCTCTACCATTTGCCCATAAATTTTGTAGGATTTTCTAGAAATTTAGGTTGAGGTTTAATTTGGGGTTAATATATATATATATATATGTATGTATATATATATATATATATATGGAGGATTATTTATGTGTATATATATTATGTGGTGTGGTGTTGTGTTGTGTTGGGAGGGGGCATTGACAGGTTCGGCCAAGGGGGGGGGGGAGTGGTTTGAGTGTGTGTGTGTATTTTTGGAGATATATGTGTTTATATACACCATTTTATATATATCTATATATGTATATATAAATATATGGCTTATATATATTATTAATGAATATATTTTGTGGTTGTGTTGGTGATTTGAGGGGGGGAATAGGAGCAGCCATGTTCGGCCAGGAGAGGGGCTTGAGTGGATTTTGTGTGTACCATTTTGGTTTTATACCTATTATTCTATATATATATATATATATATATATATATATATATATATATTTGTGGTTCATATGTAATGGGATATATATATATATATGTGGTTGTGTGTGTGTGTCCTTGTGTTGGTGTAGGGGACAGCAGGTTCGGCCAGGCATGGCATGGCATGGATGTGTGTGTGGTTGTTAGTGGTAGAATGGGTGTTTGATTTAATGTTTGTGAATGGAGTTTGTGAGAGTTTGAGAGGAGATATAGAGAGAGTCATGAGATGAGTTAGTGAGTGTTGGAGGGAGGATGAAACCATTTCTTGGCTGTCCAAACACAGCCCATTGAACCCCCAAAAATCTGTCCTATCTTGCCATACATGGCTGTCCAATACCCCCACCTTTCCTCCATTTTGTAGCCCACAAAAACACCCAACCACAGCCCCTTGAATACCCATGTATCTACCATGTTTCAAGCCATATGTGGCTGTCATTCAGTGTCCAAAAACAGCCCCAAACCATCACAAAATCAGTTCCAAAAATAGCCCTCTATTCCCTTGGACTGTCCTTCAAATTCAGCCCTCCCATTGCCTTCAAAATCAGTCCATGTATCCCCCAAAATCTGTCCACATAATTACCTATGTGTGTGTGTGTGTAGTTGTGAGTTTGTGTGGGTGTGTGAGAGTCTAGAGTGCATAGTTTAGTAACCTATAGGTAGCCTATTGTCTAAACTAGTAGGAAACCTATAGGAGAAGCCTTTGAGTGTGGTTTATGTGAGTGTATCATGAGAGTGGGTTGTTTGTAGATGAATTAGGAGAATAGAATTTAAGAGAAGAAGAATAGGGAGAAAAATGAGAAATAGAAATAGGGAAAAACCGAGTTAGAGGGCGAAACGGAGCTCGGAGTGTCGGATTGAGCTGAAACTTGGCGTGGGACAAGAATACGTGATTTAGATTTTGCGGGTAGGCTTCCGGGTGAAAATCGGGGTTGTAGGGCGCCTGTATCGCGCCGTACCATTCCGTATCTTGAAATATTCAAGATACCGGCAATGGGGCGTAACATGGACTAGATGTCCATTTTACTTAGGTATCTTGGTAGGTAATATATGTATAAGCTAGTACCTTACTACCCTAGGGAGCTCGGGTCAAAATACCGAAGGTAGGTAGGCTAACTTGATAGTTGCCGAAGCTAGAATTTTACCCTTTTTAAGGGTAGAATAGGATATTGGCCTACGGCCAAGATATGAGTTTCGAAGTCCAAGATGGACTTGGATATGGGTTGTAGAGGTTGGTAATAGTTAGAAATAGTCGCCTAGACCTAGTCTTGACCCCGGTTGACCACGGTTGACTTTTTAGACCAAAAGTCAACTATGGGTCAACGCTTTACCCAATTTAGTCCCAAATTCCTTTAGACTTGTGTAGTTGACCAAAAGTCAACTATTAGTCACCATTGACCTAGGGTTGACCAGAGTTGACCAGGGTTGACCAGTTGACCAAAAGTCAACTGTAGGCCAACTCTTGATCCCGTTTGACTTTCTTTGACTTGTTTTGACCCGTGATGACTGGTATGACCTAGGATTGACTTGGTCTGACTTAGATTGACTTGATATAACTTGATTTGACCTAGATTGACTTGACAGGACTTAGAGTGACTCAGTGAGACCTAGTTTTGACTTAGAATTTGCATATCATGATTAGATTAGCTTTTCTTCATTATTAAACCATGTTTTGACTTGTAGTATCTCATCTTTAGGTCTGTGATTACTCTGAGCGTCTGTTCACCTTATCAGCTCAGGACCACAGGCGAGTACATTCACTGATAGTTTTCATTGTCTTGATATCTACTATATCCGATTCAGTTGTAGTGTCTTACTTGATTCTCGATACGATAGTTCACGGACTAGTATACGTCGGATCCTGTCATGAGATGTTATTCCCAGATTTTCCTTGGTATATTGGTGTGTGATATCCATGTTTCATGTACTTATATAGACATTGATTTGGGAGTGGGCTGATCACCTGCTTTTGAATCCGTGTCATGACGTGCCATGTCCGGATCCATGTTACTATTCGGGGATGGGGGAATTATTAGGGGTTATGTGATCAAAGCCTCCCTGTCACTATTTTGCTAGCGCCACCCTCACCTTACGTAGGGTGTAGCAGACACCCCTTGCCGGGTTATCCAGGTTGGCCGGCATGCTATCCGTTACGCGGATTGCCGAGCCAAGTGGATAACCCTACCCTGACTCCCTAGCCGATCACATATCGCTCTAATAATTCAAAGTACATTTTACATTTATTGTCGTATCTTATATTCCAGTTCAGTTTTACTTTCTGTACTTTTCACCATGCTATGATTTCATTTACTCACATGCTCTACCTGCCTTTATACTGTACCATGATTTGAGACTAAGTCCTGTTTGAAAGAAGGGTTACAACCCCGGTCCTTGTTTGGTTTAAGGGTTGTAACTCGGCTTTCGAATGGTTCCCAAGTCGCATATATCTTTGTCTTGTATTTCATTATACTGTCTCTTATAGTATTTGTCAATTCACATGGAACTGCTGTTGTTGTTTGTACTTGCTCATTTTCCTGACAGGATACCGTTATGAAATTTTACAGATGTTTCTGAGACAGATGGAGACTCAGGCCAGGGCAGTGGCCTGATAGATTGGCCACTAGATTTTATACTCCCTGAGTAGTTAGCACTTGTTAGGCTTGACTGGACTGCGATCCAGCTTTGGATTTTAGAATGTAGTATTATATTATATTCTGTGATGTTATGTTTAGTCTTGGACTTGTGTGGATCTCGAACTTATTTCCTGCTTTCATCTATCATATTTTCTTTCATGCTATCTACCCTAGTTTTACATTTGTGATTGAGATTCTATTGCTATGTCACCTCCATTCGGAGTGTATATACTGTACATGTACATTTATCTGTTTAGTATAGTTTTGTAGACAACCTAAACAGCGTTCTACCGCCGATGCTGCGGCGTAGGCTGGACGTAACCACGTACTCGTGCCCCTCTTCAGGGTGCGGGTCGTGACAACCGAAAAGCGTGCCAAAGTCAATGGTCTCTAAAGTTGTCAAACTACATGTCTACAGATTTGTTTTGACGATACGAACCCAACGGTATGTCCAATATTGGATTCCGATGAGCCGTGCACAAAATTGCCCGTTGAATCGGACCGTAGGGCCCGCAAAACGGCGATCCAGTCAACTGTCTCGGAATCGGACCAAACTTGGCGTATAGGACCAGAAAAATGATATGGTCCTGTTGGCGCAAGTTTCGTCTCGATCTGACGAACGTGCACAAAGTAATTGGAGAATTTCGAAAAAGGTCGATACAGCAATTTTTGACGGATACGCATCAAATTCGTCGCGCACACGCGACCAATTTGAATTCCGTCAAAGACCACATGACCACGAAACTGTTACGTAGCTTTCGATGCTTACCGCTCGCGACCAAGTCGCCCGGTTTGGCGGGACGTACGTGGTATCGGAGAAATTTTAAAGTTTTGAAAAACAGTTTTAATAGGTTATTCGTCGATGTTTGCTGACTGATTTCTATGTGCATGGTTTATAAAATTCGAAACTAGAAGTTAGGTTCTAAAGACCTATATGTTGTCTAACATCATGTTCAATTAGATTTTGAAAAATCAAAACAGATTGGGAGATATTGGTCTCCCAACATGTGGCGAAGACTGATATTACAGAATACGAGTTCTGTGGTTTTTCGTGAATTTCCAAGAATTTTCACGAAAAACCGAGGACAAATTTTAACAAACCATTTGAAGGGGTTTGTAGGTGGTCAATTAGACTACACGAGAAAATTTATGGTTTGAAATTTCATCGAACGAGTAGGGAGAAAAACTACCTTGAAGACGGGTGACTCGATGTTGATTCTGCCGCGGCTGTCCCCTTTTTCCGCGCGGCTTCCAGCGATTGTCGGCGGCGTACGGCAATTCGGCGATGGGGCAGGCGGTGCAGGTAGGGTCGTTGGGGTCGTCCAGAGGCAGGGGGTCGGGGTTCGAGAGGTTGGCAGCAGTTTTCGAGTTGTTTGGGAGTTCTATCGAATTTATATCCAATTTTCGATTTTGAATTCCCTACGGATTTAAACTAGGATTTGGACCAAGATTTAGTAAAATCTTATAGAGAATTTGATTAGGATTAGGTAGGAGAAGATTTGATTCGATTCGGTTGAGATTTGATCAAGGTTTGATCAAATCAAAATAAATAAATAAAATTTAAACGGAGCTCTCGCTTTCCAGAGGCTCGGGGGAGGGGATGGTGAACAGTGCCGAGCACTGTTCACACACATTTGTTTTTTTTCTTTTTTCTTTTCTTATCTCTTTTCTTATATATATATATATATATATATATATATATATATATATATATATATATATATATATATATATATATATATATATATATATATCCATGTATATACACCATAATGCTATTTAAATCCAAATAAATTTAATTGCTATCTATATAATTAAACATATATATTAAATTTACAATAAATCAATTCAACAACAATAATAATAATAATAGTAATAATAAAAATAATTATTTAATCACAAAAATCACTTTAATAATAACAAAAATAATAAAAGTTGTCCCAATGGGTGAACTTTACCACACCCCTTATTTGGGTCCAAAAAACTTTACAATTTATTATTAAACATTATTTAATAATAAAATATGTACAATAATAAAATAATTAAAAACACAATCTAAATTTCTAAAATAAATTAAGAAATATTTGGATACACATAAAATAGGCCTACATGGTCATCTTTGGTCCACTACATGCCTACATGGGCTTGGAATTGGTTTGGGTCCGGTTCGGGCTGACTGGGTACAACCGGGTCATCAAAAAAAAAATCAATATATTATTTAATAACTAATTAAATGATTTAAATGAGTCTTTTCACAACTTGGCCTGGTTTTCCTAGTTCGGGCATCACTATGGCTAGACCTCCCCTAGCATGGCTAATACACTAGTCAAGGCTCACTGATATATCTTTTGTGCCACAATTCCTAGACGTCTTGTGCTCTAAAACTCAACAATGGCTAAGGTCATAATTAATAATAATTTAATTAAAAATACTCATAAATTCCATAAAATCCTATTTAAATCAAATAAATAATAAAAAAATAATTCAAAAATCCAGGGGTGTTACAAATTCAGGAACAATATCTCATGTCATGATCCAACGTATACTAGTCCATAAACTATCGTGACTGGAAATCGAGTAAGAGAGTACAACAGAATCGGATATAGCAGATATCAAGACAATGAAAACTATCAGTGAATGTACTTGCCTGCGGTCCTGAGCTGTCAAATGGGATCGATACTCAGAGGGATGCCACAGACTTAAAGATAAGATATACATAAGCTAATTAGGGTTCAACAGTGTTAGGCTTGATTAATCTAGGTCAATCTCAGTCTACTAAGTCAAACTAGATCACACTGAGTCACACCAGGTCAAACTAGGTCACAGAAAGTCAAACCAAGTCAAACTAGGTCGAACTAGCTCAAAGGTTGACTTACAATTGACTTTTGGTCAACTGGTCAACTTCTAGACATTTCTAGGCCAAGTGTTGACTGATAGTTGATTTTCGGCCAAAGCAGTCAAACTTGGTCAACCGAGGTCAAAACTAGCCTAAGCATACTATTCCTAAACATTACCAACCAAGATGCCATATATCTTGGTCAAACAGGGTCAACACATTCAATTTCAGTGGTTGTGAAATCACTGGAATCGATAGATCTCAAATCCGATATAAGGGTCTAAAAAATACGAATAAAAAGAGAAAGATTATAATAAAATGGTAAAAACCTACAGGTGTTGTCGAATGGTGAAACAACCATCACCAACGTGTCCAGAATGGTCAAATTAGCTAGGATAGCCTATCCATAAGTCCAAATTTGACACAGAGGCAAAATGGTAATTTCGGGTCAAAATGGTATCCGTGTCGGACCCACTTTGCACCAAAAAACGTGTCGAAATAAAAGTGCACTAAACCTAATAAATTATATGTTCACGAATCCAGAATGACAATACGAACTCAACGGTATATCCGAAATTGGATTTCGATGACCCGATCTCAGATTGGTCCGTTGACCCAGATATTGGAATCCGATTTGCACGGAAAAGTGTGTCGGAGCCAATGAGTCACGCCCCGATTCGATAGAATCGATAGTCGTCCCCCAGGCGTGATGCCGTGCAAGCCTAAGTTGCGCTTGCACAAGGCGGTGCATAAGGTTATCCGAAACAACAGCATATATATAAGGGTACGCAGAGAAATTGAACACATTCATTTAGAGAAGGAACTTGCATTTTCATTGATAATAAGTAGATTACAGACTCGATTACAAAAGAGGCCTCGCGACTTACAACCGACATCGATGAGATAGTCATTCCATACATTTATATCCCTTTTTACAAACATCAAAATGACTCTCTAAGACCTGGGATCGGCGAGAGTTTGTGACTCATGATGCAGTTGAGTTGGAGTCTTCAAAATGTTGCAGAGCTAGCCTTCGCTCTAGCAAGGCTTCAAAAGAAAGGAGCGTCGCCTTCAGTTCCTTGGCACGCTATCCTGGTCCCGAGTACCTGTTGAGAGCGAGGGTCAGCACTTTACACTTCGTACTGGTGCGTGGCAATTTAAATCCCGTGCTCTCATTTGTTGAAGAATTTAAGTGAGCGTGCAAGCAATTAATTACTGAAGTTTCTAGCCATCCTACTCAATTCAAACTTATATTTGAAGGCACAACCGTATAATGACGATAGATCTTACCCCCTGTGAGACCCGTCTCACTGTATCGGTATTTTATACGGATACGTGTTTATTTGAGCCGTATTTCGTATTTATCGATTTGCGTGATATTTTAAAATTTCCTAAGTGTAGGATTTCATGACTTGGTTTAACTTGGACTTGGTTTTATTTGGTTCGGTTCCACTTTGACTTGGTTTGGTTTAGTTTGGTTCTTTATGAGATGAGGTGTATGGTTTAGATTGAGTGGAGAGGAATGAATGATGGAGATTGCTTGGGCTTGTTATATAAGCCACCTACCACTCTCTCTCTTCCATTATTTTCATTTCCATCTTCATCTTCTTCCTCCAGCCCAAGGCAAGTACACCTTGCCGAATGTTGGACGATTTCTATTTCGTTTGTTCCATTCTCTTCCTTGTTACATTCTAAGCATGTTTAGAACTTGGAGTTTTCAATTTTGATGGCTAGATTGTGGTAGATCTAACTTTGTGGTACTTTCAGTTTTTATAAGTTTTGATCTGTTAAACTTGTACATTTTTGATAACTGACAGTTCCATGTTGTAGAGAATTTCGTTCTACCCTATTTTGACCTATGGAAGTCCAAATTTGGACTCCTGTGGGAAATTGGGTGGCGTGGAGAAGCCATGGTATTTTCTATGAACTTTTTCTCAGTTGGCAACAAAATGTTGCTGGCTTGCATTTGTTTTGGCCGCAGGAGTCTTGCCTAGCCGCATGAGCATGGCAGCATTAATTATTTTCTGGCATGATGGCACTTAATAGCAAGCAATTAGTTTTGCATGCATTATTTAATGCAATATTAAAGTCAGCCGCATGTGACACTTGGTTGTAGCCGCATGAGCTTGAAGTAATAGATGCATTAAATAATACATGGCCTTGGGTCTCCAGCCGCATGCCTTAAGCATGCATTTAATGCATTTGCACCTAATGTATTCTTAAGTACAATTCCTACTGCACTTTTCTTTACCTTCCAATGCTTTCCTGGGTGAGCCGCATAGGCTTTAAAGGAAGTATATAATGCATCATTCTTAATGCATATATTTTTATACATTTTCCAAGTTCTCCTGATGCTAGCCGCATGGGCTGAGAAAGGGAGAGCAATTAATGCATTCAAATGCACTTTCCTAGTGCATTTTCCAAGTTCTCTAAGGCCAGCAGCCGCATAGGCTTAAACCCAAGCCAATTTTGTCCTTATATGCATTTTTGTCTTATATGTGTTATGTGCTTGGAAGCACAGCCGCATAAGCTCCTGAGAGTTTAATGCATTTTTCATTTGAGACCTTACTTTAATGCATATTGCATTCAAGTCCTTTCTTTATAACTTAATGCCTTTTTGCATATTAATCCTTACTTTATAAAGCATGCCATTAAGTCTTAGTAAAGTAATTCTTGCATGGAATTCTAGTGTAGCCGCATGCATTGCTTGCATGCACGCACAGTAGTGAGCCGCATGGCTTTATATAAAATGTATTATTTAAGCTCCTTTGCATTTGTAATTGTTTGCAACTGCTAAATTGTTGAGCCGCATGTACATGTCTGAACCGCATGGAATTATTGTTGACCAATCAAATATGTGTTGGCCGCATGGCCTTTTCCCACTTGCTGGCCGCATGGCCATTGTACTTTTGAACTTGAATTTAATATTGGAATGCATGGCTTTTATTGAGTTGCCTACTTACAGGATATATTTTATGTCATCATTGCTTAGCCACGTGAACCAATATTTAAATGGTTCACGTGAACCTTTTCTTATTGCATTAATTGTGGGGGGTCCCACATAGCTTTCTTTAGTTGACTTGCTTGCTGAAGTGGGAGTTTGTATTTAATGAGGATCCCACTATCTTTTGTCTTATTTGATTTCATGGCCTAGTTATTATTTCCTGGCCGCATGGGTGGCCTCCCACTCTCTATGACCGCATGTTTGTTCTCCCACTTTTGGACCGCATGGGTCCCACTTTGATTGTCTAAATGTCTTATTTGCATGAATTGTGGTCAGAATTTCTTCCCACTCCCAACATGAAAATTTTAGAGTTTTTTTTCCTTGGCTTCAAGAATATATATATTATTAATATATTATTATTTAATTGTGCAAGTTTCTTCCTTCTTTGATAAATGCCATGACACGACGGTGACCCGTAGTGGTGCACTCTTGAAATGAACTTGACATGATATACTTGACATGATAGTCCTGACAAGATAACTTGACCTGATAACTTGACCTGCTATGCATGACACGACAGTGACCCGTAGTGGTGCACTCTTGACAAGTACCCTGACAATGCTTGATAGTGGCCCGTCGCGGCGCACTCTTGATAAGTAATAATGATAATGATAGTGGCCCGTCGTGGCGCACTCCTGACAAAGATTAATTAGTATCCTGACACCGTGGGTGATTGTGTTTGTACAAATGAACCCGTCTCGTCTTGCATCATGTCTAGGACATGAATCCCTGGTTTCCCACGGTCAGGGATTCATACTGAAATGGACTAAGGCTAATAACTAGAATAATACAGTAGTTCATGGAGAGACTTTCCCAGTTACCTGTTTCCCCTTTGATCCCGGCCTTATATATATATATACATGGGATTTGTTGCTATCCGTCGAGATGAGCGCACTTCCAGCCCGCCGTCGAGTATGGTACCTTAGGACACATGTATCTTACTACAGTGTGTCTGCTATATCATGCTATCTTTTTCTTTTCTTTGCTGGGGTCATTCAGGTAGTAACAAATGGGTAACCGGACTTGGAAGAATCTCATTGCATCTTGCTAGTAACTAGGTTTGTGACAACCCTAGTTAGTTAATGTAGAAAGCCGTACTTATTGCTTGGCCGTGAATGTTGGATGGAGTTCAATCTGTCTAGTCTTGTCTTGATCTTGTACATGATTGTTGCATGTCCAGATTTTTTATATTTATCTTGCCGATAAATGGTGGGAGAAACCAAGTTCTGTTCAGACGAAGGGTTACAACCCCGGTCCTTGTTTGGTTTACGGGTTGTAACCTGGTTATCTGAAAAGTCCCATGGTTATCTCATCGTATATCACCTGCCCAGTTCTATTGATTTAACATGTTCTCCAGTTTACTTATGTCAAAAGATGATTTACTTACAGTCTCTCTATGATCGGGGTGAGTGCATTGGTACTGTACAAATCTCGATCCTCTCTTACTTATTGCTTGCTTTGTTTACTAATGATTGCTGGTTTTAAGTTCTTAGTTCGGCCTCCTTTGTGGTACTTGCTATTTGGGGTCTGACCCCACTGGTTTTGCTTGGCCAGGTTCTAATAGAAGAGCCCGAAGGATCTACCGCACCATCTACTCGACGGTGACCAGCCGGAGCACCAGAGTGCCTCAGTGGGTTTCTTCTTCATTCTCCCACTGATATGTAAATTCTTCTCTTGTAACGTTTAGCCCCGAGCACATGTTTAGCTCGTGTTTTGGTATTTTCCTTGATATTGTAGCCTACGGGCATAAACATGATATGTGTATTATAGACTATAGCTAGTCCTTATCATGTACGACTAATACTCTAGCTAGTCCTCAGTTCTGTGGTACTGGCTTCATGATCAGTCATGTATATATGGTTCGGGACGCCTTACTATTGTATGTATGATGATCATACTCCTTGCTCTTGTATAATTGCCTGTGATTGAGATACCTAGGATTGTTAAACCATAGGATTGACAGATGGCTTGTAGAGTAACCCCCATGTCTTGACAGCTTATACGTGATTTCAGAGTATTAACGTACTTTGGGATTGCGTAGCTGGCTGTGTCCGCCTCCGTCCAGTATTCTGGTTCTGGGGCGTGACACCCCCGGCAGAGCGTGCCGACATAGCGTAAACTTACCATGTTCTTCCCTGTCATGTTTATATTAATGATTCGTAATTGAGTACGTTCGTGAAGGTCACTGGCACGACAAGCCATCCTGGACATATAGCTTGGTAGACAGGATCCTTTCAGCGCAGGTAGCGAGCCCCATTGAAAGCCCCTGCCTACTGTGGCATGCATCCGGCATAGCTATCCGTGTTTCTTTCTAGGCCGGAACGGTCCCGTGGCCTCGGGATGCCGTCCGAAGAAACAATCGCCCTTGTCGACAAGTTGTCCATGACCGTGCTAAGTTAATTGTTATTTCAAGGCACATCTTATAGTATCGTTGCGACATTCATTTAATCGATTCATCCATCCTTAGCACGGTTCTATATGATTTTGATAACTGCAGGCACGATAATATTCTATGACAAGCATCTGTATATTCGTGTTCGTGGGACATCGTGTAATCGTTTATTGGAATATCATTCATGTCGTTGTATTATATCTAGCATAGCACATGTCTAGTATTGATAATGTATTAGAGAAGAGGGTTGAGGGAAGAAGGGTCAGCCACTCACCTTAGTATTTACTTGAGGCGAGAAACTGGTTGGCCGCGCTAGACATTGCCTACGCGATCACCTGAAATCGCACAAGCAACCGATTAGAACACTGTTTTATTCAAGGAGTTTCGATACGAATGCGAAGTTCGAAACGTAAGCCATGAAAACCATCGAAAACATTCACGAAAACGCATTCAGAAAATAAAGCCAAAACCAACGCAAGCGGCGTGAAAAGCAGAGCAACGGAAGGTCTCTCCCGACTCAGCCGCAGAGTCAATCCTTGAGGCGCTACCCGCTGAATATGGGACTTGGTTCCGAAGAAGCCATTCCATAACGTGGAATGGATCTTAATTCAACCGTTCCCGTTCGATCGATTCGATCGATCCCGACCTATCGGTCCCGACCGAGTCGATAGCGACAGTGTTCCTTTCTCGCGTACCCCGTGGACGAACAACGGGGCACGATGTAGGGACGGGGGCACTACACCATAACCAACTAACAAAAAGTTTCGTCCTCGAAACTTAAGAAGAGAACCTACCTCTATGAAAACAATAAAGGAAACTTTTTCTTCATATCTGACTCGAGTTCCCATGTCGACTCTTCTGCCGCATGGTTCCTCCAGAGTACGCGTACGAGAGGGATCGCCCTATTCCGCAGTAGCTTATCCTTGCGTTCTAAGATTTGAACGGGCTCTTCGACGTAGGATAAGTCGGACTTTAGCTCCAGCTGGCCAAAATCTACCACGTGGCTAGGGTCGTGCACGTACTTTCGCAGCTGGAATACGTGGAAGACATTGTGCACACCTTCAAGCGCCGGCGGTAGGGCAATTTTATAGGCCACTGGGGCGACCCGCTCGAGTATTTCAAACGGCCCAACGAATCTCGGACTCAGCTTCCCCTTCGTGCCGAACCGAGTAACTCCTCGCATAGGCGACACCTTCAGGAACACATGATCGCCCACCTGGAACTCAAGCGGTCTTCGATGGGTATCGGCGTAGCTCTTTTGCCGACTCTGTGCAATCTTCAATCTTTCTCGAATGAGCTTGACCTTCTCCACAGTCTGTTCCACCAGCTCTGGGCCGAGTATCTGCCGTTCCCCGACTTCATCCCAGCAAATGGGCGATCTGCACTTCCGGCCGTACAAAGCTTCATACGGCGCCATTTGGATGCTGGACTGATAGCTATTGTTGTATGCAAATTCTGCCAACGGTAGGTGGACGTCCCAGCTTGATTTGAAGTCAATTGCGCAGAGCCGTAGCATGTCTTCGAGAATCTGATTAACGCGCTCCGTTTGGCCGTCGGTCTGAGGATGGCAAGCTGAGCTGAACTGCAACTTGGTACCCAGCGCCGACTGAAGGCTACTCCAGAATCGCGACATGAACCGTGAATCCCGATCAGAGACGATGGATACTGGAACTCCGTGCAGCCGTACTATCTCGTCAAGATAAATCTGTGCCAGGCGATCTACGCTCCAAGTAACTTTGATGGCAATGAAGTGCGCTGACTTGGTTAGTCGATCGACGATGACCCAGATAGCGTCGCTCCCCCGTAGTGTCTTCGGCAGGCCAACAATAAAGCCCATCGTGACATGATCCCATTTCCACTCTGGAATGGCAAGGTTCTGCATCTCCCCGCCCGGTCGTTGATGCTCAGCTTTCATCTGCTGACAGGCCATGCATTGCGACACGAAGAGCGCCACATCTCTCTTTATCCCGTGCCACCAGAAGGTCGTACGGAGGTCCTTATACATCTTGGTACTGCCTGAATGCAATGTATATTTCGTATAATGGGCCTCCGACATTATCTCCTTTCGTAGTTCTGAATCATCCGGAACACATAGTCGGCCATTCATTCTCAACACGTCGGTCTTGTCTTCCGCAAAGTCGGTCGCACTACCTGTTGAAATTCGCTCGCGTATTTTCTTCAGATACGGATCATCCTTCTGAGCGGTCTTGATCTTTTCCAGCAAACTCGGCTCTAACTGCAGCTGCGCCAACCGTATATCCCTGAATCGAACCTGGAGATCGATGCCCATTTCTTCTAAATCTTGTAATAGTCTGCGATTGATGGATAGCGAGGCAAGATATTTTCGACTCAGAGCGTCCGCCACCACATTTCCATTGCCCGGAGTGTAGTCGATCGTCAAGTCATAGTCTTTGATCAGTTTGAGCCAGCGCCGCTGTCGCAAGTTCAACTCCTTCTGAGTGAAGAGATACTTGAGGCTCTTGTGGTCGGTATAGATCGCGCACGCCACACCATATAGATAGTGATGCCACAATTTCAACGCGAACACAATCGCCGCTAACTCCAAGTCGTGCGTAGGATAGTTCTTCTCGTGCGGCTTTAACTGTCTGGAGGCGAAGGATATCACCTTGTTTCGCTGCATGAGCACACATCCCAAGCCATGGCCTGAAGCATCGCTAAATATCTGAAAACCCTCTGGCCCATCCGGAAGTGCGAGTATAGGTGCCGAAATTAGTCGCTGTTTTAGCTCCTGGAATGAAGCTTCACAGTCATCCGACCACTCATACACGACTCCCTTCTGAGTGAGGCGAGTCAGTGGCGATGCAATTTTCGCGAAGTCTTTCACGAAGCGTCGATAGTATCCCGCCAAACCAAGAAAGCTTCGAATCTCACTAGCAGACGCAGGCCGCTTCCAATCAGCAACAGCTTCCACTTTCTTCGGGTCGACTGCAATGCCTTCGGACAAAATGATGTGACCAAGAAAGGATACGCTGCTTAGCCAAAATTCGCACTTACTCTGCTTCGCGTACAACTCATGTTCTCGAAGTGTCTGGAGCACGGCCCGTAGATGTTCTGCATGCTGCGCCCTGTCTTTCGAGTAGACGAGAATATCATCAATAAAGACTACCACAAATTTATCAAGGAAGGGTCGAAATACCCGATTCATCAGATCCATAAAGGCGGCAGGGGCGTTCGTCAGGCCGAATGGCATCACCAGGAACTCGTAGTGGCCGTAACGGGTGCGAAAGACTGACTTTTGTACGTCGTCTGACTTGATCTTGAGTTGATGATAGCCCGAGCGGAGATCAATCTTCGAAAATACCGAGGCGCCTTGCAGTTGATCGAATAGGTCGTCTATGCGGGGCAATGGGTACTTGTTCCGGATGGTGGCCTTATTCAGCTCTCGGTAATCGACGCACAGACGCATGGACCCATCCTTCTTCTTCACGAACAATACGGGCGCTCCCCACGGTGAAACACTAGGCCGAATAAACCCTTTATCGAGTAACTCTTGTAGCTGGACCTTGAGTTCCTTCAGCTCGGCGGGAGCCATTCTGTACGGGGCCTTAGAAATCGGTCGAGTATCGGGAAATGTATCGATGCTGAAGTCGATTTCTCGATCGGGGGGAATGCCGGGTAGCTCGTCCGGGAACACATCGGGGAATTCTGCCACAACGTCGGTCTGACCCGCGTTTGCACCATCCTGTCGCATGTCTCGGACGGACGCCAAATAGCCTTTGCACCCAGAATGCAGCATCCTCCGAGCAGAAATTGCCGAGATCAACATGCAGGTCGAGGACGCCTCACCACACGAAAAGCAGAATTCAGGCACTCCGGGAATACGGAAGGTGACCGTCTTTCTAGCGCAGTCTATGGTTGCGTTGCACGGCCCGAGCCAATCCATTCCCAGAATGATATCGAAGTCCCTCATGTCTAGGACTATCACGTCAAGACCGATCTTTTTACCGCCGATACAGATAATCCCGTCGGCGCATGCTAAATTAGTGAGTATCGGTGTGTCCGAAGGTGTGCTGACGCTAAGGTCGAGGTCTAGTGATATTATCGGAAATTTGTGCTCGGTGGCAAAGTCTGCCGATATAAAACTATGTGAAGCACCTGAATCAAATAGTACACGAGCAGGCACATTATTGAAACTAAGTATACCTGTCACGACCGTATCTGACGCAAGCACTTCATCTCGGGTCATGGCGTAGACGCGGCCCTGGGCATTGGGGCGACGGTCTTGGCCATTGTGTGGTACGGGTTGAGGTGCTCGAGGCGCCGGAACTTGATTCCCTGGACGGTGCTGTGGATGCTGAGGCGTGTTCAAGTTGTTTCTTCTACGCTTCAGGCAGTCTGCATGATAGTGACCCCTTTTTCCGCAGTAGAAACACCCGCCATTTTGAACTTGACAGTCGACGGCCAGGTGCCCGTTCCGATAACATTTGGTGCAGCGAAGAGGTCTCGGATTCTGCGCCTGAGGTTCGCCCTGGTGCCCGTTGTTCGGACGCTTGGTCACGTTATTTCCTCCCGCGTGGCTAGGGCGTTTGTGATTGTAGGTATGCACAGCGCCGGCAGCATCTGGAGGATATTGGCTTTCAAGGCGGAGGGCGTGGTTGAGAGACTCCCCCATCGTTTTGTATTGTGGAACGGACACATGGGCATAGATGGATTGTCGTAGACCCACTTCGAACCGTCGAGCACGACTCGCCAGGGAGGGCAGGAATTCTCCAGCAAACTTGGCTAACTTGTTGAACTCCGCCGCATACTGCCGCACCGTCATATTCCCTTGCCTTAGCTGCATGAATTCATTTTCCTTCTCTTGTCGAACGGCTTCGGGGAGGTACTCGATCTCGAACGCCTCGCGGAAGGTGGCCCAAGAAATTGCCGCTGTCTCGTCGTCGCGTCTGATCGCTCGCTTTTGCACGGCCCACCAGTCGTGCGCGTTCGACCGGAGTAGAAGTTGAGCGCATACGACTTTCTTGGACTCTTCGACGTCTAGCAGTTCGAACTTGTCTTCCAGTTCCTCTAACCAGTCGATCGCCAATGAGGGATCTTCCGTGCCGTAGAAGGAAGTACGACAACTCTTTGTGAATTTCGACACGTCGAAGTTGGAACTTCTCGGTGCTGCAGGTGTAAGCTCGGGTGCCTCCGGATCGACTTCACTTTGTCTGGCCGCAGGCTCGGTCACGGCAGGAGTTGTCGTAGAGTTGTTGTTGTTGGCCACCACAGTCTGTACAATCTGCTGAAGAGTATCAAGCTGCATCTGCTGCAACTTGAATTGTGCATCGAAACGGGCCTCGAACTGGGTCTGGCGTGCCTCTACCTCCCGTCGATGTGCCTCAGTCTCCCGTCGATGTTGCTCATTCAGGCGTTGATTCTCCTGAGCTTGTTGTTGTTGCGCTTCCAGCATGCGCAACATCCGTCCCATGGCATCGTTAGAGGGTCCGGGCCTCGAGCTACTCGAGCCGCTCGAAGCACTTTCTTCGTTCGCCACATTCACCGTCGCACCTTCTGGGATTTGAAGGTAAAAGTGCATTAGTAACCAAACTTATTACGGACTCCCTTGTATGGAACGACATATCTCATCGACACGAGACCAACGATTTGAGACTGAAAACTCGACACTAGAGGCCAAGGACGTAAAGCCGTGCTCTGATACCATTAAGTCACGCCCCGATTCGATAGAATCGATAGTCGTCCCCCAGGCGTGATGCCGTGCAAGCCTAAGTTGCGCTTGCACAAGGTGGTGCATAAGGTTATCCGAAACAACAGCATATATATAAGAGTACGCAGAGAAATTGAACACATTCATTTAGAGAAGGAACTTGCATTTTCATTGATAATAAGTAGATTACAGACTCGATTACAAAAGAGGCCTCGCGACTTACAACCTACATCGATGAGATAGTCATTCCATACATTTATATCCCTTTTTACAAACATCAAAATGACTCTCTAAGACCTGGGATCGGCGAGAGTTTGTGACTCATGATGCAGTTGAGTTGGAGTCTTCAAAATGTTGCAGAGCTAGCCTTCGCTCTAGCAAGGCTTCAAAAGAAAGGAGCGTCGCCTTCAGTTCCTTGGCACGCTATCCTGGTCCCGAGTACCTGTTGAGAGCGAGGGTCAGCACTTTACACTTCGTGCTGGTGCGTGGCAATTTAAATCCCGTGCTCTCATTTGTTGAAGAATTTAAGTGAGCGTGCAAGCAATTAATTACTGAAGTTTCTAGCCATCCTACTCAATTCAAACTTATATTTGAAGGCACAACCGTATAATGACGATAGATCTTACCCCCGGCAGAGCGTGCCGACATAGCGTAAACTTACCATGTTCTTCCCTGTCATGTTTATATTAATGATTCGTAATTGAGTACGTTCGTGAAGGTCACTGGCACGATAAGCCATCCTGGACATATAGCTTGGTAGACAGGATCCTTTCAGCGCAGGTAGCGAGCCCCGTTGAAAGCCCCTGCCTACTGTGGCATGCATCCGGCATAGCTATCCGTGTTTCTTCCTAGGCCGGAACGGTCCCGTGGCCTCGGGATGCCGTCCGAAGAAACAATTGCCCTTGTCGACAAGTTGTCCATGACCGTGCTAAGTTAATTGTTATTTCAAGGCACATCTTATAGTATCGTTGCGACATTCATTTAATCGATTCATCCATCCTTAGCACGGTTCTATATGATTTTGATAACTGCAGGCACGATAATATTCTATGACAAGCATCTGTATATTCGTGTTCGTGGGACATCGTGTAATCGTTCATTGGAATATCATTCATGTCGTTGTATTACATCTAGCATAGCACATGTCTAGTATTGATAATGTATTAGAGAAGAGGGTCGAGGGAAGAAGGGTCAGCCACTCACCTTAGTATTTACTTGAGGCGAGAAACTGGTTGGCCGCGCTAGACATTGCCTACGCGATCACCTGAAATCGCACAAGCAACCGATTAGAACACTGTTTTATTCAAGGAGTTTCGATACGAATGCGAAGTTCGAAACGTAAGCCATGAAAACCATCGAAAACATTCACGAAAACGCATTCAGAAAATAAAGCCAAAACCAACGCAAGCGGCGTGAAAAGCAGAGCAACGGGAGGTCTCTCCCGACTCAGCCGCAGAGTCAATCCTTGAGGCGCTACCCGCTGAATATGGGACTTGGTTCCGAAGAAGCCATTCCATAACGTGGAATGGATCTTAATTCAACCGTTCCCGTTCGATCGATTCGATCGATCCCGACCTATCGGTCCCGACCGAGTCGATAGCGACAGTGTTCCTTTCTCGCGCACCCCGTGGACGAACAACGGGGCACGATGTAGGGACGAGGACACTACACAATATCCTCAAAACTCAGCAAATTATATGTCAACGAGTCCAGAATGACGATACGAACTCAACGATATATCCGAAATTGGATTCCGATGAGCCGATCTCAAAATGACCCGTTGATCCAGATATTGGTATCCAACTTGCACTGAAATGCGTGCCAAAACCAATGTCCGCTAAAATCTAGCAAATTTTATGTCAACGAGTCCAGAATGACGATACGAACTCAACGGTATATCCAAAATTGGATTTCGATGAGCCGATCTCAAAATGACCCTTGACCCGGATATTGGTATCTGACTTGTACCAAAATACGTGCCGGAACCAATGTCCGCTAAAATATAGCAAATTATATGTCAACGAGTCCAGAATGACGATACAAACTCAACGGTATATCCGAAATTGGATTCCGATGAGCCGGCTTTAAAAAGTCCCGTTGACCCGGACTGTGGGGCCTACTTTGCACCGAAATACGTGCCAGGGCCCACGTCCTCCAAATCTAATAAACTTTATATGAAAACATGCCAGAACGACGCCACGAGTCTACTGGTGGTGTCAGAAATTGAATAATCCAAAGTCCTGGGTTCAAAAATAGAATTTTACAAGTTGGAAATTACGAATTCGGACGGCCAACTTTGGCGTCGAATTTAACCAATCAAACGTGCTCACAATAAAACGAAACTGGAGGGGTAGGAAGAGGGTTATACTAGCTTCGTATAGGAACTAGTGGCACGCCAGACGGAGCTGCGATGGAGGAGATATGAACCGACGAAGTTGGCTCCGTAAAATTGTCCAAAAATAACATAATTTAAACGGTCAACTTGGTGGCCGGTTTTGATGTATCAAACGATAAAATTAACGGACGAAAATTGAGAGGAGTGAAGATGGATATACCGAGCTTGTGATGGAGCAAAGAAATTGCCGATCCAATGGTCGAATTTCTCGAAAAATGTGCACGAAGTCGCTGCGACGGAACGCCATTTCAACTTCGGTTCCGAGCTCGTCACGACGGGAACCCGTGCCAAACGCACGAAACGCCTAGGCGACGCATCCCGAAGGACGGTTTCCTCCACGGGGAGGTCGCCCAGCCCGCGCGCGGCCGTGGGGGGCTCGCCGGCGACGGCGATGGCCGGGGCGGCGCACGGCCGGCCGGCACTGGCTGCTGCCGCGCGCGCCACTGCTACTGCTGCTGTGTTGCGCTGCTGCAAGCGTTGCTGGCCACGCGTGCTGTACTGCTATGTTGCGGAAGGGGGAAGATGGAGTGGTGGTTGAGGGTGGAAGTGGTGGTGGTTGTGTGGAGGTGGTGATGGTGTGGATGTGGTGATGGAGAAGAGGAGGAGAAGAGGAGGCTCGGGTTGCTGGTGGCCATGGTGTCGGCCAAGGGGCTGGTGGTCGGCCGGCCATGGGTCGGCCGAAATGGAGGGGGTCGGCTACTTACTACTGATGGTGTGGATGAGTTGTGAGGAGAAAAATAAAGAGAGAGAGAATGAGAATTTATTTATGTGTGTGTGTGTTAAAAATAATGAGAGAGGGAGAGAAAGAATTGCTATCCCTAGAAGTTAGGGCCGGCTGACTTTGGGGGGGGGTTGTGTGTGTGAGTTTGTGTGTTGGGGAAAAATGAGTGGTTGGGAATAATTAGGGGTTGAATGAAGGGCCATGATTGAATGTGGTAAAAATTAGGTCAACATTAGAAAATTAAATAAAATGGGTTATCCAATAAACATTTAAAATAGATAAAATAGGTATTTAATATTTGTAGGAAAATGAGTGTATTCATGAGGGGGTAACATAGAGCTTGGACTGGGTTCGGTCGAGCCAGGTCGGGTCAAAATCGGACATGGTGCAATAATTAAATTAATAGGTATTTATAATCATGGGTAGATAAGTAGCATGTGGGGGCTCAAATAAATGGGACACAAGTGTCAGGCGGGTAGTAGGCTTCATGTGGGCCATGTCCATATTTTGGGTCGACTAGGTTAGATCGATGTCGGGTCCCGAAATTAAATTGGAAGTCAGGTCACAAATTACGGTGGATTATTAATTGGCCTAAATTGACCCAAAAGTTGTGCGAAGAAATGAAGCACAAGATGGTGTGTCTGAGTGGGACACGAAGGTCATGGGTGAAGAGTGTCTCGAGTAGATCATGCATGAGAAGTTGATTTCAAGGAAAAGACTAGTCCGGTGCTCCTAAATTAAGAGTCATGGTAACGTGCATATGATGCTCAAGGAAAAGAGTGGAAATTCAATTAATAATTAAATGGTCTAAATTGACCCGAACTTGCACGAAGCAAAAAGAGTACAAGGGAACAAGTTCTAGTGGGACACGAAATATCAATGTGAAGATAATCTCGTCTACTACAAACTTCAAGAAGGAAGTTTCCAGAGACTGGCATCCCTGATGCTCTAGAATTCCAAGTCACGGTAAAGAGCATTTAATGATCAAAATTAATTAAATAAAATAAATTATCGAGAATAAATTATTTAGAAAATTTGAAAATAAATTCCGAAAATTTAGGGGGCTTACAAAATCCTACTTTATTTTTCTTCTTCTTGTTTGGACATTATGGATGAAATCCTAGTTGTAGAAGAAATTGGGTTATCAAATCTATCAAATCTATTAATCTATTAGTCTATTAACCAATTTTTCTTTATTAATAGAAGAACTATGCATGGAATCCTAGTTGTAGAAGAAAACTATGGAAGAAATCCTAGTTGTAGAATAGTTGGGTTCATATCAGGACTGCCACAATTTTTGACAGTCCTAGAAGTATTGAGGACTGCAAGAAATTGTGGCACTCTTGAAATAGACTCGATGTACAACAGGACTGCCACAATTGCTGGCAGTCCTAGAAGTAATGAGTACTGCCAAGAATTGTGGCAGTCTTGAAATAGACTCGATGTACAACAAGACTGCCATAATTTCTGGCAGTCTTAGAAGTTATGAGGACTGTCAGGAATTGTGGCAGTCCTGAAAGGGACATGCTCTACAGCATGACTGCCACAATTTCTGACAGTCCTAGACACATTGAGGACTGCCAGAAATTGAGACAGTCCTGAAAGATACTTGCTGTACAGCAAGTTCCTTTCAGGACTGCCATAATTTCTGGCAGTCCTAAAGTCGAAATTTTCGAATGAAAAAAACATGTTAGGGTTTATTTCAATCTTGATAATAGAGTGAAATATGCATTTTAGGATTTATTTCTATGCATTCTTTGTGAGGAAAGAAGTATTTAACCTTTATTTTCATGTATTTTAGGGTTTATTTAAATTTTTGGGTGCCATCGAAATTGGGAAAGAGAAGGAAACTATGATTTTGATGGAGATGGTGATGATGGAAATGGTGGAGAAGAAGAAGATGATGAGAAAAAAAATTAGGGTTTTGATGGAGATGTGAAAATGTAAATGGTGGAGAAGAAGAAGATGGATAGAAGAAGAAGAAGAAAGCCAGGGTTTGTGATGAGAGAAAGTAAAATTTAGAAATGAGAGTGATTTTTGGGGTTTGGGGGGTGTGGGCTTTGGACAGCCCCCTGAGTGGAATATTTTGATAGCCCGAGTAAAAGTTCCTCAAATTCTGGCTAGCCCTAATCCTGGCTAGTTCCGATCAAAATGTTCTGTGCCCTTATAAGGCTAATTATAAGGGCACATATCTTTTTGATCGGGGCTAGCCAGGATTAGGGTTAGCCAGGTTGGGAGGAACTTTTACTAGGGCTATCAAAATATTTCACTCAGGGGGCTGTCCAAAGTCCACAGCCCCCAAACCCAAAAAATCACCCTCATTTATAAATTTCACTCTCTCTCTTCACAAACCCTACCTTTCTTCTTCTTCTATCCATCTTCTTCTCCACCATTTCCATTCTCACATCTTCATCAAAACCCTAATTTTTTTTCTCATCATCATCATCTTCTTCTTCTCCACCATTTTCGTCATCACCATCTCCATCGAAACCCTACTTTCCTTCTCTTTTCATTCGGGAATGTCGACTTTAGGACTGCCAGAAATAGTGGCAGTTCTGAAAGGCAGCAAGTATCTTTCAAGACTGCCTCAATTTCTGGCAGTCCTCAATATGTCTAGGACTGCCAGAAATTATGGCAGTCCTGTTGTAGAGCATGTCCCTTTCAGGACTGTCACAATTCCTGGCAGTTCTTATTACTTCTAGGACTGCCAGAAATTGTGGCAGTCCTGTTGTACATCGAGTCTATTTCAAGACTGCCACAATTCCTGACAGTCCTCATTACTTCTAGGACTGCCAGCAATTGTGGACAGTCCTGTTGTACATCGAGTCTATTTCAAGACTGCCACAATTTCTGGCAGGCCTCGATACTTCTAGGACTGTCAGAAATTGTGGCAGTCCTGAATGAACCCAATTATTCTACAACTAGGATTTCTTCCATAGTTTTCTTCTACAACTAGGATTTCATGCATAATTCTTCTATTAATAAAGAAAAATTGGTTCATAGACTAATAGATTAATAGATATGATAGATTTGATAACCCAATTTCTTCTACAACTAGGGTTTCATCCATAATGCCCAAACAAGAAGAAGAAAAATAAAGTAGGGTTTGGAGAAAGAGATCTGAGAAATTAGAAGAGATCTGAGAAATTAGAAGAGAGCAAAAAAATCAAAATAAACTAAAAATCGATGTTCTTGTTCTTGTTTTTTTTTTCTTCTTGTTCTTCTTCTTCTTGTGAGGAATGGAGAGTGAGGAAGAAAACAAAAATTATAACACTTATCTTTTACACCTACCACTTGGATAGCCCTGAATAATTTTTTCAGTGGCAAACTTGTAAATAATGGAAAACTAATACTTGGACAGCCCTGATCAAAATGTGCTGTGCCCTTATAATTTACCCCTTATAATTAGCCGAATTTTATGACTTAAATTATTCCAAATTATTATTCCGAAAGGGTATACTACATGCATGCCTATTTACTAATTAATCCTCCGCAACTCCTGAACGCAAGCAATAGAGCCGAGCAATGGCGGAGAAATTGGCTCCCGAGAAGCGCCACTCCTTCCTCCACAATGGTAAAGATCGAACCTTTTTCTCCCCAAAAAACCCTAAAAATTTAGGGTTTGGACTCTCTCTCTCTCTCTCTCTCTCTCAATCCTAAAAAAATTTGCAGGTCAGAAAGTGTTCGAATGGGACCAAACCCTAGAAGAAGTCAACATCTACATCGATCTCCCCCCAAATGTCCCCACCAAGCTCTTCCATTGCAAGATCCAGCCGAAGCACCTCGAGGTCGGGATCAAGGGGAATCCCCCCTATCTCAACGTACGTAAAAGCCCCAACTTTATGTGAATTGGTGGTCGATTTTGATTGTTCTCGCTCTGTTCTTGATTTTCTTCTTGTTGGTTTTTTTTTCAGCATGATCTCGCACACCCGGTCAAGATCGATTCCTCGTTCTGGACCATCGGTAATTTTGTTATTGTTGCCAATTTGTTCGTTCGTTTGATTCGTTAAATTTGTTTTTTATGGTAAATTTTGATAAAAACCGTCATTTACTTAGTTGAATTGAATCAGCTATAAGAGAACAATTTGTTAACTGATTTTGAAAGTTATCGGTGGTGGCTTTTTCTTGTGGAATGCATAAGCAATTCACTGGACAAGAGCCCCTGTTAAGCACGGAAATGGAAATTGTTGTAGTGTCAGACACGTATCGGACAACACTATGCCACAAAACATCAGTGCCATGCCCGTGGCAGTGTCGCCTGACCATATCGTGTCATATCTGTGTCTCAGTAACATAAGTGGCAAAAAAGGCTTATTTCAAATATTGCAGGTTATGCAAATAAATGTTGCGGTTCTAAACTGGAAAACATCGGCAGTTCATGGCATATAAAATTGTTATAGTCATTAGAGTTTTGTTAAGGTATGAACCTGGATCATGACATTAAGAACTAAAATGGTAGTAATGCTCAGACATGCTATCAAGATTGTCATTGTCATTCTACTATTTTAAAGTTGAAGTCAAGAGTTGACAGAAAAAAGAATACATGTACGTAGAGTGGACAGAAATAAGAATACATTACATATGTAGAAAGTTATCGAGATGGCTATGTTTCTCCATGTCTTGCTATTATTAAATCCTACTTTCTCCACCTGGAGCATTATTCTCAATGCATCATTCCTTAAAATGTTTTCAGAGAGGTTATGCATGTTGTGTATCTAATAAAGGAGTTAAATATTATATGGGTCATATTGCCTCAGATATTACCATATAGGTCCTTGGATCAGGAGATGGGAGTTCACTACAGAGTTAGATGGAGAAATTTGGTCGGTTCCAATTATTGCGACATAAGGAGAGGAGTTTCCTGATTAAGCTGAAATGGGTCGTTAAAAATGTAGCTTAGGGAAGGCCGAAAGCATCTGCATAGTTGAGGAGGAACTCTTGCTTGTTCGTCTCCTTGTAATTATTTGCATCTATTATAGATATAGTTCCTTTTGCTGCACTTCAAACCAGTTCCTGAGTGGATCTTGGTGTCCAACAAGCAAGGTATGGTTCGTAGTTTGTATGATATTGCTGACAAGGAAGGTGCCCCCATATGAATGCCGGGAGGAGTTCAACTAATCATCTTGGGTTCAATGCAAGTTTAAAATCTAGGGACTCTTAGATCTTTCTATGGAGCAAAAAAATTGTTCTCATGCCTTATCATCAGGGGGCCGGTTTAGTTTAGTCCAGCTTAATGCGAGTAATTGGCTTCGATTCTATGATATTATCCCAACCCAGTTCGTTGATGTTATCTTAGATCCAATCTATTCATCTATGTTGCATGGATATGGGTAGGACATGGTATGGACACGGCACCATAGACACGACAATGAGTTTGTTTTGGCAAGTCCTAATGTACTTTGGAGGTGTCGTGTCCCTGATATGTATTCGATATGTGCACAGTATAATGTAGCACAATTGTTAGCTCAATGATCTAACTATGTTTTTTAGTATGGTTATTCGATTAAGTTTTAACATTACGACATCACCAATATTCATGCTATCACTATAGTATTTATACTTAAACTTAGCATTGTCCTAACGTACATTAAACTTATCATACTTTCTTCTATATATATTGCTTTGTTTCGTCTGACATGTATTTGCAGAAAAGCAATAAGCAAGATCAACATGGACATATGCAATGGAGAAATCATGGTGGGCCAAAGACGACGATATTCCACAAGATTTTTCTGAACCACCCGACGACATCTCCGGAGCCACGCACTCGGGGGTTCCGCTACCCGGTCAGCGGATGGGGGTCGAGGGGGCAGCGCCCCCATGGGGGTTCGGGATCGAAGTCCACGAAAGGTATTCAGTTTTCACAATCTTGATATCTTTGGACATCTGTCATCAAAGAAAAAAGCCATCATCTATCAAGAGAAGAATAACAACAATACTGACATCCGATGTATCCTGGTATCCTCCGGAAGGGCACTCCAGTCCCGGAACTCTCTTCGGCTTTAATCTACTATTATCGCAAATAGTACAACGCAAGTTTTTATCCGAAGGCTGAGAGCTTTTATCCGAAGGCCTCTCCTACTTCAATACACGATTTGATCCAAAGACTCCAACTTCACGAGAGCTTTTATCCGAAGACTCTCCAACTTCAACCTTTCACAAGAAGGCTTTGATCTTCTTACAACAAGATGAAGATCTCACTCTTACAACTCGAGAACACTCTAACACAGTTTGTGGACTGGCAAGTGAGGATAATCTTTGGTATATTAGAAATTTTTAGGCTCAAAGCATCAATCTTGGATGAAGGGGTTTAAGCTATTTATAACCAAAACAAGAAAAAGTACAATAATGCAACTTTTAGCAGATGAGCGGAAGATCCGTCGAATTTTTGCGGAAGTCCGTCGGATGATCCACCTGCATAGTGCAACGACTGTAAATATAGCCATTGGAATCATCGATGGGACAAGATCCGACCGTTGGATTCCAAACGGTAACTATTCGGATTATCCGTCGGATTTCTGCGGATTTCCGTTAGATTATCTGCTAGCTCACAGAAGGTTTTCTGTAGTCCTATTTAGATCTTCCGTAGGTCATCTGCGGAGATCCGCTGGATCTTCCTAGTGACTACCCAAACGTGATCTTGGTCCTGGGTTGTTATCTACACTAGCTTTCAATTTGTCATCCATTTCTTGTGTTTACAATTATTTCTAAGACTCATTATAGACTCCATATATACTTAAGCAGGTGCATACTTCTTCAGAGTCTTGAAATGATGATGACATGACTTGACTTTTTCACTTGATGATACATTTTTTCTTTGATGACAGTTGTCCAAAGATATTCAGGCGCATGCCCATGGGGGCGTTGCCCCCTCGACCCCGTCCACTGATCGGGCGACGGAACCCCCGAGTGCGTGGCTACGGAGATGTCGTCGGGTGGTTCAGAGAAATCTTGTAGTACCGTAGTCTTTGGTCCACCATGATTTCTTCATTGCATATGTCCATATTGATCTTGCTTATTGTTTTTTTGTAAATACATGTCAGACGAAATAAAGCAATATACATAGAAGCAAGTATGATATGTTTAATGCACGTTAGGACAATGCGAAGTTTAAGTATAAATACTATAGTGATCGCATGAATATTAGTGATGTCGTAATGTTAGACTTAATCGAATAACCATACTCAAAAACATAGTTAGATCATTGGGCTAACAATATCTCCCTTTTTTTATTATGGCAACTCGGTTAAGTTTAAGATAGATATAATAGAAGCTTGTATCACTAATGCGTAGGCAGAAATAAGAATATATCACTAATATCATGTTATATTAATATATACTTAAACTTATTAATACATAATTAAACTTCTCCCCCTTTGACATGATAAAAATAAGGTCCCCCGTACTAAGAGATAAAATGAAATTAAACTTAAGCATAGAAATCAGAGCATGGGGAAGACAGAGACAATCATGATCAAGATAACTAATGAAAACAATGAAAAAAGTGTGTAAAGACAAGTTTAGAAAGATACATACTCAATGTAGAATATCACAAAAGAAAGCTTGTCAAAACACAGTATAGCTGGTAAAACTAAAAGAATTTGAAAACAATCAATAAGAGGTTTACCAACTAGAAATTCAAGGAGGAAACCCGAAACATAGTAGATATAAAATATTTCTCTAGTTTTGGAAGAGAATTATGAAATAAAGGATTTCAGTTAAAAGACATGAGGATTAGATAATTGCAAAATAATAGATATCAATGGAAAAAAAACCAATTGAGATATTGAAGTACATAAACTTGATATCAATTGAAATATATAAACTTGAAACATTGATCAAATGAGCCATTGATAATCGCAATTGTCCACAAATAAATAGTGGAACAAAATAAAACAATTATCAATAAAAAGGAGTAGACCTGTCAATTGGGGGCCGGGATGGCACAGGTCGAGACGAGCTCAATCCAAGAAATTGGCCCATGTGCCGGTCCGGCCCGATTAACCATGGGCCCGGCCCAATATACTGGGTCGTGCCGGGCCATATATATCGACCAATAAGATAGGCCCGGCCCCAAGCCCAGGCCCGGTTCGACCCGGCTCGAGACCCGGCCCCGCCCCACCCGATGGGTGCAATTGCATGTGAGGGTAAGTCTGTTATCAAAAATGTGTGTAACAGTGTAAGGAAGGACAATAGACAATTTACTGTGTCAAAATAAAAATGTGTGCAAGGAAAAAAGGTATTGCTTCCTCGATAATGGTACTGCTAGCTAGAACAAGGTAGTTTAATCTCAGGCTATGAAAATTTGAACTTAATCTACTTAACCAAATTTATGGATGGATAGTAAAGCATGTAAGATACTTAATACTATCAGTAGTAAGGTACTATTGCAGGGACACAACATGACATGACTGTAGAGTGTTGTGGAAGCCGACGTTCATTTTGTGAAGTTGTTGTTCGTGAAGAGCCTCAACCTCTACTCCGACGAGACCTATTTCGTTCATTATGTGAAGTTGTTGGGCTGAGCTTAACCCTCTTCAACTTCACGGAGAGAAAAAACCAGGTTAAGAAATCAATATACATGATAAAAATTACTGTGTGTCACGTGCCGGCCCATGCCCAGTCCGGCCCAGCCCGACCCAAAGCCCACCATGACGTGGGTCATGTGCCGAGCTGGGCTGGCCTTTTCCATCCTTGGCCCGGCTTGACCCGCTAGAGTGCATGGGTCCGAGAGGCCCGGCCGGGCTCGGCCCACCCAAATTTTGGGCCGGCCCGGCCTACTTGACCGCTCTAAAAAGGAGCAATTGATATAAAATAATCTCATTATTCGCAAAATCTTTTTGCTTATCCAAGTTCATGCATTTAAACTCAATTACCGTATCTTGATATATGAATACACTTTAGATAAACACGAAAATAAAGGAGGAAAAATACTTGAGAAGGAGAAATTCAATCGACTTGAATGCTCCCCCTCAAAGTACTACCAATATTGATAGAAATCATGAATTTTGGTAAGTCCTCAACAAGGAAAGCCAAACCAATTAAGCATACAAGGAAAGCCAAAACAATGAAAGCTCAATAGTCATCAAGATAAGAAAGTAGACGTTGACAAGATGAACTATTTAAACCCATACAAAATGAGAGAATCAAGATAATAAAGGCAATCACATACAGTCTCTCAAACTCTTTAAAATAAAAATTCTAATGACCTCAATCAATAAGATATGAAAATGAATAAAATATGGGTCCATGAAGAACTAAGATATACGACATATTAAAGGGTATAAATGAATTAAAACAATTTATTTGCTCCCCCTCAAAATATGTGTATCTAATTCCAAAGCACTTATAGGATAAAATAGGTAAGTACAAGATCTAGGGGTAAATCGACTATAGATTTCTCTCCCTTGCCCAGTCCGGCCCAGCCCGACCCAAAGCCCACCATGACGTGGGTCATGTGCCGAGCTGGGCTGGCCTTTTCCATCCTTGGCCCGGCTTGACCCGCTAGAGTGCATGGGTCCGAGAGGCCCGGCCGGGCTCGGCCCACCCAAATTTTGGGCCGGCCCGGCCTACTTGACCGCTCTAAAAAGGAGCAATTGATATAAAATAATCTCATTATTCGCAAAATCTTTTTGCTTATCCAAGTTCATGCATTTAAACTCAATTACCGTATCTTGATATATGAATACACTTTAGATAAACACGAAAATAAAGGAGAAAAATACTTGAGAAGGAGAAATTCAATCGACTTGAATGCTCCCCCTCAAAGTACTACCAATATTGATAGAAATCATGAATTTTGGTAAGTCCTCAACAAGGAAAGCCAAACCAATTAAGCATACAAGGAAAGCCAAAACAATGAAAGCTCAATAGTCATCAAGATAAGAAAGTAGACGTTGACAAGATGAACTATTTAAACCCATACAAAATGAGAGAATCAAGATAATAAAGGCAATCACATACAGTCTCTCAAACTCTTTAAAATAAAAATTCTAATGACCTCAATCAATAAGATATGAAAATGAATAAAATATGGGTCCATGAAGAACTAAGATATACGACATATTAAAGGGTATAAATGAATTAAAACAATTTATTTGCTCCCCCTCAAAATATGTGTATCTAATTCCAAAGCACTTATAGGATAAAATAGGTAAGTACAAGATCTAGGGGTAAATCGACTATAGATTTCTCTCCCTTGTTCAATGCATATAAGGTTATAAAATCGTCAAAAGACGAATAGTATCATCTTTAGATAAGAGAATATATCCAATTAATAGACACTAAAGATGAACAAATAAAAGAATATTCCAATTAAGCACATATTATCAAAAGATGACATACATTAGCATATATAGAAAGATCTTATATTTAAATATGATAGATCAATGTATGTTACCTTTTGAGAAAATGTCATCATGAAAAGAAAAACAATCATGATGAGAATCATAATATAGCTCAAAAAAATAAAACTCAAAAATCATGTCCATGATTATCTAATTAAGAAAGAATTAACCAATTTATTACTTTGTATGGACTAGGTATGTTTTACCACATATGTACCCATTAATGGATAATATCCAAACCTTATGAAAAACCAATAAAGTTTAAATAGCAAAGACTCATATGTGGCAATTCATGAGTAGTCAAAGTAGAGTAATAAATTAACTTGACAATTACAAAATTAGATTAGGACTACTCAATCATTGGATAGATCGGCTTTCGCTATTGGACATCAGGGGAGTCCCGACACATCAAGAGGACAGGCGTGGGCTGACGTGTAGTCGTATCATACGCGACGGAGAGTGGAGGTCGGAGTCTTATCGGTTTACTGAGGAGCTGGGCGGGATCATCAATACTATTGCCATTGATCCGGACTTGCCTGCTGATTGGTGGATTTGGGAGCCGACAGGAGCAAATCCGGGAACTGGGGAGTTCCAATTCCGGAGCTGCTACGATCTCATCCGGCGCACCTTTCCTCAGAGTTCTGACTACGAGTTCGTATGGTGCAAGGGTATAGCCAGGAAGATGCAGCTCTGTGTCTACAAGCTTCTACTGGGCCGTCTCTTGACTAGGGATCGTCTGAGTTCGTTTGGAGTGCCGGTCCCAGATCCCAAATGTGTGCTCTGCAGTGTGGAGAATGAATCTATAGGGCACATTTTCTTCGAGCGTGCCTTGGCATGGCAGATCTGGTCTAAGCAGAGTAGAGCGTTGGGAGGATGTGACTCCGGAAAGGAAATTGGGGACATCATTAATGTGCTCCGGGATAGCAGAGGTAGAGGGCAGGACTGGTTCCGGACCGCCAGAGTTCGACTGGCGGCCTCAGTTTGGCATATATGGCGGGAACGAAACCGTCGGATATTTGAGGGGCTAGTCATCCCTCCGGTAGGCATTCTCCATAACATAGAGTTTGATGTTAATGCTATGGGGAACTAAAGAGTGGGAGTCCCACTTTGATTGTATGTTGTAAGATTACTGCATTGTTTTTGGAATAAAATTTACCTTTTTCCAATATATATATATATATATATATATATATATATATATATATATATATATATATATAAAATAAAATCTCACAAATCAATGAAAAATATGGTAAAGAGTCAATCGCATTCAAATGATTACAAACTTAATCAAAAAGATATGTGAATGATAATCTTATGAAATTATGACTCAACAATGAGAGAAATTTAAGAGAAACTTACTAATGACTTGTATGGAAAGATATTAAAGTAAAGAATCACCAACCTTTTTGAAAAACAAGATCAAATCAAAAATTTATCAGATTAGGTTTAGAGAATAAACGTATGCATCTAAAATAGACTACAAATTTTATCCAAAAAATTCACAAATCTTATTTTTGTAAACTAGCATATCATATATAGATTATAGGAAGATAGCTAGATGGGTGAAAGTGAACCAAAAGTTATATAGTTTAAAAATATATCATAAATAAGCAAGCTATATAACTAACTAGAATAAATGAGGTAAGTCATTAACAAGATAAATAGCTTATTAAATCTTAAGTTACTAACACTAAAGAAAGCATAGAGTGTACAATTAGGGAATACATTTTGAAAGACAAAATGATTTAGAGACTCTTCATTAAGCAAGGATATGAGCAAGAAGATAACTCAAATATATGAAATAGGCTCTTATCAAAATAAGGCTAAAAAGATATTCATAAAGACAATAAAATAAATCTTTCTGCCAAGTATTGAGATCAATCCAAGATAATGAAATAATAGATCAATCTAGAGAATGCAAAATATTGTAACAATTATGGAATATAAATGAGAAATCTCAACACAAAAGTTCAAACCATAGTAGCTAACGACATAAGAAATATGATGTATCAATTACATGTATCTTTATGTGCTACAAAATATTGGGCAACAATAATTCAAAAGAAGCATAAATACTAAGGAATGAGCAATGAAAGATCAACTTGATCAAGAAAGATAAATGCTAAAGATAGTGAGAAACACATTTTTCAAAAAGCTTTCATAGTACACTATAGAAAAATATAAAGCTAGAAAATGTGCACTAATTAAGAAGATAGATTCAAAAGGCAAGATAAAGTATAAAATCGTGTGATCCTTAAAAGAACATCCATAAATAGTCATGAGCAAGACATTAATAAGCATTTTCTCTCAACATCCTAACTTGAAAAAGTAAAACAAATAAATATCAAATAGGAATCATTAAAACTATATATCACAAATAGGCATACATGAAAAGATCAAAAAACAATTAACAATATGTATCCATAATGTCAATAAAAAAAGCCAAGAAAATATAATCAAGAAGAGATTTTAAGGAAGAGGTTAATTGATTCAAAAAGAGAGACAAATTTGTCAAAAGAATAAATAGCTAAAGTATGAGGTAAGCACAAGTTTGAAGGTTAAAAGTATAATTAATTACTCTTCAAATTAAAATAAGACTTGAGCTTAACTCATATGCCCCATAAAGATATTTATACAAATATATATCGATATAAGAAATACATGAACAACATATAAATAGAAGGTTAGTGTATATAGTATGTATTCTTAATGAATATTTGCAAAGCTATCACAAATTAAAAAACACGTATAATATGCTTTATTAGGCAAAGTCATAATTGAATCACAAAAAGTTAATCAAGATAAAACATGAGAATCAATAGTGAATATATTATGCAAGCACAAGGTTAAAATAATAGTATAAGTGTATACTTTTCAAGTAATAAGAAGCTTAAACATATATATTCACAGATACCGATTAAAATAAATGTGACATTAAATACAAATCGGCAAGAAGTAACTATTTAAAAAAATATTAAAGACAGAGAGTTAACATCATATTAACTCAAATCAAAACCTCATATGGACTAGAGTGTATGCATGCTTCATAAGTAAAGACAAAGTATAAATATCATGCATAGATAAATGTGTCACACTAATGGAAAATGAGTGATAGACTACATATGTGAACTAATCATTTAAGCTAAAACAACTAGTTATGCTAGATAAAAGTAATTGCAAGAGAATTAACTAAGCATGCTAGTATAATATCTCACATTGATTTTGATAATAAGCAATTTAAAAAATATCAATGTGAGCTAGTAGCAAAACATGGATAATAACATGCTAGATTCTATAAATAAAACTATTTAGTAAGAATCGTTTAGCATGTTACCAAAGTGGCTCTAGTGGCCACAATTGTGTTGGTACAATTGCTTGGAAGATGCCTTTGTAGCTTGCAACTACCAACACGCTCCTTAGTGCTATGTTCCGATACAAGAGACTCCACCTACAACATTAGGTGAAGACTTTGGTATCCAAATGAACTTGGATCCACATTTGTTAGTTGTAGAGACCCAAATACTATTTACTCTAGCATTGGTAGAAAAACTCCCACGAATAGTGCAAGTTAAGCTTATGTGCCCAATGCGAGAGTAGTAGAAGTACCTAATGCTAGTGTTTGCACATGTATTGGAATGAGCATGATGATGAACATGTGACATACTAGAATGGTGAATATCTCTAGAGTGAGCATGAGACGATTTGGTTTTAAGAATATCATGTTCTAATAGCAAATCATCATGCATACATGTAAGAGAATCAAATTTAGCATTTAAAATATTATTCTCTTTATTCTAGAGATAAATGCATCATTTTGTTTCTTTAAAGCATTAATAGAAGAATCATGCAAGAGGTTTAACTCATATGTCTGACTCTTGAGATCTTCTATTGAAGAGGAAAGAGATTCAATTTTCAAAATTAAAGTCTCATTCAAATTCTTTAAAGAAACACATGATGAGTTTTGAGAATCAAGTCTAGATAATAAATTATTGTTTTTATTTCTCAAACACTCATTTGTTTCTTCTAAATGAACAACCTTTTCGGAAAGTTCTTCATTTGTAGAATGACGGTTATCAAGAATCTGTAAGAATTGTTTAGCCATGGCTTTTCACTTAGAGCATTTCTTGCATTTAGAAGAAACATGATTGTCCATGCTACTAGAGATAGAATCCTCTTTATCGGAGGAGGAATACGATGCATAGAAATAATAACAAGGATCTACTCTAAGGATGTTAAGCTTAACAATAGAGTCATTGCTCTGATACCAATTGAAAGCACCCTAGAGGGGGGTGAATAGGGTCAAGCTAACTAATCAAGCACTAAACAGTTGCTAATATGTAATTTAAAGATTAAGAGTGCAAGAGAAGAAGCAACAACAATACCGACACCCAATTTATCCTGGTTTCTTCTCGAGGGACACTCCAGTCCCGGAACTCTATCCGGCTTTAATCCACTATTATCGCAAATAGTACAACGTGAGTTTTTATCCGAAGACTCACCAACTTCTTACACGAGAGCTTTTATCCGAAGGTTTCTCCGACTTCAATACACGAGAGCTTTGATCCGAAGACTCTAACTTCACGAGAGCTTTTATCCGAAGACTCTCCAACTTCAACCTTGCACAAAAAGGCTTTATATTCTTACAATAAGATGAAGATCTCACTCTTACAACTCAAGAACACTCTAACATAATTTATGGATTGACATGTGAAAGTTTTGGTGGAGTTTTCTGGATAAGCTTTGGTATATTAGAAATTTTTAGACTCAAAGTATCAACCTTGAATGAAGGGGTTCAAGGCTATTTATAACCAAAGCAAGAGAAAGTACAATAATGCAACTTTCAGCAGGCGAGCGGAAGATCCGTCGAATTTTCACGGAAGTCCGTCGGATCATCCGCCTGCATAGTACGACGGCTATTAGCCGTTGGGATCATCGATGGAACAGGATCCGACCGTTGGATTCCAAACGGTAAACATTCGGATTATCCGTCGGACATGACTAATCAAAATTGACGTTGTTATGATTATTGACATTCAAAGGTTTTAATCTTTTTCAGTAGTCTTTCACGTTGGAGTCCAATAAGTGATAGTTTGAATAAGCCTATAGAATCTTCTATCCGAAGACATGACTAATCAAAATAAAAGATCACCTCTTCATCAATATAGGCACATCTGAAACCCGATGTCACGCCCTGCTCCCGAATAATCGGATACGAGTCGGACACGTCCAGCCTTCGTCGTTGGACACGACGAAGTAAGCTGTACAATACTAAGGAAAACTCAAAGTCACAATGTAATGTAAACCAAAACACAGCTTTTATAACGTTTCCAGAAATCACCAATATCCATCAAGTGTTTTAAAATACAAACTCAGCCGGAGACAAATCCGGTCAAATGAAATAATATACAATAATGAATCTCTAAGATACAATCTCCAGAAAAAAATAAATGAAATAAAAAGTTGCGATATCCAAGCAATCACCAGCTCCATGTAATCTTCCACTCACCTGCAACGATCCTATCAGGAAAAGAGCAAAGTACAACCCTGACTAGACAATATACAATGTAATCTGTGATCCAGAGTACAAGGTGAAACAAGAATACCAGAATGCTAGAACATGAAATGAAACTGAAACTGCGGTACCAGAAATAAAATGTAAAACTGCAGGCAATGGATGACAATCAATATGCTAGACAATGAACACGGCTATCAATGTACAAGGCAATCAATCACGACAATCAATATGCAATTGTGACCATTTTGAAATATTAAAACTAATGTGTGACCGGCTTAGGAGCAATCAATCAATCAATCAATGAGGCAATGAGTCAATTCTACAAGGTACGGCTTCATCTTACGTGAAGTGTACGATTAGGCTATCTACAATACCTATGTTGGGTGTGGTCACACAAAAGCTAATATTTTTCCCAATTCCGCAATAACAATGACGCACAAGCAATGAACAATGGTACAAGACAATCGTATGTAATTCGTGTCCGATATGAGAACATGGCACATGAAGGTAAGACAAAAAACAAGGTACAAGTCAAGTCAGTGTACTTGTCTCGGTTTGGTTGCACGAGAGTAGTACTGCATGGTTGTCAATTACCTGGTAATATTTGTACAAGTTATTTAGGGTTTGAAATAATGACAAGTTTAACTAACTATATATTGATAAGGAAGTTATCTACTAGTTTAATCAAAATACTATTTTAAGCTCTATCTTGTAAAGAAATTATTTATAAACTAAAAATAATAGTGATAACAATATTAGCAAGAAAATTTATCAAATAATATTAACTAAATAATAGCTAGAACTTGAACATATACATCTACTACCAAAATAGTTTAGAAAACCAATTTTTATTATTTATGAATATTCTTACTAGCAAAATATATTTAGAGTAAACATTTGTTAATATATAATAATACCAGAACTAATTATGCTAATTACATACTACAATATTAACTAACTATAAATTTAAATACTAAAATACAAGCCCAAAATCCAACTATAAATCCACTGTTAATAAACATTTAAACTTGGACAATTAAATAAGCCCAAAGACCAGGCCCATTCCTATTAATCCAGCCCAACCCAATTCTTCTTCTAAAATTAAAACCAACACAGCTTTTAGCACAAAACCCTGGCCCAAAAATCCAGCCCATCTGCTATAACCAGCATTTACTGTTACACAAATAAATTTAGCTGTTTTAACTAAGCCCGCACTTCAGCCCAGCAAACCCGGCCCTTACTCTCAGTTACTAATAATTAAACTTAAGTTTTTGTTTAAAACCACACAGCCCATTCTCTCGGCCCAGAATCCGGCCCATAGACTCTGTTAAACAAATTAAATAAAACTTAATTTGTTTAAACAGTACAAGCCCACTGGACCCGGCCCTTACTCTCAGATATTAACCCATGACCTTCTCTCTCCTCTTCATTTGCTCACTCGAAATTTCCAGAATCCTCAAGAGAACTCTCTCGTCTTCTCCGACGAAGTCTTCGTCTTCTCCGACGAAGACTCGTCTCCTCCGGCTTCTTCTTCCCTCTGCTTCCTTCTTCTTCAACCATCTTCTAGTAAACCCTAGGTTCTAGGCTTCTCTCCCCCAGCCAAGCTCGAAACCCTAATCTTAGGTTTTCCAACTCCGGCCTCTTCGTCTTCTCCGGCGAAGTCTTCGTCTCCGCCTTCTTCCTCTAGCTCCTTCAAAGCTCGAAAACCCTAACCCTAACACTTCATCTTCAAACCGACTCTTCGTCTTCTCCCAGCATCCCACAAACCCTAATCCGACTCCATCATGGCCGGAACCCTAGGTTCTACTTCCCACAGCCCCAAAACTCTAGATTTAGGTCTGAACCCTAGATCTCACAATTCCTCCGACGAAAACCCTAGATCTAGGTCGTCTTCTACACTGGCCGACCACAAACCCTAAGTTAGGAAACCCTAACCCGATCTCCACCTTCACTCTCCTTCCCAGTCCTCACAAACCCTAGATCTAGACATAGCAACCATGAAGAACAAGAAAGGGGTTCGAGAAGGGAAGCTCACCAGCCTGAAGAGGAAGTCGATCCACTGCGGCGAGGCGCTGAGGTCCGAGCAGCAACGATGGCGACGGCTCGTGGACTCCTTGGCGGATCTGATGGACCCGTGTCCGATCTGGACACGATGATGGAAGCTTCGTCGAGATCGGCGAGGAACTCCTGCGGCGGCGGCTACACGGTCTGGGTACGGCGGCGAGGAACTGGGATCGAGACGGGGTCTCCTCGGGCTCGGCGCTCGAGCGCTGATGGCGATGGCGCGCTTCACAAGGCGTCGGTCACTGTCGGCGCTCTGGCGGTGCACAGTCTCCAAGACGGGTGCTGTCTTCGAGACCAGCACATCAGTCGAGGCTGGCTCGAACTTCGAGGTGGCGGCGACGATCTGGACTCCGACGAGAGTGAGCAGTGGCACACGGCTGGGGACGGTCGGGGAATGGCCGCGCTCGGCGGTGCTCGGCCTCCTCCAGAGAGGAGAGAGAGAAGAGAGAGAGAAATTGTAGAGAGAGAGAGAGGTGACGTGGCTGAGAGAGTGTACTGTGGTGTGTCAGTGTATTGGGCTGCGTGTAATATATAGTAAAATAATATGTGTGTGTGAGTGGCACAGTAGGTAAATTAGGGTAGATCTGGGGGTATTGTGTGATGGCAGTAGCAGGTAAATACGAACAGATCTGGGGGTAAAATAAAATGGCAGTGTGGTAATTAGGACTAGATCTGGGGTTATTTTAGAATAGCTAGTAACAGAATTTTGAATTCAAAACCCAAACAGATTTTCAAAACATAAAACTGATAACATATTTTCAAATCAAAATAGTTTCCACAGATTTCTATCAGATTTCAAATTCCAAAACAATTAGTTAATCTCCTAATTAATTAGAATGGCCAGAAATAAAGCCCATAGAAAAATAGTTGAAGAATAAATTAAAGAAACTCCAGAATTTATTATTAAGGAAAATATGATCTTTATTATCCATAGTAAAAGTATACATGATAAATTATTTAAAATCATTAATTAAACTTTATATTACCAACTAAATAATCTGTAAAACTCATTATCAATAAATTTCTTAACATAATAATTATTAAATATTTATAAAATAGTTAATAACCAATTACAACTTAATCAATATTAATAACATTAACAATATTGCACTTCATCTGAAATATGCTAATTAGTATTCAATAATACTTTTCAAATTGAGGAAAATTCATTAAAATCCGAAATTTATTCTAATCGAAAATAGGTTTTCGTAAGAAGCAATATTTAAATTCAAGAAAATTAGAAAAAACCTAAAATTTACCAAACATGATTTTGGGAGTTACACCCGATTTATTTGTGGGTAGAGCTTTCAACTAAATCACTGACATTTTTGTAACTCTAAGAGGGGACGTAGACTTGCAATAATTTGTTAGTTTTACTCAGTGTTCTAAAAATCGACCTAGGCGTCCGCCTAGGCGCTAGGCGTCCGCCCATCGCACCGAAAACCCTCCAGGCGGTGGGCTAGGCGGGCCCTAGGCGCCCCTAGGCGGGCCTAGGAGCCCCTAGGCGGCAGGTTTTTTTTTTTTTTTTTTTTTTTTTGTTTATTCTTAGTTGTATTTTGGATATTTGTTTGGGTTTTAAGATAGTATTTGGACTTTAGAACATTAAAATTTCAAATTTCAAATTTTCAAAATTTTCAAAAAGAAAAAAAATTCTAGGCGGGCTAGGCGCTAGGCGGACCTCCGCCGCACCGAGTCCGTCTAGTGATTTTTAGAACATCGGTTTTACTCAATCACTGCTTGGGTTTTACTTTTTAGAAATTAAATATAAGCCCAGATGTTCACTTGACCTGAGGCTTACTTACCTATCTAGTATGCCTTCCAAGCAACTACTTAGAGACTAAACTCCTATCTAGTATGCCTTCCAAGCAACTAGTTAGAAACTAAGCACCTATCCTCCCAATCTATTTAAACCTGTACAGTTTATTTGGTTATCATGTTTGTTTTATTCCCTCTTATTTCCTCAGCTTGCATCATTGACGTTGTTATGATTATTGTTACATTGATATTACAGAAGATGAGACTCTGCATCTGACGCTGCAGAAGAGAGATAAAGGGAACACTTGGGCCTCTCCAATTCTTGGTCAGGGTGTATTAGATCCTTATTCAACAGACCTTGAACAGAAGCGTCTTATGCTGCAGAGGTTCCAAGAAGAGGTAAATCCCAACTTTTGTTATTTGTTATTCTTAGTACCCAGCTATAGCACTGTCTTTGGTCTTATCACACTCTGATTTTCTGTTGCAGTATCATTTAATGTGCTTTCTATCGTTTGGTTACTTTTCAACATTTAGGACTGCTTCAACTTTACACCAACATTAAAGCCTATATTGGTTGGCTTATTTGATTTTTTATTTTATTTTTACAATTCAGCTATGTAAGGGTCTTCTCGTCTGTTTATATATATATATATATATATATATATATATATATATATATGGAAAATTCTACAATACATCCATCCATTTTGGATGTATCGATACATCCGAAATCTGGACCGTTGGATGTTAATCCAACGGTTCAGATTAAATTCAGATGAAATAATGCAGGAGACATCATTTAATGCTGTTTTTGACTTTTGACCTCTTGTTAACTTGCTATAGCAGGTTATTCTTCAATGCAATTTTTCA
This sequence comes from Iris pallida, assembly GCA_029216955.1. Taxonomy (NCBI): domain Eukaryota; kingdom Viridiplantae; phylum Streptophyta; class Magnoliopsida; order Asparagales; family Iridaceae; genus Iris; species Iris pallida. The sequence continues at coordinate 9,550,993 of JANAVB010003599.1, read as the reverse complement.
ATGAACACCCTAAATTAACTCATATTTACTTTCTCTTTCGTCCAGGTAATTTAATATTTTGTGCAACTACGTATATAAAACAATAATTATGTGTCGGCCGGAAAGGAAGGACACAGTGTGTCCAGGTCTGTAGGCTATGTAGACGGCCGGAGAATGGTACATTTAGGAAGCCGATAAAAGCTCGTTCTCTCAAATCTCTTCTTTGTGTAAATTAAATCCAAGGAGGACACAATCCCTAAGGACACAGTGTGTCCAGGTCTGTAGGCGATGTAGACGACACTACCGCTGCTGGCGATCTAGATGAGGACACCGACATTTAGGAAGCCGATTACGAATGGTACATTTAGGACGGAGAATGGTACATTTAAACTTAAAATTCAATTTTTGGTTTTCATTACTAATAACTAGTTCGCACGTACGAGTTTAGACGAACACTAACCGATCCCCGAGCAACGTGACATCAGCTAGCTAGGTTTCTAATACCGTGGCATTCCTGTTAATTTAAAATTTACAATATTATTGAAACTAATATTAATACAAAAATTTAAAATAGTTTTTGATTGAACATTTACTTCAAACTAGTTAAAGTTAAACTTGCATTCTTTTTTATTTAAAATGTAATTGGAACTACAATTAATATTAACATTCGCTTGTCCCGTAGTTTAAGTCGTATTTCACTGCTTCTTGCTTAAATCTATGCACCCAAAGAACTTGATTGTTCAAGTCGAACGCGTGCACAGCACGTTCCCTCGATACAAGGCTTGACGTAGCCCTTGCTTGTCAAGTCGTTGCACGAACACATTAGAAAAGAGTTTTGTTGGGTTATCGAAGTATAGCAAGCACCGTCCCGTGTCACGTGCATTTGTTAAGCAGTGAAAGGGTGTGAAGGCCACTGGCAATGTCAAGCCATCACGGACTATAGCTGGGTTAGACGGCGACCCTTTTGCGGCGGGCCGAATCGGTCCCTTGGCGCCTAGGAATGGATTGGTTGAAGGAGCAATACACAAGAATAGACTGCCATATTGGCAGGATTATTTTTGGTATTCCCGGTGAGGCAGAGTTTTCATTTTCCGGTGAGGCAGAGTTTTCACCATCGACCTGATTCCAGGGACGACACCAGGATCGGAGAGAGTCTACAGGATGGCACCTTCAAAGTTGGAAATCTTGTACAAGATGATTGAAGAACTCAGAACCAAAGGATTCATTCGTGCTAGTGGATCGCCTTGGGGAGCACCGATGCTTCTTGTGAAGAATGATGGTACGTCAAGATTATGTGTTGATTATCGTATCTTCAGTGTGCCAGCCGTATTCATGGACCCCATGAATCGTATCTTCATGCACTATTTGGATCAGTTCGTGATAGTGTTCATAGACGACATCTTAGTCTATAGCTGTAGTGCCCCGTCCCTAAATCGTGCCCCGTACTCCGTCCACGGGGTGCGCGAGAAAGGAACAATGTCGCTATCGATTCGGTCGGGACCGATAGGTCGGGATCGATTGACTCGATCGAACGGGAACGGTTGAATTAAGATCCATTCTCTCGCCTGAAGTAAACTCAAGGTGAGTGGCTGACCCTTCTCTTCTCGACCCCCTTCCTAGGTAAATCGATAATGTTGTTGCGAATGAAAGGATAAATGCAAGGGCACAAACACGGAAAATGGATTGAGTTTTCAAAGATAATGTAGGCTATGTCTTAATAACTAAAAGGAAAATATGTCTTCGCACGGTTATGGACAACTTGTCGACAAGGCGGTAGTTTCCTCGAGCAGCAATCCGGGGCCACGGGACCGTTTCGGCCTAGGAGGAAACAGGGTATAGTCGTGCATAAGGTTTCAGCACAAGTTAAGCGGGGACTTGCATCGGAGCTAGCTACTTGCGTTGAAAGACCCCGATTAACAAAGCTATACGTCCAGGATGGCTTGTGATGCCAGTGACGTCGAAGAGGGACGAGACGAAGGAGGTCAGCCACTCGCCTTAGACTTGCTTCAAACGAGCGACTGGTTGGCTGCGCTGACGTCGCCTACGCGATCACCTGCAACCCGCTGAATATGGGACTTGGTTCCAGAGAAGCCATTCCATAACGTGGAATGGATCTTAATTCAACCGTTCCCGTTCGATCGACCCGGTCGATTCCGACCTATCGGTCCCAACCGAATCGGTAGCGACATTGTTCCTTTCTTGCGCACCCTGTCACGACCCGCACCCGGAGTAAGGGCATGAGTGCGTGACAACGTCCCAGCCTACACCGCAGAAACGACGTAGAACGCTGTCTAGTTCTACTATCTAACAACAGTTATAATATCAAAATCTGTCGAGAACGGTCAACTCCGAATGGAGGACAAGCAATGACAATATAATATACTTAATCACAAACTCTAAGAAATATAGATGATACCGAAAGATAAAGACAACAAGATATGAAATAGCATCCAAAAGATCCAACACAGAAATAATACAAGTCTAGAGTCAACAATATCTATACAATACTAAAATAATATTGGAATCTATGAATCGAATCGATGCAAAGGATAAGTCCCGTTTGAGCAAGTGCTGATTTTAGTTGATCTGGTGTGCAAACTATGCTTTTACGCTGGACGATAAGAGGTCGACATTTTGCCTTATTCAGTAAAGTGTCCGCAAAACCAAATCGTCGCCTTGCAACGGAGTGTGGCATGGACGCGGTAGGCCAAATCAACCGAGTAGTTCAAAGGAGGGAATTATGTATGGTATTTATGGTGCACATCATTAGGACGGATTGCGACCGTCCAGTGTTGTGATAAGCTATGATATCAGTAAGTTTGGCATCCTTCGGATATTGGGCTAGCAACATAAGGATGCCAAAGATGCATTACGGTGCGAAACACCATGACCTTCATATAGATAGGGCCGGTGGGCTGAGATTAGCGCTGGGTGCAGGCGCAGGGCCTGCCACCCTTATGCATATGTTTAAGTTTACGGTTGGTTGGTTGAGTGAAATGATATGATTTCTTATGTAAAGTTCTAACCTTGCAGGCTAGGCGAAATGGGACATAGATGAGCACGATCACTATGTTTATGTTAAGATTATGTCTAACTGTATCTGCCGCAGGGACACGGTAGTGGACAAGTTCACGATATGTTCGGCTCGAGGCGGGGCTCGGCTTGGACGTGCCGAGGCGTGGAGTCCTTAGCGTTCAAGAGGAGCTACCGCATTGGCGTTCGGACTTGCGACATGGAGATGTTCAGCCGAAGACTACTTGTTGGCTATAAAGACGCATAATGTATGGAACAATGTACTCCTTTGTGAGCTAGAGAGATCATGAGCGTTGTAGCCAATTGGCATGTTACGCTAGGTCATTCAGAGCCATTGTAACCTTCAGTTCATTATCAATAAAAGGGATTCTTGTTGTATACTACGTTTTCCTTCCGCTGCTTATGTTATCAATTTGAGCTATAAACACTATTGTGAATCTGTTATCTTGCCTTGCACGAGCGCAACTCCAGGCTCGTGCGGCATCACGCCCCAGCGAGGACGATGATTCGGGTGAAAACTTGATAATGGTGAAGACGGTAACTCGGTCGACAATCGTAAGTATCGATGTATGATCGAAAAAATTTAACAGTATCATTAATATTAAATCTACATTGGCTTTTCTGTTAATTTAAAATTTACAATATAATTAAAACTAATATTACGAAAATGCTATTTGCTTCCAAAAAATTTGGGTGATACCATCTTCCATTATGTGGCATATGACATGGTTGCTAACATGACAGCTGACATGGCATCTTCCATTAAATTAACATTAATTAATATTAACATTAATATTAACATTAACATTAATATTAATATTAATATTGACATTAACATTAACATTAAAAAAATTTGGGTAATTAATTTCTGGGGTTAAAATTTGTCATGTCAGCTGTTATGTCATCTACCATGTCAGATGCCACATAATGGGAGATGGCATCACCCAAATATGTTGGGAGCCCAAACGACTAATTGCTAATATTAATACTGTGGCATTACCGTTATTTTCCAATAAATTTGTGCCTTGTTCGGTCACACCCTTCCACGAGCGGGTTACACCCCCTAAACGAGGGGTTAAATAGCCTTTTCCAAAGAAGAGAACCCATCCGACTAGAGAGAAACAAAGGAGAGAAGAAGAAGAACAGTCGCAATGGAGAGGAGCAAGAGCAAGATCAACTGCAGCGGATGGACCGTCATCCCTACCGAGATTCTCTCGATGATACTGGTACTGTCGGGGATGCCGGCGGACGAGGTAATGTGCAACGTGGCCCCAGTTTGCCGTTCGTGGTGGAAGGCGCTCAACGGTCCCTTAGACTATTGGTCTAACGTCGACTTGGTAGAGTGGTGCCGGAAGACCCAGCAAACCGCTGAGATTAGTTTGACCGTAATGAAGCTCGTGGCTCGCAGTGGGGGATATCTACGGTCCTTCTCCGCGTACAAGCTCGACGAAGCAGCCTTCTGTTTTGCATGTTTAAGGCCAGTGCAAAATTTTATTTAGTCTTATTCTAATACTTTATTTTTTCTATTACAAAATTTTACGTATACTTTTGTTAATTTCTATTGATGTTTTCCCATTTTTATAATACAGTGGAAAATTTCTAAGGGTGCTGCGCATTCCGAAGTGCGACGTGAGTGATGAAACTTTCGTGAGACACTTGGAGTTTCTCCCGGTGCTGGAAGAACTCGACATTAGCTACTGCCTCTATATCACGTCGACAGGAATATTTTCCACCGGAAAGTATTGCCACCGTCTGGTCAAGCTGAGTAGGAACATGCCCCCTCCAGATTTCATGCTCAGGAACAGATTCGTGCTGGATACGGAAAACGAGACGGAGGGAAAGGCCGTGGCTGATTCGATGCCGCGTCTCGAGCACCTACATATGGGATTCGGCATGTTCAATGGAGACACGCTGCGATCTATCATATGCAACTGCAAGGGTCTTCGCGTGCTCAACATACGTGGGTGCTTCAACGTGCACTTCGACGACGAACTCTGGAAAATTTGTTATTCAATACAGACGTTTAAAAAACCCTTTGATGATGTAATCCCAGTCCCAGGGGAACCTGGATACGAGATGTATAATGATTTAGATATCATCAATCATTCCTGGGGTGAATGGTGAAAACATTAGCATGCATGCATTTCTTTATATTTTTTATTAGTCTACATACAAGATATTTTTTATGAGTTCGATTTTCCATTTTGACAAAATTTTACTTTTGTCAATAATTTTTTACATGATTAATTTTTTTATAAATAAAATGGACTGTGATATAATGACGCCTAAGACGGCTCACTTCTGAGATTTCGACATTTCCCAACACAGATTTTACCATTAATACAACATCTCAGTGTAATCATATCCAAGAGATTTCGACATTTTCCAACACAGATTTTACCTTATTCAAAATGAATTCTGGCGGTGCAAATTCCACTCATATTAGTGGTATCAGTGCCATTCACCATAATTAATGGTGATCGATACGAAAACATTGGTTTCTTTTTCACAACCTTTTAAAATCTATTTATACAGCCAAACAGCCAAACTAATTCATCTTCACCAGCCTTCAAAACCAATTTATATAGATTCAAAACAAAACTAAACAGCCAAACTATTTAAAATTCACAACCCTACAGAACAGTCTCAAATGTACCATTCTCCGTCCTAAATGTACCATTCTTCGTCTTATATGTACCATTCTCCGTCCTACATGTATCATTCTCCGTCCTAAATGTACCATTCTCCGTCCTAAATGTACCATTCTTCGTCCTATATGTACCATTCTCCGTCCTACATGTATCATTCTCCGTCCTAAATGTACCATTCTCCGTCCTAAATGTACCATTCTCCGTGTTAGAGGAACGGAGAATGGCCATTAACAGTCCCAAAAATTGTTCCATACTAAGTTAAAAGCATATAATAGCACTAGGGCTGGCGATGGGTAGGGTAGGGTAGGGTAAGGGCAGGAAGAGGGCAGGGTAGGGTAGGGTATTGACCTTTTTTTGATACCCTAGGGGAGTCATGAGGGTAGGGTAGGGTAGCCCTCTTCCAAAAAACCAATACCCATTGCCCGTCCTTGCCCTTTACCCTCACAGGGTAGCTGAGGGTCAGGGTAGGGAGGGTAAGGGTATTACCCTTGCCATTTTATTTTTTTAACTTTGAAAATCAATTTTTTTGCTAGTACACAGGGGGGGAATATTTTTTCTTTCCATTTTATTTTTTTCAGATTTTGACAGCATTCAAAAATTATAACAACTTAACAAGAAATAACAGGGAGAATATTTTTTTTTACTAAAGGCGCTGAACCCAGTTATATAGTAGAACCTGGGCTGCCTACATACCCAAGGAGGGGGCTAGACCTGACTCCTTAGGATCAAGCACCGTGTAGTTCTCCTAATCCTAAGTACTAATTACAAAAAACTACAAGTAGTAGTAATACTATGGCAGTGGGACTATACAAAATTACAAAGCGGATTGGGAGAAGGGTAGGGTCGAGGGTTTTAAAGGGTTAGGGTTAACGGGCAGTGGATAGGGTAGTGATTCAGGGTAGGGTAGGGTTCAGGGTAGGGTTACAGGGCAGAGGGTAGGACGGGTAGGGCGGGTACCCGGGTAATGGCACTAGGGTAACAGAATAAAACCCTTACCCTACCATAATTCCAAGAGGGTAAGGGTAGGGCATGCCCTCGAAGGGTAGAGGGTACCCGTGGGCACCTGAGGGTACAGGGTACCCGGCTAGGGTAGAGGGTATGAGGGCAAAATCGCCACCCCTAAATAGCACCCAAAAAAATGTTAACAATAGAAAAATTCTACAGAACCCAAACACCAGACTCGAACCTAGGCCTTCCATGTAAAAGCCAAACAACACAACCAACTAAGCTTGGAATAAGACATCAATAATGCTAAGTCTACTACCAAATGCTTACAACACTCTTACAACCTTCACCCATTGCTGACATGTGGGTCATGGCCCACATGTCAGCAATGGGTGAAGGTTGTAAGAGTGTTGTAAGCATTTGGTTGTAACTGTAGCATTATATCCCCAACTTCCAATAAGGAATAAGAAATTGAATATCCCCAACTTCCAATAAGGAATAAGAAGAGTCAGTTAAAACGTGTATATATATATATATACATAGGGGTCCCCATTCATCTGAGTAGGTTGCACATTTAGCATGGCTCCAAAAAGATCATCTGGTTGAGAACCATTGCCAGAGTCTTCTTCCAGTCGTCGTCGAGCCTCTCCGCATGGAGCACCTTCTGCGCCGCCTCCGGCCCATGACTGGCTGGCAGCGGCTGCGGACTTCCTGACCTCCTGCGGGTTGTCACTGGAGGTCATCACTCGACCTCTTCATCCGGCGCCCAACTTTGACCTGTTGCCGATCACTCCGGAGGAACGAGATTCTCTGGAGAAGAGGGAAGCGTTTCGCCGCCTGTGCCATAGGGCGGGTGTGCGCACCCTGTAGGACTTTACGGAGATCCTCCGCGAGGCCAGTGAGGGGTAGACCTCTTATTTTTCTGTTTTTTTTTTTTCGTTTTTTACAGTTTTTTGTCATCCTCTTGTATACTTCGCCGGAGAATGTTCCGGCGATGAAGCTGGGATTTAATGAAATATAATATTTTGTTAACTCAATTTGGTTTCAGCTACAATCAAACTTTTACAACCTTCTTACAACTTACACCCATTTGCTAACTTTAGCATTGTTCTTTATCTATTTTTCTATTAACAAATCTTGTTACGTCAAATCCATATATCAGCGACGATATTCCCATCAATGACTTGTTACGTCATAGAATTGATTATGCTGCCAGCGTCAATCTTGCCGTTAAATCCATCTTAAATATGATTACAAAGTAAAATAGAGGACAACTTTGAGTGTTTCAATTTTACTCTTTTCAAGTACATAGTCTTCTTATTTTCAAAAATTTAATCAAATATTCGAAAAATGGAAATATTGATATTAAACTTCACATTCTTAAATTATGTTGGCAAATTTTTTTAAATAAACATGTTTCCACCACATTTTTTCTGCCAAATTTTTCAATAATTTATACGGAACACGTGGATATATACTAGTAATAATAGTAATAAATTTAATTTTGGAAAGTAGTTTTTAAAATTAGGGTCTCAAAATCCCAAAGGTTTATGTAGTGATTTCACATGGATATATACTAGTAATAATAGTAATAAATTTAATTTTGGAAAGTAGTTTTTTAAATTTAATAATAATAAATTCGACCGTCTTATACTAGTAATAATAGTAATAAATTTAATTTAAGACTCAAAACTATTCTAATTTTTTCCACTTCCCAAGGTCATATAAGACGGTCGAATTTCCCTCTTCTTCTCTCAAACCCTCTTTCTTCTCCCAAACCCTCTTTTAATCAAAATGCTGCTGAAGAAACAATGACCGTCGCCGAAGGGGAAGAATCCACAAAGGGATGCGATACAGGCCCGAAGGGCAGAACTTGCAAGGGCGGCGAAAACCAAGATTATGGTCGCTAGGGCAGAGGCCGAAAGGGCAGCGGCGGAAGCAGCGGCGGCGGAAGCGGCGGCGGCGGCAACGACTATGAAAGCGGAGGCGGCAGCCAAGCCACGTGCAAAAAAGGCTAAAAAAACTCATTGCTCGACAAAGACCGGAAAATCTATCTTCGATACAGAGTCGTCGGAAGACTCAACTTATGAAGATCGAAGGCGTACTCAAGCGAAGGCTAAGGTGGCAACGGATACATAGTCATCAGCGTACTCTGAGGATTTTGAATCCTCATCAGAAGAGGAAAATGGAGAGGAAGAGCAATCATCAAATAAGTCCCAGGCTGGAGAGAAGGTAAAAAATTTTAAAGACTCTAAATCTAAGAAGATTTACATTAAATATTTCAAGAAAAAGGCTGTTATGCATAACAGCCTTTTTCTTGAAATAGAACGGTACAAATCTTTCAGGCATAACAGCCTTTTTCTTGAAATATTTAATGTAAATCTTCTTAGATTTAGAGTCTTTAAATTTTTTTACCTCCTCTCCAGCCTGGGACTTATTTGATGATTGCTCTTCCTCTTCATTTTCCTCTTCTGATGAGGATTCAAAATCCTCAGAGTACGCTGATGACTCTGTATCCGTTGCCACCTTAGCCTTCGCTTGAGTTCGCCTTCGATCTTCATAAGTTGAGTCTTCCGACGACTCTGTATCGAAGATAGATTTTCCGGTCTTTGTCGAGCAATGAGTTTTTTTTAGCCTTTTTTGCACGTGGCTTGGCTGCCGCCTCCGCTTTAATCGTCGCTGCCGCCGTCGCTGCCGCCGCCGCTGCTTCCGCCGCTGCCCTTTCGGCCTCTGCCCTAGCGACCATAATCTTGGTTTTCGCTGCCCTTGCAAGTTCGGGTCTGTATCGCACCCCTTTGTGGATTCTTTCCCTTCGATGACGGTCGTTGTTTCTTCGGCGGCATTTTGATTAGAAGAGGGTTTGGGAGAGGGTTTGGGAGAAGGAAGAGGATTTGAGAGAAGAAGAGGGAAAATTCGACCGTCTTATATGACCTTGGGAAGTGGAAAAAATTAGAATAGTTTTGAGTCTTAAATTAAATTTATTACTATTATTACTAGTATAAGACGGTCGAATTTATTACTATTAAATTTAAAAAACTACTTTCCAAAATTAAATTTATTACTTTTGTTACTAGTATATATCCATGTGAAATCACTACATAAATTTTTGGGATTTTGAGACCCTAATTTTAAAAACTACTTTCCAAAATTAAATTTATTACTATTATTACTAGTATATATCCACGTGTTCCGTATAAATTATTGAAAAATTTGGCAGAAAAAACGTGGTGGAAATATGTTTGTTTAAAAAAATTTGACAACATATTTAAGAATGTGAAGTTTAATATCAATATTTCCATTTTTCGAATATTTGATTAAATTTTTGAAAATAAGAAGACTATGTACTTGAAAAGAGTAAAATTGAAACACTCAAAGTTGTCCTCTATTTTACTTTGTAATCATATTTAAGATGGATTTGACGGCAAGATTGACGCTGGCAGCATAATCAATTCTATGACGTAACAAGTCATTGATGGGGATATCGTCGCTGATATATGGATTTGACGTAACAAGATTTGTTAATTGAAAAATAGATAAAGAGCAATGCTATAGTTAGCAAATGGGTGTAAGTTGTAAGAAGGTTGTAAAAGTTTGATTGTAGCCGAAACCAAATTGAGTTAACAAAATATTATATTTTATTAAATCCCAGTTTCGTCGCCGGAACATTCTCCGGCGAAGTATACAAGAGGAGGACAAAAACCTGTAAAAAAACGAAAAAAAATAAAATAAAAAAGAGGTCTACCCCTCACTGGCCTCGCGGAGGATCTCCGCAAAGTCCTGCAGGGTGCGCACACCCGCCCTATGGCACAGGCGGCGAAACGCTTCCCTCTTCTCCAGAGAATCCCGTTCCTCCGGAGTGATTGGCAACAGGTTAAAGTTGGGCGCCGGATGAAGAGGTCGAGCGATGACCTCTAGTGACAACCCGCAGGAGGTCAGGAAGTCCGCAGCCGCTGCCAGCCAGTCATGGGCCGGAGGCAGCACAGAGGGTGCTCCATGCGGAGAGGCTCGGTGACGACTGGAAGAAGACTCTGGCAATGGTTCCCAACCAGATGATCTTTTTGGAGCCATGTTAAATGTGCAACCTACTCAGATGAATGGGGACCTCTATATATATATATATATACACGTTCCTAACCGACTCTTCTTATTCCTTATTGGAAGTTGGGGATATTCAATTTCTTATTCCTTATTGGAAGTTGGGGATATACTGCTACAGTTACAACCAAATGCTTACAACACTCTTACAACCTTCACCCATTGCTGACATGTGGGCCATGACCCACATGTCAGCAATTGGTGAAGGTTGTAAGAGTGTTGTAAGCATTTGGTAGTAGACTTAGCATTATTGATGTCTTATTCCAAGCTTAGTTGGTTGTGTTGTTTGGCTTTTACATGGAAGACCTAGGTTCGAGTCTGGTGTTTGGGTTCTGTAGAATTTTTCTATTGTTAACATTTTTTTGGGTGCTATTATATGCTTTTAACTTAGTATGGAACAATTTTTGGGACTGTTAATGGGCATTCTCCGTTCCTCTAACACGGAGAATGGTACATTTAGGACGGAGAATGGTACATTTAGGACGTCGAATGATACATTTAGGACGAAGAATGGTACATGTAGGACGGAGAATGATACATGTAGGACGGAGAATGGTACATATAGGACGAAGAATGGTACATTTAGGACGGAGAATGGTACATTTAGGACGGAGGTAGGACGGAGAATGATACATGTAGGACGAAGAATGGTACATATAAGACGAAGAATGGTACATTTAGGACGGAGAATGGTACATTTGAGACTGTTCTGTAGGGTTGTGAATTTTAAATAGTTTGGCTGTTTAGTTTTGTTTTGAATCTAAATAAATTGGTTTTGAAGGCTGGTGAAGATGAATTAGTTTGGCTGTTTGGCTGTATAAATAGATTTTAAAAGGTTGTGAAAAAGAAACCAATGTTTTTGTATCGATCACCATTAATTATGGTGAATGGCACTGATACCACTAATATGAGTGGAATTTGCATCGCCAGAATTCATTTTGAATAAGGTAAAATCTGTGTTGGAAAATGTCGAAATCTCTTGGATATGATTACACTGAGATGTTGTATTAATGGTAAAATCTGTGTTGGGAAATGTCGAAATCTCAGAAGTGAACCGTCTTAGGCGTCATTATATCACAGTCCATTTTATTTATAAAAAAAATTAATCATGTAAAAAATTATTGACAAAAGTAAAATTTTGTCAAAATGGAGAATCGAACTCATAAAAAATATCTTGTATGTAGACTAATGAAAAATATAAAGAAATGCATGCATGCTAATGTTTTCACCATTCACCCCAGGAATGATTGATGATATCTAAATCATTGTACATCTCGTGTCCAGGTTCCCCTGGGACTGGGATTACATCATCAAAGGGTTTTTTTTAAACGTCTGTATTGAATAACAAAATTTTCAGAGTTCGTCGTCGAAGTGCACGTTGAAGCACCCACGTATGTCGAGCACGCGAAGACCCTTGCAGTTGCATATGATAGATCGCAGCGTGTCTCCATTGAACATGCTGAATCCCATATGTAGGTGCTCGAGACGCGGCATCGAATCAGCCACGGCCTTTCCATCCGTCTCGTTTTTCGTGTCCAGCACGAATTTGTTCCTGAGAATGAAATCTGGAGGGGCCATGTTCCTACTCAGCTTGACCAGACGGTGACAATACTTTCCGGCAGAAAATATTCCAGTCGACGTGATATAAAGGTAGTAGCTAATGTCGAGTTCTTCTAGCACCGGGAGAAACTCCAAGTGTCTCACGAAAGTTTCATCACTCATGTCGCACTTCGGAATGCGCAACAACCTTAGAAATTTTCCACTGTATTATAAAAATGGGAAAACATCAATAGAAATTAACAAAAGTATACGTAAAATTTTGTAATAGAAAAAATAAAGTATTAGAATATGACCAAATATAATTTTGTACTGGCCTTAAACATGCAAAACAGAAGGCTGCTTCGTCGAGCTTGTACGCGGAGAAGGACCCTAGATATCCCCCACTACGGGCCACGAGCTTCATTACGGTCAAACTAATCTCAGCGGTTTGCTGGGTCCTCCGGCACCACTGTACCAAGTCGACGTTAGACCAATAGTCTAAGGGACCGTTGAGCGCCTTCCACCACGAACGGCAAACTGGGGCCACGTTGCATATTACCTCGTCCGTCGGCATCCCCGACAGTACCAGTATCATCGAGAGAATCTCGGTAGGGATGACGGCCCATCCGCTGCAGTTGATCTTGCTCTTGCTCCTCTCCATTGCGACTGTTCTTCTTCTTCTCTCCTTTGTTTCTCTCTAGTCGGATGGGTTCTCTTCTTTGGAAAATGGCTATTTAACCCCTCGTTTAGGGGGTGTAACCCGCTCGTAGAGGGGTGTGACCGAACAAGGCACGAATCTATTGGGAAATAACGGTAATGCCACTGTATTAATATTAGCAATTAGTCGTTTGGGCTCCCAACATATTTGGATGATGCCATCTCCCATTATGTGGAATCTGACATGGCAGATGACATAACAGCTGACATGGCAAATTTTAACCCCAAAAATTAATTACCCAAATTTTTTTAATGTTAATGTTAATGTCAATATTAATATTAATATTAATGTTAATTTAATGTCAATATTAATATTAATATTAATGCTAATGCTAATGCTAATGCTAATGCTAATGCTAATGCTAATGCTAATGCTAATGCTAATGTTAATATTAATATTAATATTAATGTTAATGTTAATATTAATTAATGTTAATTTAATATTAAATTATTTATTTACTATTAATGTTAATTTTAATATTAATTTTATTGTTAAATTTTGCCATGTCAGCTGTCATGTTAGCAACCATGTCATATGCCACATAATGGAAGATGGTATCACCCAAATTTTTTGGGAGCAAATAGCATTTTCGTAATATTAGTTTTAATTATATTGTAAATTTTAAATTAACAGAAAAGCCAATGTAGATTTAATATTAATGATACTGTTAAATTTTTCCGATCATACCTCGATACTTACGATTGTCGACCGAGTTACCGTCTTCATCATTATCAAGTTTTCACCTGAATCATCGTCCTCGCTGGGGCGTGATGCCGCACGAGCCTGGAGTTGCGCTCGTGCAAGGCAAGATAACAGATTCACAATAGTGTTTATTGCTCAAATTGATAACATAAGCAGCGGAAGGAAAACGTAGTATACAACAAGAATCCCTTTTATTGATAATGAACTGAAGGTTACAATAGCTCTGAATGACCTAGCTTAACATGCCAATTGGCTACAACGCTCATGATCTCTCTAGCTCACAAAGGAGTACATTGTTCCATACATTATGCGTCTTTATAGCCAACAAGTAGTCTTCGGCTGAACATCTCCATGTCGCAAGTCCGAACGCCAATGCGGTAGCTCCTCTTGAACGCTAAGGACTCCATGCCTCGGTACGTCCAAGCCGAGCCCCGCCTCGAGCCGAACATATCCTGAACTTGTCCACTACCGTGTCCCTGCGGCAGATACAGTTAGACATAATCTTAACATAAACATAGTGATCGTGCTCATCTATGTTCCATTTCGCCTAGCCTGCAAGGTTAGAACTTTACATAAGAAATCATATCATTTCACTCAACCAACCAACCGTAAACTTAAACATATGCATAAGGGTGGCAGGCCCTGCGCCTGCACCCAGCGCTAATCTCAGCCCACCGGCCCTATCTATATGAAGGTCACGGTGTTTCGCACCGTAATGCATCTTTGGCATCCTTATGTGTAAGACTATGATCGCTTCGATACGGGTTGCTAGCCCAATATCCGAAGGATCTCAAACTTACTGATATCATAGCTTATCACAATACTGGACGGTCGCAACCCGTCCTAATGATGTGCACCATAAATACCATACATAATTCCCTCCTTTGAACTACTCGGTTGATTTGGCCTACCGCGCCCATGCTACACTCCGTTGCAAGGCGACGATTTGGTTTTGCGGACACTTTACTGAATAAGGCAAAATGTCGACCTCTTATCGTCCAGCGTAAAAGCATAGTTTGCACACCAGATCAACTAAAATTAGCACTTGCTCAAACGGGACTTATCCTTTGCATCGATTCGATTCATAGATTCCAATATTATTTTAGTATTGTATTGATATTGTTGACTCTAGACTTGTATTATTTATGTGTTGGATCTTTTGGATGATATTTCATATCTTGTTGTCTTTATCTTTCGGTATCATCTATATTTTTTTAGAGTTTGTGATTGAGTATATTATATTGTCATTGCTTGTCCTCCATTCGGAGTTGACCGTTCTCGACAGGTTTTGATATTATAACTGTTGTTAGATAGTAGAACTAGACAACGTTCTACGTCGTTTCTGCGGTGTAGGCTGGGACGCTGTCACGCACTCATGCCCTTACTCCGGGTGCGGGTCGTGATAGGGTGCGCGAGAAATGAACAATGTCGCTACCGATTCGGTTGGGACCGATAGGTCGGAATCGGTCGGGTCGATCGAACGGGAACGGTTGAATTAAGATCCATGCCACGTTATGGAATGGCTTCTCTGGAACCAAGTCCCATATTCAACGGGTTGCAGGTGATCGCTTAGGCGACGTCAACGCAGCCAACCAGTCGCTCGCTTGAAGCAAGTCTAAGGCGAGTGGCTGACCTCCTTCGCCTCGTCCCTCTTCGACTTCACTGGCATCACAAGCCATCATGGACGTATAGCTTTGTTAATCGGGGTCCTTTCAACGCAAGTAGCTAGCTTCGATGCAAGTCCCCGCTTAACTTGTGCTGAAACCTTATGCACGACTATACCATGTTTCCTCCTAGGCCGAAACGGTCCCGTGGCCCCGGGTTGCTGCTCGAGGAAACTATCGCCTTGTCGACAAGTTGTCCATAACCGTGCGAAGACATATTTTCCTTTTAGTTATTAAGACATAGCCTACATTATCTTTGAAAACTCAATCCCTTTCCCGTGTTTGTGCCCTTGCATTTATCCTTTCATTCGCAACAACATTATCGATTTACCTAGGAAGGGGGTCGAGAAGAGAAGGGTTAGCCACTCACCTTGAGTTTACTTCAGGCGAGAGAATGGATCTTAATTCAACCGTTCCCGTTCGATCGAGTCAATCGATCCCGACCTATCGGTCCCGACCGAATCGATAGCGACAGTGTTCCTTTCTCGCGCATCCCGTGGACGGAGTACGGGGCACGATTTAGGGACGGGGCACTACAGCTATAGACTAAGATGTCGTCTATGAACACTATCACGAACTGATCCAAATAGTGCATGAAGATACGATTCATGGGGTCCATGAATACGGCTGGCACACTGAAGATACGATAATCAATACATAATCTTGACGTACCATCCTTCTTCTTCACAAGAAGCATCGGTGCTCCCCAAGGCGATCCACTAGCACGAATGAATTCTTTGGTTCTGAGTTCTTCAATCATCTTGTACAAGATTTCCAACTTTGAAGGTGCCATCCTGTAGACTCTCTCCGATCCTGGTGCCGTCCCTGGAATCAGGTCGATGGTGAAAACTCTGCCTCACCGGAAAATGAAAACTCTGCCTCACCGGGAATACCAAAAATAATCCTGCCAATATGGCAGTCTATTCTTGTGTATTGCTCCTTCAACCAATCCATTCCTAGGCGCCAAGGGACCGATTCGGCCCGCCGCAAAAGGGTCGCCGTCTAACCCAGCTATAGTCCGTGATGGCTTGACATTGCCAGTGGCCTTCACACCCTTTCACTGCTTAACAAATGCACGTGACACGGGACGGTGCTTGTTATACTTCGATAGCCCAACAAAACTCTTTTCTAATGTGTTCGTGCAACGACTTGACAAGCAAGGGCTACGTCAAGCCTTGCATCGAGGGAACGTGCTGTGCACGCGTTCGACTTGAACAATCAAGTTCTTTGGGTGCATAGATTTAAGCAAGAAGCAGTGAAATACGACTTAAACTACGGGACAAGCGAATGTTAATATTAATTGTAGTTCCAGTTGCATTTTAAATAAAAAAGAATGCAATTTTAACTTTAACTAGTTTGAAGTAAATGTTCAATCAAAAACTATTTTAAATTTTAGTATTAATATTAGTTTCAATAATATTATAAATTTTAAATTAACAGGAATGCCACGGTATTAGAAACCTAGCTAGCTGATGTCACGTTGCTCGGGGCTCGGTTAGTGTTCGTCTAAACTCGTACGTGCGAACTAGTTATTAGTAATGAAAACCAAAAATTGAATTTTACGAGCTTTTATCGGCTTCCTAAATGTACCATTCTCCGTCCTAAATGTACCATTTCGTCGTCGGTGTCACCATCTAGATCGCCAGCGGCGGTGGTTGTCACGCCCCGCTCCCAGAATACGGCGAGCCGAGTACGTACAACATCCCCAGGCTACGCGACCATACAACATGAACCCAATTGTATCCCGCGATTGTCGTCTGTAAGGTCCTAGGTAGGCATAGAGTTAAGGAAATAATACAATTTTCCACAAAAGAGCATAACATGCATTTATCCCAAAATGTTACAACATAATTCAAGTCTCATCTTCAAGTACATATATACATTTCGGATTCATTGTTCTTCAAAATACATAACTTACATATTGCATTCATGTTTCTTCAAAATACATAAGTCACATAGCTATGAAGTTCCCAGAATAAAGCTACAACCCTCAGTTCTACATCATTCATAAAGTTCTGCCTCAGTGTATGCCTGTTCCCCATCCTGTTCTTCAACAATCCCTAGTGAACAAAACTAGGTCGTCAATACGACGAGCAAGCCCTCAGTCAAAGGAGAAGTATGAATACGTAAAATAAGACAAGTGAACAAGATTTAGTATCTAGAGTGATTTAAATTCATACCTTGATATTAGTCAAAAGAAAGTGATTCTTAATTAATGTCACAAGGACACGACAAGATCTTTTAGACCTAAATGCAATTTAGAGAAACTCATGGATCACACACACTCGCCTAGCATCTCAACAATAACCCCATTTGCCCGGGATCAGGCTCGTACAAAATGGGTTGGTGCTTAGATACTCCAACCGTCTGTACTATCACATATTGATGTGATTACAAGCAAGATAACATCATGAGTGGTTTCCGAATCATCTGGGTCGAATCATCGCATCATGTGTTATAATCAAGAAGTTCGTATGACTTGGACTTTTCCAAGAATATCGAACCCATTCATTAGAGAGCTGAGCTGAACTCAGGGCCTGGATATCTAATGAATTAACAAATATTCTGAGCTGAAAATCAGGGTAATGTGCAAATGGATAGCTGAGCTGAAACTCAGGGCCTGGATGTCCAATTGCGATCAAGAAAGTGAGCTAAGCCTCACCCCGGATATTCGCACGGCCGTACGAACACCGTATCAGGGACTGATCAGTATGAAAATGAAAATTTTATTGCAAAGAAGTCAGCCAGGTGTGATCCAACGGTTTCTCTCCCACAACCCCATGCAACATATTCTAAACATTTAGACTTCAGAGAAACTATCTCCCAATCGGGAGTCCTAGAAGTCAAGTCGCTTTCAAATATTAGTTTCGTCTTTTCCGAAACTAAAGTAGTCCGGGAAATATTGGAACCAAGGTAAAATTTCAAAATATTCAATTGGACATGATTCCAAGAATCCCTCCGATATTATAGGTCGGAGATGGATGGTTCAAGTGGTCTAGAACTAGAGTCAAATTTTCCAAGAAATCCGAGTTTGTCGAAAATAGACCAACTCTGAAAATTCTCAAAAATTTCGGCAGTCTCCTTTGTATTTACTGACCCGGAAATTAATCCGATACAAGTAAACACAAAGAATCAATATACGGGCACGCCGACCCCTTCGGTGGAGCAACCCTCAACACCGGCAACACGCAATTATAAACGGGTACGCCGACCCCTTCGGTGGAGCAACCCTCAACACCGAAAAACACACATTTAAATAAGGTTATGCTAAAATAAGAGCTTCCTTACCTTAGCAAACAAGCAAGCATACAATTTATCTTGGTTTTGCATCGACTTTATCTAAATACTAAACAAGTCAAGGATGATATGGTTATTAGTGATATAATAATGTCAAAATAATAATAATTGCCATGGAGCATATTTAACTTCTCAAGAATGTTTCAAAATAGCAATTAACACTTTTGTAAATTCCTGACATTAGGGGCCATTTTAGTTAAATTAAAAATCTGGACAGAATTATAGTATTAACATAAATTGGTAGTTAGACAAGTTTTTTTTTTTTCATATACATAAAAGGGTATCAAATGATTTGCATACGTGCATTTATATAATGACTTTAGGTAGGTGTGTGTATATATATATATACATATATTTCATGGTGCATAAACCTCTTACATGTATATATATATATGTGTCCATATTGTGTCAAAGTATAAGTGTCAAGGCTTTGAGTATGTGTGTATGTATATTTGTATGTACATTGTTAAGAACTATACTTGTGGAGTACATATATGTGTACATGTGAGGACAAAATCACAATATAATTTAGATTCAAAGTCTCCATACAAATATATATACACATACTCAAGGAATTCACTTGTGCAATACATTTTCCATGATATAATCTTCAACCTTGGATTTTTGTTAGAATTTCCACCAAATTTCAGAATATAAAATGATATTATATCTCTCATAATACTTATGAAAATAAGAAACATTCCAAATAGGAGGAGGAAGAAGAAGGGGGCTTGCCTTGAGCCTTGCCTTGTAGATATCTTCCCTCTTGAAGAATTTCTCAAAACCCAAAATCAGGATCCTAGGACACAAATTTGGAAATTTTGGGTTAAAATCAAAACCTAAATTATTTTACCAATAAATTGAAAAGAATGGGAAGGGAGTTGAAAGGAAGGAAGAGGAAGAAGAAGAAGAGGAAGGAGGGGGGTGTGGTGGTCGGCCGGCGGCCGACCGCCGGCGGCGCCAGCGCCGCGCCAGCAGCCGCGGCAGCAGCAGCAAAAAGTAGCGGCAGCAGCAGCAAAAAGCAGCGGCAGCAGCAGTAACAGTAGGGGAAAGAGAGGGAAGAGGGAGAAGAAGAAGGAAGGAGAAGGAGAGAGAGAGAGAGGTTACCTAGAGTTGAAGTGTGGAGAGACTAAGTTCTCTCTCTTCCTCTAGCCATGGTTTAATTAGAAAGGTGGGGTTGTTAAAAGACCATATGGCCCTTAGTGCCTTGTCATGAGAAGGGGATGACAAGTGGCATAGTCTCCATGCATGGTAGACACATAAGTCATTATGCAAAAATGCAAATTTTGCATTTGCACAAGGGCAAAAAGAAAAAGAGAATTAAATTTTTGAAGGAAAAAAAAAATATATATAATTTTTGGAAATAATTTGGAATGTCAAAATATAAATACATAAACAACAAATAAAAAAAAAAATGGTTATGACACTCTACCCATCTTAATAAAATTCCGTCCTCGGAATTTAAGGAAACGAAAAAAGGTTAAGGTAAGGAAGGAAAGGTGCTAAGGTACCTTAATCATCAAATAGGTAGGGGTAAAGTCGCCGCATCTCATCTTCTCTTTCCCAAGTAGACTCTCCTGGTGAATCCTTGTTCCAAGATACTCGAACCAATGAGATGGTCTTGTTCTTAAGAACCTTCTGTCTCCGATCCAGGATTTCCACTGGCTTCTGCTCGATGCGAAGAGTTGGGCCAACTGTGATTTCTGAATGATCCAGTAGGTGACTGGGATCTGGTACATATTTCCGCAGTTGTGATACATGAAAAACATCGTGGACTCCTTCTAGGGATGGTGGTAAGGCCAATCTGTAAGAAACATCACCGATTCGATCCAGGACGTCGAATGGGCCTATATACCTTGGGCTCAACTTTCCTCTGGTTCCAAACCTGATTGTTCCCTTTGTTGGCGAGATCTTCAAGAACACATGATCTCCTGGTTTGAAATTCAAAATTCTCCGATGCTTATCTGCCCACATCTTGTGCCTGTCCTGCTTAGCTTGAAGATGACTTCGAACTGCCTTGACCATGTCTACAGTCTGCGTAACCAATTCTGGGCCCAAAAGTTGCCGTTCTCCGACGTCACCCCAGCATATAGGTGATCTGCACTTCCTCCCATATAGTGCTTCAAATGGTGCCATCTTGATGCTGGCCTGATAACTGTTATTATAAGAGAATTCAACCAGATGCAAATGATCATCCCATGATCCTTGGAAATCTAGAGAGCACGCTCTCAACATGTCTTCCAAAATTTGTATCAACCTTTCTGACTGTCCATCAGTCTGTGGGTGATATGCTGAACTGAACTTCAGGCGACTGCCAAGACTGTCTTGCAAGCTTCTCCAAAACTTGGAGGTGAACCGAGTATCCCTGTCTGATACGATACTTACTGGTACCCCATAGCGACTAACAACTTCCCTCATGTACATATCCGCTAGATGCTCCGTAGATTGTCCAACTCGGAATGGTAGAAATCTTGCGGACTTTGTAAGCCTATCTACTATCACCCAGATGGCATTGTTACCTTTTTGTGTTCTTGGGAGTCCTGATACAAAATCCATTGTAATATGCTCCCACTTCCATTCAGGTACTGGGAGTGGTTGCAGTAGTCCAGCAGTCCTTTGGTGCTCCGCTTTCACTTGTTGGCATACTAAACATTTCGAGACAAATTTAGCTATCTCCCGCTTTATTCCATGCCACCAAAAGTTTTGTCTCAGATCCTGGTACATCTTCGTACTCCCAGGATGAATAGAGTACTGAGAATTATGTGCTTCAGTCATTAATTCAGTCCTGAGTTCTCCAAATGGTACACATAATCGACTCCCGAACCTTAAGGATCCATCAGAATGCTTCATTAATCCAGTTTGTATCCCAACTTCAGTTTGACTCCACAGTTTCTGCAGCTTCACATCCTTCTTCTGTGCTTCCTTAATTCTCTCCACTAAGGAAGATTGAACTTGTAAACTTCCCCAAAATCCATCTGCAACTGGGCATATCACTTCAATCCCCATTTTCCTGAGATCATCCAATATCTCCCTGGGCGTGTTCATAAAGAAAGCTTCAGGCCTCCTACTCAAAGCATCTGCCACTTTGTTTGCCTTGCCTGGATGATACTGCAACTCCATATCAAAATCCTTAAGCAACTCGAGCCATCTACGTTGCCTCATATTTAACTCCTTTTGGGTGAACACGTATTTCAAACTTTTATGATCTGTGTAAATCTTGATCTGTTCACCATACAAGTAATGCCTCCATAGTTTCAGTGCAAACACAACAGCTGCTAACTCCAGATCATGTGTTGGGTAGTTCCTTTCATGAACTTTCAACTGGCGCGAGGCATAAGCGATCACCCTTCCGTGCTGCATCAACACACAGCCCAAACCCTTGCCAGAAGCATCACTGTAAATCTCGTAACCTCCTGATCCTGAGGGTAAAGCTAGTACTGGTGCAGTGACAAGTCTCTCCTTTAATTCTTCAAATGCCGCTTGACATTTATCAGTCCAAGCAAATTTTTCATTCTTCCGAGTCAATCTAGTAAGCGGCTCAACAATTCTTGAAAAGTTCTCCACAAATCTTCTATAGTATCCAGCTAATCCAACGAAACTTCGAACTTCAGCTACATTTTTGGGAGTAGGCCATGATTTAACTGCTTCTATCTTCTTAGGATCTACTGTAATGCCTTCTCCACTAACTATGTGTCCCAAGAAAGGAATTTCTTTTAACCAAAATTCACATTTGCTTAACTTCCCATACAGCTTCTCCTGTCGTAGAGTCTCAAGTACTATCCTCAAATGTTCTTCGTGCTCCTCCTCGTTTTTTGAGTAGATCAATATGTCATCAATGAACACTATCACAAATTTATCCAGATATTGATAGAATATCCTATTCATCAAATCCATGAATATGGCCGGAGCATTTGTCAATCCAAAAGGCATGACTTGAAACTCATAATGTCCATATCTTGTTCTAAAAGCAGTCTTTGGTATGTCTTCTTTCTTAATCTTCACTTGGTGATAGCCTGATCTGAGATCTATTTTGGAAAATACAGTTGCTCCTCCAAGTTGGTCGAATAATTCATCGATTCTAGGGAGTGGGTATTTGTTCTTGATTGTTAGTTCATTCAGTGCTCTATAGTCTATCACCAATCTCAGGCTCCCATCCTTTTTCTTTACAAATAGTACAGGCGCTCCCCACGGAGAAACACTAGGCCTGATAAACTCCTTAGCTAGCAATTCCTTGATTTGTTTATTTAACTCTGCTAATTCCTCCTTATTCATTGGATATATCTTCTTAGCAATAGGGGCCGCTCCTGGAATTAGATCAATGCTAAATTCAACTGCCCTATCCGGTGGCAATCCGGGTAGTTCATCAGGGAATACATCCTTAAACTCATCTACAACTCTTGGCCATTCCTCTATTACTTGACCCTGGAGACTCCTTAGTTCGAACTTTTCTAACTCCTCTTTGTCAAACTCCTTCTGGGCTCTAACAAATTCATGCGACTTCCTACTGGGTAAGGAAAACTGTACTTTTCCTTGTCCACAATCAATAATCGTCGAGGTTGCTATTAACCAATCCATGCCAAATACTACATCATAGTTGTCCATAGGAAAGACTAATAGTTTTGTTCGGAAGCTTGCTCCTCCCATTTTAATTGGACAATTTCTACAAATTCGGCTTACTTCTACAATTCCATTGCCCGTAAGGATTTTCAATTTTCTAGCTAGAGGTTGTGTCTCTATTTTATACTCAGATATGAATGATGCAGATATAAAAGAATGAGTAGCTCCAGAATCAAATAGCACTGATGCAGGACTAGATGAAGCAAGTATAGTACCTGTCACCACGTCTCCTGGTATTCCTGCTTCATTGTTATCCATCATAAAGGCTTGGCCGTGATTCTTGTTCTTCTTCTTCTTGTTGTGGTTCTGATTAGCCCTCTGTGCCTGGTGGAATTGATGTGCTTGAGGTGGTAAGACTGGCCTCTGCTGATATCCTGTAGTTGCATTAGGCCTGGGCTCATTGTTCTGGAAGGCAGGCCTTTGTTGAAATCCCTGGTTTGCAGCTCTTGGTCCCTGTGCATTATTCTGTGCTACAGATCTTCTATTGTTCTGGGGACATTGGTTCAATCGATGGTTGGAGGATCCACACTTTAGGCACTTTCCTTGAAGTCTTCTGCAGTTATTCTTTGTGTGTCCCGGCCTTCCGTAGTAAGAACAACTTAGTACGGGTCTTTTCTGCTCATGCTGGGCACCCCTTAGTTGCCCTTGCCCCGAAGTCCTTCCCTGGGCCGAACCAGTTTCCAGACTCCGCTTTTGCCCTGCAGTCTTCGCGTTGTTCTTGTCATTTTGCATCCTTTGTTGGTCCCTTGCAGCTTCGACAACTTCAGCATAAGTTTGACATTTATAAGGGGCCACCTTCATCTTCAATTTATCATCCAGTCCTTCCATGAACCGGACTACCTTCGCCTTTTCTGTAGATACCAAGCTTGGAGCATACCGGCTGAGTCTGGTAAATTCCGCCGAATATTCGTCGACAGAGGTCTTGTTCTGTTTCAGATGAAGGAATCTCCTTTCCAACTCCAACTTGGCACTTGGGGGAAAGAATCTCTCTTCAAATTCTTCCTTAAATTTCTCCCAAGTCACAACTTCATCAGATTCTTCTGGATGTAATGAGCTCCACCATATGTCAGCCACATCTTTTAATTGAATCCTTACTAATGAAACTATGTCATTTGGCGGGGTCTTCGCGCCCTTTAGTAACGCCTCTGTGGTTCTAATCCACTGCGCTGCTTCCATAGGGGTTTCAGTTCCTTTGAATTCTGGGGGCTTGATTGTCCTAAACTCTGAAAGGGTCCCCGTCTTCTGCGTAGGAGTGACATCCAATCTCTCTAGTAGTTTTGTTGAGGTGGCTTGGGAAAGTTGCATTTGTTGGGTATTGGCCTCCAAGACCCTTTGAAAGAATTCAAAGGCATCAGTTGGTCGTGTCCCGGAGGCTTCCACTTGTGAGGTATTGGGGTCCGATTGAGAAGCCATTTCCTATATTTTAAGAATTGGAATTTCTTAAATACAAAATTTAAAGAGAACTTAATTTACTAGAGGAGATTGAAAAGATAATTGCAATATATATATATAAAGCCATAACCAAAAGAAGCATATTTCATTCATTTCACAAAACACGATTACAATATGCTTCACTAGGAAGTCCTTACAACTTCTATACTCTAGTCCTTATACAAAACTATTTACATCTGTTGTAATTCCAAAATGTTGTACAACAGACAAAAAATTTCCCTTTTTTTTCTTCCATACATCATATCTATAAGTTATCTGCTGATCCATCAAAATGCTGTGCAGCAGACAAAAACTACCCCAGTCCTAACTGTCATGCGTCACCATCTCAGCTTTATGTAGGTGATCTCGCGGATCCTATCATAAGGATTGGCCTCTACCCATTCCTCAATGGTCCCTTCATACCCATGAGTAAATGGAGAAGGACCGTCCTTCGCAAGGAAGAACCTAAGTCGTAGTTCCTTTTCCCAATATACTTCCGCTCCATCTTCCACATCACGGATTCTGGGGCATAGGCGCTCGAAAAATACACTGTTCACCGGAAGCTCTCCGTCGGGCGACACCTTCCAAGCCTCCCGAGCAAACTGCTCGTATCCGTAATGAGTCCGGTGGCTCCCGTCCCAGTAGATGCTCGGCAGGAATCGGGCCATGACCTATATCCGAAAATTTCCTCGAATGAGAACTCTATGATATAAAATAATTACCATAATAAGATCATCAAATTCTAAATAAATTTTAATCAAGATTCATATCCCCAAACCTTAGTAGATTTTTGTGTTCAACCTTCAATTGTCATCTATTCCTATCCTAGGGAAGTCCAAGTAAATCCTTAAGATAATATTCGATATCCACCTATACCATCTCCTTAACCTATACACTACCCTTAAAGAGTCGACCTGCATGGGCCACCAACCGAAAGACGTGTCACGCCCCGCTCCCAGAATACGGCGAGCCGAGTACGTACAACATCCCCAGGCTACGCGACCATACAACATGAACCCAATTGTATCCCGCGATTGTCGCCTGTAAGGTCCTAGGTAGGCATAGAGTTAAGGAAATAATACAATTTTTCACAAAAGAGCATAACAGTGGTGTCGTCGTCTATATAGCCTACAGACCTGGACACACTGTGTCCTTCCTTTCCGGCCGACACACAATTATTGTTTTATATACGTAGTTGCACAAAATATTAAATTACCTGGACGAAAGAGAAAGTAAATATGAGTTAATTTAGGGTGTTCATTGAAAAATTGCATTGAAGAATAACCTGCTATAGCAAGTTAACAAGAGGTCAAAAGTCAAAAACAACATTAAATGATGTCCCCTGCATTATTTCATCTGAATTTAATCTGAACCGTTGGATTAACATCCAACGGTCCAGATTTCGGATGTGTCGATACATCCAAAATGGGTGGATGTATTGTAGAATTTTCCTATATATATATATATATATATATATATATATGAGGAGGGATCCACATCCCCACTCTTATGTATCCCCAAAGCATCCTCATGATTACAACCATTGGATCTTGTTTAAGTCATCTAATCTTAACCGTTGATTTGAACCATTCAAATCAATTGTTAAGATTAGACGACTTAAATAAGTTCACCAATCGACTTATAATCCTTAAACCCTCAAAGTATCATCTTCTTCTTCGTTGTTATCTGCAAGCAATCGACTCATACACCTCAAAGTTATGACAAAAGAGAAGTGTAAGTTGTCCAGATCCGACGACAACTCCGTGGACATTGTCCTCCAAGAAGCTGCATAGGCAGCATGTCGAAATTTTTTTACGAGTCCCAATTTCACGAAGAAGCGCGATATCCCGGAGAGCAATTCCAAGACCGTCTTTTTTTTTTTGAATGTACGACATTATATAAATTCTGCAAAGACTTTCTTTGAATGTGCGACATTATATAAATTCCGCAAAGACACTGCATCGAACAAGTCTATTATGAAAGGTTTTCTCAAAGTGATTCATACACTCCCTCCTCAAAGGGCCTTTGTTATGAAAGGCTTCCTCAAATTGATTCATACACCCCTCCTCACCGAGAAATTTGCACTCAATAAACTCTGACATATCTCCCACATGTATAATGAAAACACCCTTCCGGCAAGTAACCTCCGCCATCTTGCCTCTCGTGTCGGGGGGGGGGGGGGGCTTACCTTCCGAAGAAGAGGATACCTTCTTATATGTTAAAAGGAAGGCGAAGGATAGGGCTGCAAACGAGCCAAGCCGAGCCAAGCTTTTGTAAGCTTGAGCTTGGCTTGACTAGAATTAATCGAGCTCGAGCTCAAGCTTGATAATTTTTTTTTTTTTTTAGAGTTTGAGCTTGGCTCGAGCTTGTTTATATTAAGCTTGGCTTGGTTTGAGCTCGAGCTTGGCTTGATAAGCAAGCTTGATAAGCTCAAAATCAAGCTCATTAAGCTTGATTTCAAGCTCGCTCAGCTTTATTTCAAGCTAATTAGGTTTGAATTCAAGTACATGTAACAGTAACAATTTATTTAAAAAAATAATAATTTAAAAAGTTTCTTAATATCAATTATTAAGGACATATAAATATATAATGCATACAACCATATTGTTATAGAAACATATATAAAATTAGAATTCAACAAAGAACAAACGAGCTTCTAAACGAGCCAGCTTGTGAGCTCAAACGAGCCGAGTACTTCTAAGCTTGAGCTTGGCTCATTTATTAAACGAGCTCGAAAATGAAGCTTGAGCTCAGCTTGTTTACTAAACGAACCGAGCTCAAACGAGCTTTTATCGAGCCGAGCTTCGAGCAGCTTGCGAACGGTTTGGCTCATTTGCAGCCCTAGCGAAGGAGTTCTCGTTGGAGCTGATAGTGATGGAGAGCTGAGGTTCATAAACCATTCAAAGGCTGCAGAGATGAAGAGTAGCTTGATGAATCATAAGCTCTTAGTAGCTCAAGATGGAGGACTCAACTCATGGTGGAGTTTTATGTTGCTCTTGACACCGCTTATAAAAGTACTAGGTTTGCAAAGTCTTGTCTACTATATTGCACAAATAATGGATTGTTAAAAGCATTATTTGGTAGATATTTCCTTGCATGTTTTCCTAAATACCATGTAGGAACTATTTTCTTATTTCAAATTTGAATGGCACTGTCAAATAATTCTAAGTTGTAGACCTCGAATGTCAATACATGCAAAGTATTCCATTGACGATCTAATATAGTTTTTACGTTATCCTATAGAATTAAAATTGATATACACCATATTTTATATACACATTCATCTTCTCCACCTACCAAACCTAGCCATCTTCCCTTTATGGAAGATGTGCCAGGGCTTTCTTGATGAGGAAGAGTTTAGTACTCGATTTGAGGAAGTCTTTCATAGTGGACTTGTTCGGTGCACTGTCTTATTTGGATTTATATTATATCGAACATTCTAATAGGACTACGGCCTTGGAATTGTTCTTCAAGAGATTGGGCATCTTCATGAAATTGAGCCTCATACATTCTTTCGGCACATTGCCTCTATGGGTCTAGAGGATCTAAATTGGGTGACAGCTTCTTGGAGGATGGCGATCTTTAAGATGTCGTAGGAGCTTGAGAATTTACGTATCTCTTTTGCTATGACTTTGAGGTGCATGAGTTGGTTGAGTTCAGAACTCCAACGGAGAAGAAGACTGTACTTTGAGGGTTATGAGTCAATTGGGCTCCGGATTCCAATATAGAAAAGATCGTATTTTGAGGATTTAAGGAAATAAAAGAGGGTTAAAGGAAATATAAGCAAAGTGTTACGAGAGTTGAGCATTTGGTCTTAAGTTGGGTTTGAGGCAGCTTGAAGATTGGATCCAAGTCCTCTATAATAAGATTGTACGCTAGCTGTTTGTTAAAAATTAGAATCGGATTTGACTGGGTCTCCGGATATTTCATTACAACTTATTGAAAAATATACAAAAATATTTTATTTCTATACTTCCATTATGTTCTTCGCTTGAAAACATGGTCTTGGTCGGATAGTATTTATGTGGATCCAGATCCTACCTGTTTTAAGGATCCGGGTCCACTTTTGAGGACCAAACCCTACTCGCCCCAAAGCCAGTTTCGGGTAAAGTCAGTTTCGATCATGGGACCAGTTCCTGTTTGAGTAAAATCAGGTTGGGTAACTATTGGGGTTTAAATCGGTGGGTCTGTGTTTCGGCAACAAAATGACAGCCCTTAGTGTAAAGCCAGTATCTCTCTCTCTCTCTCTCTCTCTCTATATATATATATATATATATATATAGCCTCAATCAAAGTTCTGTTAGGCCTACCCTACTTCTATCGGCACTTTTAAGTTTTAACTTATTATGGATCCTCATAACTGATGCGTCTATTGGTTTGCGTTGCACATGTCCAAACAAGCTGAGATGATTTTATCTAATGTTATCGTTGATTGTTGCTACCTCTACAACAACCGTATGATACATTCATTTTTAGTCCTATGTTTCAACAAATGGATGCTCATCCATCTTAGCACTCTCGTTTGAGCTACTCTACCTTCAATTTCTGACACACTGGACTACAAATGATAGACAAGTCCAAGCAACCATGGAAAACTTCTCTCTCATTGGAAACTCTTACAATGAGCTATGATTGTGGTTGAATCTCAGAAATACGATTAGGTGGGTCTTTCCAGCACCGAGGAAACATGCTGAAGTTTGATCAAACCTACAACCTAGAATTTAGTTGCCCTGTGGTAATCAAGAATGTCCACAAGATTTGACATTGCTATTACCATTTGATGCCTTTGCAAATATGTTGGCAGCAAGTGGAGGATGCATTTCATCCCAGGCTATAGTTCCTTAGGGAATGTAAAGGAGAGAAACACTCCCTAAAGTAAGAACTATATAGCAAGTGAAAATGTATGTTTTGTTTGCTATGAAGGTTGTGAAAACAAAGGGAAAGAGAGAAGATGAAATCTGTACGCATGTCTGAACAGTGTTACTTTGTTCTTGTATAACTTCTTGATTGAGATTTACTTTCTCTACATGAAGCCGTGGCATGTACTCGGATTTGCTTTTACTGCAAAGAGTATGAGGGAAGAAGGAATTATGAAGATGAATACAAAACAAGATCCCATAAGTTGTAAGGTTATTATTATTATTATTATTATTATTATTTTTAAGAAACCCCTTCTCTTTTTATTAATGAAGGCTCAAAAAGCCGAAGCCAACATACGTATACAAGGCACAAAAAGAACAAGCCTATACAAGTATACCATCCAAAAGGGAGAAGAGGGGGAAAACAGCTCAACCACCAATAGCTAGGGGTTGAGCGAGGACCAGAATGATCTCGAACTGTGGGAGCAGCCTGAGCTCCTTTTACGGCATTGGCGAAGGATTTTCCGAAATAGCTGGTCTGCCGAGTATTGATGACCTTCGTATCTCGCCTTGTTGCGGTTCTTCCATTTCGCCCACGTGGCGGCCGCTGCGACGATCTGGTGGCCGTGGGACGCTATCCCCCAGGAGGCCGCGAGATCGTTGAAGCGTCCGCCTCCCGGCTCAATACTGTAGAGCTGATTCAGGGATCTCCAGATTCTGCTAGCGAGACTCCCCTGACAGAAGATGTGGTCAATGGGAGGCTCGGAACAGCACGAGCAGGCTGATGCTAAGCTGATGCCAATGGTGTTAAGGATATCATCAGTGGGCAGTTTCTTTCTAATGACTCTTCATATTAGGAAGGACCTCTTCTTAGGGATGCATGATTGCCAATAGTGGGCGATGGCGTGGTATGGTTGCCTGGTTCCCTGGACGGTGAATCTCGTCGACCGCATCGAAAATTCTCCCGAAGCCTCGAGAGACCACTTCAGTGCGTCGGCCTCTCCGCTGATACTTAATCCGAGCGAGCAGATGCTCTCCTCCGTTTCGTTACCGGACCATACCCTTATTTTGTTCCAGTTCCAGTCGTCGATAGCGGGGTTCCACAGGTCGCTAATCCTGCTGTTTCTCGGGGTCTCCATGATATTCGGGATCATGCTATCCCCAACCCATCTCTCTAGGAATGGATCTGAGTCGTCCGTCCCTAATTGGAGTCTTATGGCAGGCTCGGCTAGGTCTCTCCCGATAAGGATACGACGCCAAGCCGCTGAGGATCTGCTGTTGGAAATGGCCATTGAAGGGTGGATGTGCTTGAAGTACCTGGCCTTCAAAAACCTGGTCCATAAGTTGTTGCTTGTGCAAACTTTCTACCACAATTTCATCGAGAAGGCTTTAATGATGTTGGTAAGTTTGGTAAATCCCAGCCCCCCTTCTTTAGTTGGATGAGCCATGGATTTCCAGCTAGCCCAGTGATGCTTGTCTAGGCCGTTGCAATGTCCCCAAAAGAAATTGCAAAAGATCTGTTCGATCGAAGAAAGAACCTTCTTGGACGGGGAGCAAGCGGCCAGAGTATGGATGGGGATAGAGGTGAGCACGTGATTGATGAGGATCATTTTGCCGCCAGGAGATAGAGTGGCATTATGCCACCCTTCAAGTTTCTTCCTGATTCTTGTGATCAAGTTCTCGAAGATGCCCGCATTGGATCTCCCATATACAAGAGGGCATTCGAGATAGATGAACGGAGGATGATCCACAGCGAATGATGTTAAGTTGGCGAGGTTGATAGCTTGCTCTCTCTTTATGTTATGGTGGGTGTAGATGACGCTTTTGGAGGTATTGATCTTTTGGCCTGAGCATCTAGAGTACCTCTGCAGGGTGTTGTTGACTACTTCCACCGCTCCTTCGTCCCCGGAGGAGTAAATGAGTAAGTCGTCGGTGAAAGCCAGATGGGTTATGATGGGGCATCCGCTGGATGTGTGGAAGTGCTGGAAGTTCGGGGTGTTGACCATGTTGTTAAGGTTTCTGCTCAGGGCATCTGCTGCAATGATGAAGACAGTAGAAGATAGTGGATCGCCCTGCCTAACCCCGCGGTTGGATTTGAAAAAACCCTGTGCTTGTCCATTGATGATCGTGGAGAACCATGAGTTGCTGATAGATCTCCATATGATGTTGGTCCAGGTCTCCGAGAAACCGAAAGCTCTGAATACCTAGATCATGAATTGCCAATCTAGCCTGTCATAAGCTTTCTCCATGTCGATTTTGACCGCTATGTTGCCCCCTCTTACTGGAAATTTCATGCAGGTGATTAATTCTTGGGCTAGCATTATATTGTCCTGGATGTTCCTCCCTCGGACAAATCCGCTTTGCTCCTCGGAGATGATCTTGGGGAGGATACCTGCCATTATGGTTGCGATGATCTTGGAGATGATCTTGTTGGTGAAGGTGCAAAGACTGATGGGGCGAAAGTCTCGGAATGATTTCGGGTTGTCTTTTTTCGGGATTAGGATCAGATTGGCACTCGAAATAGCTTTGGGGTAAATGGCTCCCTCGAAGAAAGCAATCGCCGCTTCTGTGATGTCTTATTTGATAATATCCCAGCAAGTGCGAAAGAAAACTCCCGAGAAGCCGTCCGGGCCGGGAGCACTGTGCTCATTCAGAGCCCAAACTGCGTCTGTCACCTCCTGGGCAGTGGGGATTCGTTCCAATTGGACGTTATCGTTAGCATTGATGAGGGGGGGGGGGATTTGATCAAGGAAGGAGCTATCTTTGTGAACTGTCTCTTTGGAGAATAGTTTGGAATAGAAATCAGTGGCTACTGCTTGAATGCTCTTTTGGTCTGTTAAAATGTTCCCGTTGTCGTCAACGGTATGGTGAATCGATAGCTTCTGTCTACGACCTTTGATGCAGTTATGAAAATATTTCGAGTTTTTGTCCCCTTCGCTGTCCCATTTCAACCTCGCTTTCTGCTTCCAGAATTCGGTCTCAACTTTGAGCCTGAATTTGAGCATCGCCTTAGTGAGGTTCAGGGTTGTCCTGGCCGCTAAGGAGCGTTCCGCAGCGAACATGGCTTCGGCACGGGTGACGTCGTCCTCCGCAGCCTGGACGGCTTGAAAGATGTCCCCGTAGGCTTGTTTGCTCCAATGAGATAGAGCTTTCCTCGTGGCTTTAAGCTTGTTGCTCACTCGAGAGGGGGTTGGGAGAGTCCTCTCGATTCCACGCCTCCGCCACGATGTCCAGAAATTGTGGGTGGTCGGTCCAGAAGTCAAGGAATTGGAAGTTTCTTTTGACTGGGTTGGTATTGTTTTTAATTTCAACCAGCAAGGGAGCGTGATCAGATTCAGATAAATTGAGGTGGGATAGGTTGCTAGTGAACCCCATACCATGCCATAGGGCGTTCGTGAGGGCCCTATCCAGTCGGGAGTATTGACGTTGGTCGCCTTCCTGCATGTTGTACCAAGTGAAAGTGTTGTCGGTGAACTGGAGTGAATCAAGGTGGGCGTTGAAGATGAAGTTGTTGAAGTATTGTATGGCCAGCATGGGAGGATGGCGACCACCAATTTTCTCTTCTCTGCAGGTAACAACATTAAAGTCCCCAATGCAGATCCACGGAGAGTTGTTTTGATGGAGATTGATGTCAAGGAGGTCGTTCCAAAGTTGTTTTCTCTCTTCGATATCGCAGCTACCATGGACCGCCGAGATGACGGCACGGTTCGGGATCATGTGGTGTTCAAACCAGCAGGAGAGAGCCTGCTTGGAGTCCTGGATGACTCCGATGTTGACGTCCTTCGAACAGAGGATCCAAATATCGTGTCTGCCAGCTATGGCCATGGGGAGGCCGAGTTGCAGTTGGATAGATTTTAGTCTTTTGGGGGGAATTTTGGGTTCAATAATAATGAGGATGTCGATTTTGTGGATTTTTCGCAGGCTTGTTATTCTCCTAATTGTAGGTTTGTTCGCCAGTCCGCGGACATTCCAGGAGAGGATGTAACATCATTAAGAACTTTGTGGGTGGGATTTTTGTTTCGCTTGGTGGCGGATCTTGTTTGGATTGTTGAGGTTTCTGCGGACCCTTGTTTGACATTGGCCTCTGAAACAGATGCTCCTGCCTTTGTCGAAATGGGGGGATGGCTGGTTAATAGCTCCTGTGGGATCGGGGGAGGACTAGCTGATTCCCCAGCCGAGTCCAGGACTGGATTCTCTGGGGGTATCACTATGGAGTCATTGGTACTCCCTATCTGAAGAATGGCTTGTTGTAGAGGATAGCCTGCGGCTAGGACCTGTAGGCCTCTCTGAAGTGGTTCTGGTCCTAGAATCGCTAAGGCTTCTACGATCGAGGCTTCTCTGGTGTGTTGTTGTTCGGTGTCCCTGGAGTCAGTGGACACCTCTGCGTCCTCCAAGATGGGTGGTGTCTCGGTGATCTGTCGATCGACTAGGTTGTCAGTCTCCGATTCTGCTTCCCCCGATTCGAGAGCGTCGAATTGGTTGGAGAGAGAAAGGGCGTGGGTGTTGAAGGGGATCAATGCTTTGCTGGGGGGTTCACTCTTCTCAGACTCGCCATCGCTGGGGCCGAATCGAGTGTGTGAGTTCGGAAGTGGTAGCAGGGGTGGTTTAGGAGTCCTCCCCTCGGTTGGTGCGGAGTCGTTCCTGGGAGCTTTCTTCTTTAGTTCCGGGTGAAGACGACGGCAGTGCTTTGGAAGGTGACCTCTTAAATGGCAGTGGTTACAGAACAAGATGTGGTTGTCGTAGAGGATTTGTTGGATGTGGGTCCGATTACCCAGCTCTATTGTGATGAAATTGGGTGGTTCGGTAGTGAGGTCAAGTTCCACACATATTTTGGCGTAGTGGGCCTTAGTGAGGTTGCTGGTCTCAGGGGCAGTGGCCACATAAGTACCGAAGGAGTTGGCTATACGCCTAAGTGCTGCCGGGATAAAGCAAATGAGGGGTAGATTGGGCAGGGTAACCCAGGCGGCTACCTGCGCTGAGTCTTCTTTGGTGCTGAAGCCAGCTGACCACTTGATGATCTTCATCTGGTGAGAGTCGATCCTGCAGGTTCCTTTGGACCATACGTTCCTGTGGTCACTGTCAGAGGATAGGTGGAGAAGAATATGTCTTGGGTCGAGGGGTGCAACGCGGTACTCCGCTGAGAGTTTCCAACTGGCTATCGTTTCCTGCACCCTGGAGAGTTTGGGGCAACCTGTCGAGAATTTGAGGATAAAGGTGTGGGGAAAGGATGTTGAAAGGGAAGACAATTCCACTTCGGAAAACGATACCGAAGGCACAGTGGACTCCTGGGAGTACTCAGTGTCCGGGAGCTGGACGTCTGGGAGAATGAGGCTCTTGGGTGACGCTAAGTCCGGGCGGAGTTTGGCGGCGTAGGATGGCTGAGCTGCTCCTGACGCTGAAGGGTCCAAGGTCTGAATGGCGACGGGGGATGGGTTCAGCCCGGGACGGGTAGGAATGCAAGGAGCCTCGCCGGACGCAAGGGCAGACGTCTCCTTCGTTCTGGTCGAGCTCGGGGTGACCGCCGCGGAGGAGCCTCCACACCCTACGCCACCTGAGAAGATCTGATTCGCCAGAGGCTCTGGGGGGGATGCCGTGGTGATCGCGGGGTTGGGGGGAGTCTCCTGGTCGACCGACGCGAGGGTTGATCTGGGATCCACGGGGAGAGAGGCCTCAGAGGATTGAGCGGAAGTGGAGGGGGTGATGTCTGGGGCCGCGAACACCACGGTAGCAGCGGAAGTCGCCGGGGGGGGGGGGAGGGGCGTTGGGGATTCCAGAAGATCGGGAGAGGATAGCCGCTGCTGCTGGGGGGCCTCGGATCCGGACAGTAACACGTGAGGTGCGCAAGGATCCACGGAAGATGGCGAGGGAGAGATCCCATCAAGCGCGCTAGGGAGTGGAGGTGCGTAAACTCCCCGGGGGGGGGGGGGGGGGGGGGGGGGGGGTCCCACCACGAACGAAAGCTTCGGGCTCGGGCGTAGCTGCCCTCAGGAAAGGGTGGGCCCCAGTTGGGGCGCCACTGAATTGAAGCTGCGTAAAAGTGGGCGGTGAAACCCCCAGGGAAGGGAGGGTCCCACTAGGAGCAGAGGTCCTAGGCCCTGTTGGCGCTGTTGGCGCGTAAAACTGATCCTGAGCGTAAAAACCTTGGGGCGTTGAGGCTCCTCTATGGAGTAGGTATGGGTGGCCCCCGCTGTGGGATTCCGCGCCAGAGGTAAAATTACGCGCAGCAGCTTCAGCGTAAAGAAGTGGTGCTGAAACCCCATTATATGGGTGGGCCCCACTATGGGATGTCGCGCCAAAAGGAGTATTACGCGTTGCAGCTGCAGCGTAAAGAATGGATGGGTCCACCACGTTTGCTGGGAAGGCTGAACCTCCCACGTGGGGCCAGGAGAATGGACCCCCTAAGCCTGCAACGCAGGTGGGCGTCCATCCCGAGAAAAGAGGAGCTCCATTCGAAATTTGAACGTTAGCGGGAGAGGGATCAGGATGGGGGGAACAGATGCTAAGTGGGGAGATGTTCTGGGCGAACGCGGCTGACGAACCACCGGGAGCAGATGCTAGGAGGGGATGGGAAAAGGAATTCGAGAGGTGTGAAGGCTGGGGAGGTTGGGGGTTGGAGTGACGGGCGGAGGCTGGGGGAAAGGGGGGACGGAAGGGGGAGGAGAGGTCTGATGGGGAGGCGAGGGGAAGATCGGGATGAGGGAGGAAGAGATGGGGATAGAAACGACGGACAAGCTCCACGCACTCTGGTGGCCAAGGATTGGCCATCGAAGACCGCCGGAGAGGGCCGGAGAAGGGAAGCCCTAGGGGTTTCCCAGGAGGGGAAGGAGGGGGAGCACGGGAGGGGAAAGTTGATCCATGTTATCGTAAGGTTATATATATATATATATATATATATATATATATATATATATATATATATATATAAGTTGGGTTTAGTACACAAGAATGTTATTAAGGAATTTGAAATTCTCACTTTAGGATTCCTAGATTCCTTAAACACTCTCACAAATCATGGGAGTATCATTCCCAAGCTGTTGTACCAAAACTCTATAGTCGCGATGAGGGTTTAGGGTTGTATTTTTGTATTATTTCAAAGATGGTCACATTTTGCTAAGGAATCTCAACATTCCAGGAATGTGAGACTCCATAGGCACCTCCCATAAATAATTTCATTCCCTTGTGTCACCATACAGAAACATAGAACTTGTAGTGATGGTTGGTAGTTATATATCCTTTCAATACATCCGTCAGGTTTGATGCCAATTTTATGGGTTGAGATATGGATTGCGCAATCGTAGTTTTTTTGAAAAAAAATCTGCTTAAAATGTGCGCCATAGGAATTTTGAACATGTTGCTCTGGTACCAGTTTAATGCTGCTGCCATTGCACCAAAACCTTAAGGGTTGAGATTGATATATTTATATTATTTTAATATGTGGAAATGCTACATTTCTATTTTGTGGGATCTTTAACTAAACACGTCTTTACTTTAATACATTTGTATAAGAATATAACTTCTCTTTCATTCAAATACATTGTTTTCCTCTTTTAAAAGCATTATGATCTTTTTCCCATAAAATATTTGTCTTAAATTTTTTGCTTTATGGTGTTTAGATTTTCTACTAGAACTTTGAACAGATTACTTTATTTATTTCTTTCAAGAAATTAGGTGCTCGAGTTATTTTATTATATTTCACAAAAATTGTTGGTTTTTCAAAATAGAACTATTATTTTCTACATTATAATAATATATGTTATGCTGCAGCGACAATTTAGAAAAAAAATATGGGGGAGTGTCGTGTTCCTATGGATATGAAAAGTATACTAAACACAGGAGTGTCATATTCCTAGGAATGTGTAAATTATACCAGAAGCAATTGTCGAAATTTCGACATGTTCTGGAATTGTGATGCAACACCATAATATTGTAATCAATGTATCAAATGCAATCTACATATAAAAAAGACTGCCCCCCTTCTAAGGTTCTTTCCTGGTATTTTGTGAAGTAGAAAAATAAGTAATAGATGATTGTTAGGTATTGAATTATCAAATTTTCTCATTAGTAGGTAATGCAGTTTCGATCTAGTCCTCACATTTTATGCTCTGAATACTTAAAGACGAGACTTTCAGAACGTGTCGAAATTGAGGATATTTGAATCAGACTTAACAGCCATCCCTAGCCGTCACCTGTCGAGTGTCGCACTTTGTTGAAACTTGCTATCGTAAGTTGACAGGATATTGAAGGAAGGCTCAGAAAGCTTTATATCCATATGTAGAGAATGGCAACTTAAACTTACAATAAAAGCCACTTGTTCTAGGCCTGCTAATTTTCTTTCTGAAAGAACTGAAGGAAGCGTTTTGATGTTCAGGTTAGAAGGATGCTTTGTTAGTAGCATGGTTTAAAGTATCGGCCGATACCGATACGGTTTGGCATGTCCAGATCCGATACCGACCGATACCCGATACTGACTGATACCGACATTGGGGATCTCTTTTCCGGTCAATTCGGCAAAGAAAATTAAACGAAAAAGACAAATCAACAAGGGTTTAAAGTATAATAAGGTTGTAAAAGCATGTAAAAGAAGAAAATCAATCTATTGTTTGTAAACCAATCGGTAAGGGTGACTACTATTTTATTTAATTTCAAAACTACAAAGAAATAACACTGAAAATACTTAAAATTATGCCTAAATGTGTAAAATATATGTTTTTAAATGTAAATAATTTATTAATAATTATTTGTTTTCCGATACCAAACAATCCGATTCTCCGATCCGAAACCGCCGATACTACCGATATCGCTGATACCAATACTCATAGGAATAGTCCGATACCGATTCCGATACAGATACTGTGAACCTTGGTTTGAACCTTGGTTTGAACCTTGGTTAGTACTGTTATGTTTAGAAGAAAAAAAAAATAGTAGCGATGCTATGTTCAGAATGTTTACCCTCTCTCTAATTTACAGTTTCTTCCATCTTCTAGAGTTTATAAATCATGCTTTCATCATAGGTGGTGCTTATCGACTTATTTTTCTTCATTTTTGTTTGGATTGCAGAACCCAGGTTTTGACTTCTCTCAGGCGCAATTCACCGGGAACTGCCCTGACCCAAGGACTTTCATGGGTGGTATTCGCTCTGACTGAGAGAGTTCTGTTTAGACGAATCTCCTGTTCGAAGTATCGGTATCGGAATAGGTATCGGACCATTCCTATGAGTATTGGGATCAGCGGTATCGGCAGTATTGGAGGTTTCGGATCGGAGTATCGGATTTTTTGGTATCGGAAAGCAAATAATTATTAACATTTTAGAAAATATATTTTATACATTTAGGTTTGAAATTGAATGAAATATTAGTCACCCTTACCGATTGATTTACATACTATATATAAGTTTTCTTCTTTTACATGCTTTTATTCTATGTTTTTACACCCTTGTCTTTTTTGTTCAATTTTCTTTGCCGAATTGACCGGAAAAGAGATCCTCATGTCGGTATCGGTCGGTATCGGATCGGGACATGCCAAACCGTATCGGTATCGGTTGTATCGGATCGGTATCGGCCGGTACTGCAAACTATGCATGAAATGATTGGTTCGGTTTAGATTTGTCTAGTCAGTTACTGAGTTACTGAAAACGTTTCCCATCTGTGTGAAATTATAAATTTATGCAACTCTTTGATATTGAATGGTCAAAATGGTGAATGTGCCCTCTTTTAATTGCTACTATCGTTGCGTTGATTAATGTTTTGCTGCCAATTTGGTGCATATATACATGACCTGGTTTGCCTTGTGTTAAATGGAATGTGTTTTTGCAGGTAGGTTTGCCATTGAAAGCACAAAGAAAAGTATGCATGCAATAGATTGCCAATCCTACAAAATAATATTTATTTATCATTTAAAATTTTGAACTACTTTAAAATAATATAATTTCTATAGGGTATAATTGTAAATTAAGACGAGTGCACTTACCTATATTGCACTGACATGGATATGGCAAGACACGTTAAGGACACTGGTGACACAAAGATGTGTCCTAGTGTATGGACCTTAAGATTGCCATGAATTAGTCCAATTTCAAGATTGTCATTAGTGCATCATATATGCCAACTGTGGAAGTCTACTTGTTCTATGTGCAGATGAGGAGAAAATAAAGCATGGGAGGTGATGGCTGGGGGTGAGTATTCGGTTCAAATCGAACCGAATAACCGAAAATCGAATTGGACCAAAACCGAATAAACAAAACCGAAACCGAACCGAAATGGCACATAACCGAATCAAATCGAACCGAATTAAATCGTTTCGGTTTATTCAATTTTTTTGGTTTATCTGTGCTTTTTTTGTTAATATATATAGTAACTAAATATACCTAAATATATTTAGTATACCTATAGTGTGTGTGTGTATATAAACTAAATTTTTTTTTATTCGGTTTTCGGGTTCGGACCAAAACCGAAAGCCAAAATCAAATAAGAAAATTTAGTATTTTCAAAACCGAAACTGAACCGAATCTCTGTCCAAAACCATCTGTCCAAAACCGAATCATGCCCACCCCTAGTGATGGCCACATCCAGCATGACTGAAAAGATTGGTGAGGCGATGATGTTGCTCAGTCCGTAGAGCAATCTGTCACACAACAATGAGACTCGGACAGATCTACCATCGGTGTCCTGCTACTGTACAGCACAGATACGGACTGGACATGACACAGTAAGGACACAATGACACAAGACGCACTCTAATTTGGTGTACCCTAGTGTATTTTTCACAACAAAAGTACATCATTGTACTCTCAACTCAAGAAAGCAATATGCTACATATAATTTCTGCCGTCGCCAAATTGAGATGGTACCATATCATCACAACTATAATAGAACCCTATTCATAACTAAGCAACTAAACAAATCACCATATATTGAGCAAAGTGAGTATTATCATACACAAACATAGTTTTTCATTGTTGATTCTAACTTTGCTCATCTAATTCACTATCTGCCTGAATTCATCCAGTATGCCATGCCTGAGGCTTCATAAATTACATCATTATACCGAAGATTTAACGCATTGATTCCGACTGTTTCTGTCCGCCATACGATATCATCGTACGAGACTGAGGATCTGTTGCTTAGATTGATCGCCGGCAAGCTCCTTGCGAAGTGAGGCGAGCTCTTCCCCTGCATTGCATATATAGGCAGCCGCTTGTCTTCCGGAGAGAGTCGCTCCTTCCATACTGTCGATATAGTCCTGCATAGTTCCATACAAGAAGAACTTGGGTGTAAACTAATAGTATTACAATCAAAAAGCGAAGGACCAAACGGAAGTAAT
Source organism: Iris pallida (assembly GCA_029216955.1). NCBI lineage: Eukaryota > Viridiplantae > Streptophyta > Magnoliopsida > Asparagales > Iridaceae > Iris > Iris pallida. Next base: position 9,510,144 of record JANAVB010003599.1, on the reverse strand, counting down.
ATGGAAGAAGTTTTAAATGGAATATATTATTTAGTCTCTGCAATCCAGATAAACTAATGGTATTTCCTCACAAGCTACACTAGCATAATGACACCATTGGGATACTTCGGATAAGGTGGAGTACATATAGGAGAGAGGTGCGAAAATCTGTTCTCCAGATATCTTCCAAAGAAGCGTCGTTCTTTTATTATGATATATGCTCCCCAAAAAAAAGTTAAATGATTCCTTTTTTGAGGTGCACGGCCCAGAGCCCAAAGACTAAAAGGGTACCAACATGGACGTATCTAACCATGATGTACTATGGGTTACCCTTAACTCAAAATAGTTGTGGTGTAGTGGTTGTCATGTTACACTTACACACTAGAGGTCGTTAGTTCAATTCCGGACAATAATTTTTTTTTTGTTATATCTAATTTTATTTTAGTTACTTTTTTTTTCACATTATGTATGGGGGTCCCATTTCGGGAGTTCGTCTTGGACCCCCATGAGCTCACAGCCGGCCCTGGAATGCAATAAACATCGCCAAGTTGACTAAGTTCTATGGAATGGAATCAGAACAAAACGATATGAGCTTGTTTGCTCAAAATGTACTATTTTATTGTCAAGACTGTCAAGTATGAAGATTTTACGAGTATTGTGATTCCAAGTGCAAGTCAGCCACATGATATATTAAAGTGTTCTCTGGGACATGGTGTACTAAAGCATTCTCAGGGGTAATATCTCTTCATTTTTTGAAATCTCACGCACACACACAATTGGGGGACTTGAACCTTGCCGGTCCCTCCTGGTGTCCGCTCTAATACCACTAGGCTAGAGAGCTTGCCGGTCCCTCCTGGTGTCCGCTCTAATATCTCAGAATATAGAAGCAATAGGAAAAGAATAACTCAGGTACTCGTGAATTTGAAAGTTCCATTCCATGCCTAGATTATATCAAAGGTTCTTGATAACAGAGAAGGGTCTTGTACCTGTTGGCAGATCCCCATATTGGAAAGCCTAATAGCAGACAATATATTGAACATATTGTGTGTAACAATTAAGCAACTCAAAAGTCAATTATATTAACAAAGGAGAAGAGAAGAAAGAAGGTAAGTGGCCCTATCCTTGCCGAAGAGGGAACTACAACTTATTTTTTCTCTCTTGAGATAAACACATTCGCAATTAGATTTTTTTAGGGGCTTCCATAGATTTATACCGGGCTGAACCAAACCTGATATCTGCACCGATATTATAGTGGTAAAAAACGAATTATTGGTGATTAATAGGCCGGGTAATATATCGTTTAATTTGATTATCACATAGCCGATTAATCAATTTCAACCGGCCACGTAAGTTTTGATTAATTGGACAAGAAATTGCTATTGACATGTAACCAACCAACCATGGATCAAGTGCATAATGAAAATTGCTTAATCTAAGATTGATCAATATGCCCGGTATAACCCATATATTGGTTGCTATTGTTCAAACCAGTTTTTTCAATATCGGTCAATATACCTACCGGTCATACCAGAAGATATCGCAAACAATGATTATATCTGCTTGAGCATGTATCAATAAAAGAAAAGGAAAGAAAATCAGATTTAAAATAATATTATTTATTTTCTCTTAAAATAGTAATATTGTTTATTACTTACTTTTGAGTTAGTCATTAGAACACTGCAAATCCTGTGTTCCTTTAGTAGTCTAGAATTTGGACACCTGGATGTGTGGTACCACTCCCTTGATGCATCCAATCATCACTGTCCACCGATACCACATCTTGATGTTGTGGTACCTTAATTTGATAGTTGTCAAGTCTAGCGATCAAGTTTAGTTGACCCATAAATTTATTTTCTCAACAGAAAAACCAAGATGTATACACTACGGATCAACCTAGATGTCTTACATGTATGCACTGAAGAATATCAATATACACATTTTAACGACACTTTGGTGCATTCCATTGTCATGTATAGAGGGAAGGAAGTATCGGTATCGGAATCGGTATCAGACTATTCCTATGAGTAATCTTCCTATGAGTATTGGTATCGGCGATATCGGTAGTATCGGCGGTTTCGGATCGGAGAATCGGACTTTTTTTTGGTATCGGAAAACAAATAATTATTAATATATTATTTACATTTAAAAACATATATTTTATACATTTAGGCATAATTTTAAATATTTTCAGTGTTATTTCTTACTAGTTTTGAAATTAAATGAAATAGTACTCACCTTTAGCGATTGGTTTACATACAATAGATTGATTTTCTTCTTTTACATGCCTTTATAACCTTATTATGCTTTAAACCCTGACTGATTTGTCTTTTTCGTTTAATTTTCTTTGCCGAATTGAACAGAAAAGAGACCCCCAATGTCGGTATCGGTTTGTATCGGGTATCGGTCGGTATCGGATCGGGACATGTAAACTGTATCGGTATCGGCCGTATTGGATTGGTATCGGCCGATACTTTAAACCATGCCTAATATGCTATCCCCTTCATAGTCCTAACAGTATTTTAATGGTCCTGGTGCTGTTAAGACCTTTAAAGTTTAAACTAACATCCTGATCTTTTTTCGAAGCTCTTTTCCCATTAACTTGTTTCCTTGGCACGTGAACGTAACTAGCTGGAATTGTCAGGTCAAACAGTTAAGAAATGGCAAGCAACAAGAGTAAGCAAACTATATAATATCTTCTATAAATGGAAAAAAAAAAAAACAAGGAGTTCAATTAACCATATAATAAAGAAAAACTCAGATTATAATGTACCTGTTTGGTGTATGAACCAGCAAGGAAGAAATTTTTCACTGGTGTCTTTTGATCAGGTCTAAATGGGTCTTTCCCAGGTCCCTCGCGATAAAGGGATTGTCCAATTTTAACTACTGAAGACCATAGAACTTCCAAACCTTGAGATGATGGGAATAGATCCAAAACCTGAAAAATATAAAGTATAAATCATACAAGCCATCTTCCATCAGAATAGGCTCAGCTATCGGCTTACATCCTAACATTAGTGCAAGATTCCTAGCCAAGGACCAAGGTAGCTATGAGCATGAGAGTCCAAGCCATAAAATCTAGATGGCCAGTTAGCAGGTAGTTAGACCTACAATTTGGCTATTCAGTTTAAGCGCATGCAACTAAGGAGCACCCTCCAAGTTCCCTTAGAATATGAAGAATCTAGACGAATATGTACAATGATACAATTTACTACACGAAATTGTGTTCATCTCTACGACACAATAAGCCAAAAAAGTTAAAAGGAATGGTACACGCAATATAAAGTGACTGATGATATGTTATATCCTGATAACATAAGAGCATAAGCAAAATGCACATTTCATTTTGCAACCAACGGATCTGTCAGACTGCAAGTTTTGGGCAATGCCACTGCATGTATCTTATTCATTCACATTAGTTATGTGGGAATGGAAAGACGAGTATGCTCATGCTTATCCTACTAACAAAATATAACTTCATATATGACAAATCTGCATATAGTCAGTCTAGCAGAGGCCAGCTGTAGGGATGACTATGGTGGGAGCATGAAGAAATAAATATGTCTAGAACCAAGAAACTGACCTGCTTCCGAACTCTTTCTACGATTGCATCATTAGGCAAGGGCATGTAGGGATCTCCAGGTGTAAGAACAGCCCTAGAGGAAATATAAGTAACCATCAGAACTTAATACAATAGCTTGCTTTAAAAGAAATAGAGAGAGATTTTTTTAGTTTGAGTAGAAAATTATGTCGGGTTCTTAGTACAATATGATATGAAATGATGAACTATTAAGACAATTGAGATAAAGGTTCGAAAGACCCTATTCTAATCTGTGAAAAAAATAGACTAAAAGAAGTGGATCTAAGAAGTAAATAAGATCATGTTAAATATTATACACATACATACAGACACAGACACTACTATATTCATATAGACACACAGATACTAATATATTCATATATCCTATATCGTATTTTATTCACGTCATGCTCATCTCAATTCTTCATTTGATATCAATTCCACATTCCAATCCCTAGGCATTCATCTGATGTGCCTTTATTGCCCAACAATGTGATTTATTTTATGAAATATTGCCCGTCAACTCCAGAACATCAACATACATAGCAACGAAATACATAAAATGCATTTGGGCACTCGTATATAATAACAAAAGTAAGTTCTTAGTCCCAAAAAACAAGCTCTACAAAAGAGAAACTGCATGCACAACGGCAGTCATCTTCAATTAACAGTATTAATAGCTATTCGGCCCACCATTAAGATCAAAAGGGTAATATACATAAACACTAAAACTATTAGCAGTAACAAACTAAAGTAGATTGTCAACAGATCTATACGAGTTTCATCTCAATATTGGCCACACTGCAGTTGCTTTCTTGTTGTCAGCATCACTCCGTTAAGGAATCCCCTTTGCATTTCTACCTTGTCTCCTATGTTGCACGATATAGCCACGGATATGGATAAGGACACGGTAAGGACATTTTACAATAGATATGTATATATTCCCCTATGTTGCATGGATACGATACGGACACGGAACATAGGTTATCTCTGACACGTGCCAACCCACTCTGTTTTCTCAGGAACTTTTACCTGCCAGCACATCCCAATTTTAGCTCACAGCCCTGAATCGTTTACTCGTAAAAGCCATCCACCTTCTACTGAAGTACTTCCATACTTCAAAGATCCTCCACTCAAAGAAATTTGCTACTTCCTATTCAGGCAATCTGACAGCGAGGTCTTAGCTCTTCTTCTTCTTTTTTCTGTCACAAGTTGGGACTATGAATATGTTTCATACTGTGCATTTTCCTCCTTAGTTCATCTCATTAATTGTCAAATGGACAACTTTTTTGGGGTTGACCACAAATCAAGATGCAGATGCATGTAAGTTATTTCATTATTTGGTTTAATATCACAAAGGATATTGTTGATGGCAAATCCCTCAGTTTGATAATTATTTCCCCTTGCCACTGTGGGTACCTTCAAAAATACCTTCCCATACTTTGGGCACTCAAGTTGCTCATAACATGGCTTTACCCCAAGCAGTCAAAATGTTTAATCTTAAGAGGGGGCTGTCCCTCCCCCAAGATGCACTTCAATCTGGCACTCATGGGGGTTGAATGGTACTGTATCCTCTCTGATCCAACCCCATCTGCTAAGGTGGTCTCCACCTCCAAATGAATTCTCCAACATAGCTTTGGTGGCTGGAAGGACTCCAGTTCATGTGATATGGTGAATGTTTATGTTCTTCACGATTTGTTGGGGAGTAGTGGTGGCTGGATCTCTCATTTGTATATTCCTGATGTAACGAAGCAAAGCTAAGTGGTCTAAGGAGGGTTTTCTTACTTTGTTTGTGCCTAATGATAAACAAGGACGTTTACTGCTTTGTAGGAGTCCAAACCCCATACATGTACCGTGAGGTTAATTCATGCACGACATGCAAACCCAAATTCATTTCCTCAAACAACCAGCTAGCAGTTCTGTTTACAAAACCTCTTGGGAAATATAGAGTAAATTTTATTTGTACCAAGCTATGCATGCATGACATACATGCTCCAGCTTGAGGGGGAGTGATAAAGGGTATGGTTAGGTTGTTAGTATTCATTCCTAACGTCATGATCTCTCTCATATCTTTAGCTAGCTAAACGGCTATAAATAATGTACCACTCATCTCTAATAAATTCATCAAATTCTCTCTTCCTATTCTTCTCTTGTAATATGGTATCAAATCCACTTGTTATTCATATTCAATCCCAACATTTTTTTTTTCCAAAAATACTAAAATAGCACCTCCCTCGACGACACCATTCTCTGCCTCCCGTCTTCCTCGACGAAGTCTCGTACGCCTCTCAACGTCCCTCGACAATGTTACTTCCTCCAGCATAAATGAAGGAACTCTGACACTTAACGATATCAACCCTCGACATATCTTCCAACAGCGATGACGACACACGTCTCCAGATGTTCCAGATCAGTCTATCAGATATGGCCTTCATTATGTAAGATTCTAATCTCAAAAAGAAAAGAGACGAAAAAAAACAATGTCCCCCCTATGGATTTTTATATTATATTCACGTATTAACGCTTCAATTTAAGGAGGTATCTTCTTTCTTGATTTTGTTTTTCTTGAACATTGCTTTGTTCAAAAAAAATGTAATAGCTAATGATGATGCAAAAAGCACAACCCAATCAGGAAATGTCGTTCTTCGTAAAGTTGTTTCTACTCCTCCGCTCTCGACTGGTGTCATTATATCTAGTGAAGAACTGGCAAAATATCAACCGTTCTAGCAATTTTAGGCAATACAGCATATCAAAGCATCTCGGACGTCTCGTCCTCATATGCTACCTTAGCCCAAGGAGATAATCCCTTTGCATGTCTTTCTTCTTCGGATTTCCACTCATGCGTTATTAATTTAGGTGCAACTGATCATATGACTAGAGAATTAGGTACATTGTCCACTTTTACTTTATCATCTCTATTCGCTACGATCACGTTGGCTGATGGAAGTATTTCTAATGTTGGTAGATTTGGTCATTTGCATGTTATCCCCCCTTTATCCTTATCTCCAGTCCTATACATGCCAAAGTTTTTCTGCAATTTATTGTTAGCAAGTCAAATCACTAAGTCATTGAATTGCCGAGTTAACTTTTTTTTTCTTCTGATCACTACTGCATCTTTTAGGAACTTGGAATGGGAAAGATGATTGGCATATAACGTGAGTCAGGTGGTCTATATCATCAAGAAATTTCTTATACTTTCGCAACATCCTCGGTAAACATCTCCCACTTATTTGCATTCTTGACTAGAACACCCTTCCCTCCATAACTTAAAGAAAATTGTTCCTAGTTTAAGCAATGTGTCTTCCATCGAGTGTGAGTCATGTCAGTTAGGTAAATATCAGTGTCTATCGTATCCAGTTAGAGTCAATAAAAGAGCAATTCAACCTTTTGAATTAGTCCATTCAGACATTTGGAGATTGTATACCATTGAGTTAAAAAAAAAAATTTCGTTACTTTATAACATTTGCTGATGAATTTTTCAAGACATGACTTATCTAGGGATCACGTAATTGATTATACCCACCACCACAAAGACTTTTTATCAATGTCAGTTATCCATGAAGATCCAAGTTCTCCACCTCCAATGACTAGTGAGCAAACTGCTAACTTTGATCTTGATGTTCCTATAGCCATCCACAAGGATAAACGTTCTTGTACATTTCATCCATATTAAAATTTGATTTTTATGTCAACTTATCTACGTCATATACTGTATTTTTTCTCTGTAGACTCTTGTCCTATCCCCAAGTTTGTTTCAGAAGAACTATATAATCCAGGCTGGAAGTCGGCTATGATTGAAGAAATCTCGATGTTGCGTGATAATCAAACGTAAACTTTGGTGTATCTACCCCCGACAATACAGTGGTTGGTTGTCATTGGGTGTTTACACCTAAATTTCATCATGATGGCTCTTTAGTGAGATTGAGTGCTCCCTTGGTGGCTAAAGGATACTCACAGTCATAAGGCGTGGATTATTTAGAGATTTTTTTTTCTTGGTTGCAAAGATAACTTCAGTTTGTATCCTCATTGTTTTGGCCGCTCGTTATCTTTGACCGTTGCACCAGCTTTACGTCAAAAGTGTTTTTAGTTTTATATGGAGCAACTAGGTTTGTTGATCAGAGGAGTCTTCGAAAGGTATGTAGGGTACATAAATTACTGTATGGATTGAATCAGTCACCACGAGCATGATTTGGTAGGTTCGTAGAAGTTGTGAAGGGGTTTGATCTTCGAAGATGTGATAGTAATTATTATGTATTTTGTAGGCATCAACAGGGCAAACGAATTCTATTAGTTGTTTATATTGACAATATTGTCATTACAGATGATGACACTGCAGAAGCAATTCCACATAAAAGATCTGGGATACCTTTGATACTTTCTAGGTATTGAAGTTGCAAGATCTAAGGAAAGAAGCTCCTTGTCGCAAAGGAGAAATGTCTTGGATATGTTGACAAAAGCAAGGATGTTAGGATGCAAACCTGTAGAGGCTCCAATGGATCCTAATGTGAAGCTGCTTCCAGGTCAGGAGGAACTATTACAAGATCTAGGACGATACAAAAGACTAATAGGTAAGCTTAATTATTTAACATCCACACGCCCACATATATCGCTTATCCATGGTAAACCAACATATGTCTAGTCCTCGTACAAATCATTGGGATGCAGTCCTTCGAATTTTATGATAATTGAAAGGTGTTCCAAGACGAGGACTAATATACTCAAACTGTGGACATTCTCGAATAGCAGGATTCTCATATGTAGATGCTGATTGGGCAGGGTCACCACATGGTCGATGGCCTGCTATTGGCTTTTGTGTTTTTGTTGGTGGAAACCTTGTGTCCTAGAAGAGCAAGAAGCAAAGTGTCATCTCAAGATCAAGTGGAGTATCAAACTACGATACAATGATGAACACGACCTGCAAGTTGGTTTGGATACGACAATTACTTAGAGAACTTGGACATTTATCACATGTAGGAATGGGTTAATATTGCGATAACCAGATCGCACTCCATATTGCAAATAATCCTTATTTTCATAAGAGGACGAAGCAAATCGAAGTGAATTGCCACCTAGTTTGACAGAAGGTTGTCGAAGAGCTAATTGAAACCAAGTTTGTTTCGTCAACCAACTAGCTCGCAAATCTCTTTAGAAAACCTCTTGAAAAATCTAGAGTAAATTTTATTTGTACCAAACTGGGCATGCATGACATACATGCTCCATCTTGAGGGGGAGTGATAAAGAGTATGGTTAGGTTGTTAGGTTATTACATGATGGTTAGGATGTTAGATTGTTACATGATTGTAGGTTGTATTCATCATTCCTACCATCATGATCTTTTCTCCCATCTTTAGCTAGGCTGAAGGGCTATGAATAATGTACTCATCCTCTTCTCTTTTCCTATTCTTCTCTTGTAATACATAGGAATATCCTCAGTGTAAGGTTACTGGCTCTCATTCTTTCCAGTTTACTTTTGACACTTGGCAGAGCTTTTGTGACAATAAAACTCAAGAGAAAGGTTTGTCTCGCTATCACATATAATAGATGTATGTTCTTATTTAAATTACCCTAAAGAATATAAAATGGTGAGAAGTTCCAATTGATCAACTGTAAAGTATGTAGCAAGAGAGGAGAATGCATTCAGAGGCTACAGGCTACACATTGAGGGTAGCATTAAAAACTTGACAATTGGCTCACCACACAGAATCTATATGGAGCAACACTATCTGAAGCATGTATACTTTCATCATGACATCTAAGTTCTTTGAAGAACATGATAATCTTTATGGACATGTAACTTGTGCTTTCTGTATATGCATGTGCATGAGCCTTCTAAGCAATAATAATAATTGCAGTAGCAGCAGCAAGCAAAACAAGAATCATAATATTCACAACAAGAATGGTAACGGACTTCCTTACTGTATTAGTGAACCTTGTCCTTCAATATAATAATCTTCTGGTGAGGTGAGTGCAAGGTCGGCAAAACAAGAAAAGTCGGCATCTGGAGTATAAAGAAGATTATCCAATCCGACTGCTCGTCTCAATTGCCTGTACTCACAGAAAGAAAATTCCAAAGAAGCTATTACTATATAACTCTTAAAGTCAACAAGCCTTGCCTGATTATGGGTTGCATTGCATGTGCTAGAAATCTCAAGTCAGGGAGAAGCGACTTACCTTGACTTTTCTAGGTCTTGTAGCTCTGTGACCCAGCCATTGTACCGAAGCTGGACAGTAACAACAGGAACCCCAACCAGTTCGTAGATATTTTTAAATAGATCCCACTCCCTCCACTGAGATGGAATCAATCTTTTAATTCCAGGGACATCACATGCTGCCGTAAAAAAGGTCATGCATATTGTTACTAAGAAGATAAAACTGGCAATAATTTAGATGATAATTAAAGAATTAGGCAAAACCTGCAACATATGCGTCAGCTTTCACTATTTGTTTATTTGTTGCCTGTCATGTTTTGAACCACAAAACAGAAGTTAGTCTATTGTTGATAAATAAATTAAAATTTGAGAAAGATTCGAGAAAAATTCTTCAAATTTGAAGAAAATTGAAGAAAATGTTATAAATGTTGGCCGACAAGTCATTAAAAATGACACATTGGCAGCATATGTTGATTATATCGTCTGAGAGAATATCTGCCGATTTATCGGGTTGAGGCCTACATGTTGGCGCAACGAAATAACCCATTCGTCCGATATATTCAAAATTTTGGTTTTTCCAACTTTAAATGGTTAACGGCTCCCAACTCATTAACCCCCAATGTTAGTTTGTAAAGTGACATGTCGAGGAATCTCGGATTTAATGTGTAATTAGCAACAACAATAAGAATTTGAAGGAATGCACAGGTTAGTACTTAGTAGTTCTTTTTCGTACTTATATTCAGTAGACACTTAAATTACTTGATACAATATTTTAATGTTAGTAGTTTTGTTGGACAAATTGTTATTGAGTTATGTTAGTTTCAAGATATTTGGAAAATTTAGAAATTATAATTATATATAGCATTTAGTATATAAATTATATATTTAATGATATCCGACATTTTAAAATGTATCTGACATATCTTTGACATCCGATATTTCAGAACCCAAAACCACATGAACCCAACATTGACATCTACAACATTGGTGTATAATATGTATAATATGTTATATTCAAGTGTCATCCAATGACCTTATTATAAATATAGATTCTAGATAAGAGGGCAGATAGTTTACCTTAGACATAGCAAGGCCTGTAACATAAGTATCTCCATTTTGTGATTTATCATAAAGAACCTCCCTACATCCCCACCGTAGGTGGAACCTACGACAGTAAACAAGGAGTTCCTACAAGTTTTAGTTGATAAACTCAAGAAAAAGTAAATGAAGTAAAAGGTTATGCTAAATCAAGCATGATTATATACATAATTTATTCAACATACCGTCCACCTTTATCTGTGATGTACTTTCTAATAGGACCACTTAAGTAAACATCAGGAGAACCCTTCAACATTCTTAATAGAGAAGCCTCCGTCTTGGTGGCAAAAAGAGAGAAGATGGTGAGCATACAGCGGGCACTGATGTTATCACAATCAATAAATCCGAGGGCATAAGCAACAGGGTCCCACATTCTCTGTATGCTTGTGCGCGTACCACCTTTTGACATGAACCAATCAGAGAAGCTAACCTGAAATTTGTTGGTTACAACAGAATCTTCAGATAATTTCAAAATATTTACTTTTGACACGGAATAATTTCCAAATATGGAATCATGAAATTGATAAATATGAAAACTTCTTAACTAAACACATCTACATGCACATAATCACAAGAAATGGCATGCATATATAAATAGATCCAAGCCTTTCATTTGATGTGATGGGCTCGGTGAACCGTATGTGTCCTCAAGTTTGCAGAAAGCTGGAACATATTGATCTAAAATATATCATGTACTTGTGATGGAGAATTAACTTACGTTGTCCAAGTTCCTTATAACCTGCATTGCACCATCTGGATCAATAAGTGCCCGCACAACGGGGCTTAGAGCAAGAGCCAGAGCATTCCTTGCTATATCATAAGGCTGTCAAAATGCCATCAAAACTAGAATAAATGCATTTTCAACACATTGAAGTATTGAACTACAACAGTGTCATTTGTTTAATCTAGGAAAACCTTGCTCAATACCCATGCAAATGAGAACAGGAGGTAATGAAAATGACCTATCCTTCCTGTGTCCTGTGCTCTGTTCCTACTGATCCTATTCTTATGAACAGGATATAATTACTTGATGAAGAGAATGGGAGCCCTTATAAGAATACACAGGGTTAAACTGAGCAAGCAATGATAAAGAAGCTTTGGAGAATCTGTGACAGTGGAAGTACATGTAAGAGACTCGTGTCAACATGGGGAGGTTCCCACAGCCAAACACTATTTGGTAAGGGAGGATAAAAGGAGGAGACCAAGGAGAAAGAAGCAGAAAATGCCAAAAAGAGCAGCCAATTGGGTAGAAAAACCAATGTATGAACAATGATGGCCTCCTCCATTGTGGCTGGGAAAAGAAGAGTAGCAGGGGCTAAAACCAGTAACCAAGAAGAAAATACCGAACCCAATTGGGAAGAAGACTTTGAATGATCAGGATTAAGGGACCAGAGATGGAATGGTGGGTGTGGGTGGAATGAGTGTATTATGTTTCGATATCAGTACATAATTTCATTTATGGTTCTCTCTTTGCGTGTATAACTAAAGAAGCAACAAATAATAAATTACTGACTACAGATAATAAATTCAAAGTGCTATTGCTGACTCAGGTACCAGATTCTAGAAGCAGATGGATGCATTTATTGGTATCATACTTGGTAACGCATTCATTTTATACTCGTCTAAGGTGATTACAAAGTTCTAGCATATATTAGATTATTTAGAACATTAGTTGTACTGTTTATCCTTGGGTAAATGTAGCTTGATCTTGCTAAATAAGGCAGTAATCATACACAAGATCAATAATGAAACACTTGATAAGACAAAATAGTTTGAACAAGCATTTCAACAGAATTTTTTTAAGTAGCAAGTGCATGCCATTAAACACGCTGCCGTTTATTACTAAATGAAGAGACCTTTGTACCTTAAGCTGATTAGTCGTTAGGAATGCACGCATACCATGGATTGGAGCCCCCACTGGAAATCTGAAGTCAAGTTCTGCAATAGTGATTAAAATAACAATATAGGGTATTAATGATGTTTAAAACAGTGAATATATTATGATAAGAAAAAAAAATGTTAAATGAAGACGGCATGAATATTTTATGTACTTTCATTTCCTTTCTATATATGTTCGTTTATGTTTCTTTAATATTTGATTAAGTCTGGTTCGCAAATTCTAGTCACTATGATTACTGCTTTCATGTATCCAGACCCTTGTTGTCAGAATCTTACGATCTGGATCGTGGATCTTACGATCCGATCCGATTTTGACTTTCACAATCCGGATCCCATGGATTGATTCCAGACACATTTATATCCAACCGAAAAAAATTAGGATAAAGGCTGTGTTCTTCTTCTCATTCTACACCTCACACTTTTTCCCACAAGTATCGTGGTATGAGACATGAATTTCAAATCTCCATTCCTTTTTGAACACTTCAAAGCTATATGGAATTGGACTTCAACATGATTTTAACTTTGGACTAAAGAATTTATGGGTTTACTGAAGAAACATCAAGCGCTCCTAGAAAGTCCACTGAGATCTGACAAAAAACAGGCTTTTCAGCTCCAGAGAGTCCTGGTGGTGCTAACAGATCCTGAGGGCCTGTTTGGTTACATGTTTAAAAGCAGTTTTCGGCTTTTTAACTCAAAACCCACCGAAAATCGTGTTTGGCAGCCCACTATTTAAAATTTGCTTTCCCAAATTTTTTTAAGAAATCAGAGTTATAACTCTGCTTTCAGAGAGCAGAAAAATTCTGTTTTCCCAAAAAAATTTCTTGCTCCATCGGAGAAAAGAAGTGGGCCCCCCACACCCCACATCCTCCCCCCCCCCCCCCCCCCCCCCCGCAACACTCTCTCTCGATTCTCTCTCCTCCCTCATTCTCTCAACCCTCCCCTTCCTCACCCGCTCCCCCTCCTTCTCAGCCCTCCCCTCCTTCTCAGCCATCTCCCCCTCCTTCTCAGCCCTCCCCCTCTCCCCCTCCTCACCCGCTCCCCCTCCTTCTCAGCCCTCCCCCTCTCCCTCTCCCCCTCCTTCTCAGCCCTCTCCATCTATTTCCCAAACGTCCCCGACCCAAACCCTAGAACTCGCTGCCGCCACGACGAACTTCGACGACATCCCCCTCCGGCACGACGAACTTCGGCGACCTCCCCCTCCGCCGGTTTCTCCAAGTCCCTTGCTGCCGCCACGACGAACTTCGGCGACCTCCCTCTCCGCCGGTTTCCCCAACGTCCCTCGTTGCCGTCACGAGAATTTCGGCGACCTCCCCCTCCGCCACGACGAACTTCGTCGACCTCTCTCTCCGCCGGTTTCCCCAACATCCCTCTTTGCCACCACGACGAACTTCGTCGACCTCCTCAAACTCGCTGCCGTCGTCGAAGAACTCGAACGGAGTAGACAGTAGTGTGTGTCGGACACGAACAGAGTGGCACGGCGAGGCCGTTGTACTCCGTCTCCGTCGACGGCGAGGCCGTGCTACTTCCTCTTCGTCTTGGTCTACGGCGAGGCCATGCTCGGCGTCGGGAGGAGGACGAGCTCGAGATTCAACTCATCCCCCGCAGGCAGATCTGGACACGGATACGAAAAAAATGTGGGGACACAAATTGGACACAAACACATTAATTTTAATATAAATATTTTATAAAATTTTAATAAAAACTATTTTCACAAAATATTTTACCAAACCATGTTTGTAAAAAAATAAATTACCAAACATAATTTTGAACTTTCATTTCATAAAACCACTTTCCAGATGAAAGTAACCAAACGCAAAGTCAGAATTTTTACACTCAGAAAATAACTTTATAACTTACTTTCAAAAAACTGTTTTCAGAAAAAAATTTCATAAAGTATATCCAAACGGACCCAAGCTGTATATATTTGGAGAATCCACCTATGTTTGACCCATTACACTAGCAGATTTAGGCCATCTGGGGGAATTTTCCCCTAGACTATGCTGCTTTGAACTTCCATAAAGCAAACTTGAGATCCCGAAAAGCTCCTCCTTTAAACTGTTCTTGCTATTTTCGTAGACCTGAGCTTAGTCATATCCTTGTAAGGTTCAGTTCTATTAACTGCCCAAAAGTTATTGCGGAAAAGGCTATGTTGGGAATAATTGGGATATTTTTCTTTGAGTGCTTTGAGTACATAACTAACAAGGAGGTGACCGTTCCTCATACGAGTCTATCCAATGTGGGAGTAAACATAGACTACATAGACCCACACTCAAACTCACCAACTATCTACAAGACTCCCTACAAGCTGGAACATGTGAAACAGGTCCAACATATTACAAAAAGTAGAAACAAAAATAAAACTAGAAAAGATTAAACATCATAAGAGAAATAACAACAGAATCGAATATAGTCCATTAGCAAAGGTCCACACATGACGCAAAAGAAAGAAAGCAACAATAGATGTTGGTGCACAAGGACACTCGATTGGAGGGATGTCGGCACATGAGAGCACTTGACTGAGATATTTGCATGCACACGAAGACACTCGACTGAGAAAGTTGTCAAAAGGTCCTCGACTGAGAAATCTTGTCGGTACATAATGTTGCTCGATTGAGAGCGGTGAACAAGGGTGTTCAGCCGAGACAAAATCGAGTGGTCGCCAGGGCCGGCCCTGAGCAATTGGGGGCCCGAGGCAAAATTTTCTAAATGGGCCCCATACATAATGTAGAAAAAGTATAAATAAAACAAAAAATTGTTGTAGTCAAGATTTGAACCAAGGACCTCTTAAATATAAGTCTAGCACTTTAACCACTACACCACAATATTTTTTGTTAAAAAAAAGTACATGATACATACTAGTTCTATTATAGACAGTTCCATGTTGGTGCCCCGTTTCGTCAGGGGGCCATGAGCCGTCGCCCGGCCTGTCCTGGGCCAGGGCCGCCCCTGGTGGTCGCATCAGACGATATACCAGAATTTGTAGCCAACACTCCCCCGGCCTCAAGTTGGGCATGGCTAGCATGTCACAACTTAGAAGAAAAGTTTCTTTTTTCATTTCTTTTTTTACACGCCTTGCCTTCCTTTTACGTCACAAATAAATATCAAACCATAGATTAATAAAAGGAAAAAATGTCACTAACGAGGTCGGCTTCCGAAGATATAGCGGCAATGAAATAGGAATTCACTATGCATGTGATATGCTCTGCTAGGTGCAATACGCTCTAACACACTACAGGAATTCACTATGCATGTGATATGGTCTGCTAGGTGCAATACCCTCTTATTTTGGCCATCGGTTTCTTTCCCTAAGCTGCCTCAGGCTGCCTTTCTTTTCCTCTCTTTCTTAAAAGATCTATAGTCACCTATGAAGCATAGGTACGGGTAAGCGTATCATTGCACGGTATTTACGTTGATATGACAATTTCTAAAAAGCCACGGTACGGATATGAAGCATAGTCACCTATGAAGCATTGTGTGTGTGTGTGTTAGAGAGAGAGACACTAGTAATTCATCTTCGTTTGTGTGTGTGTGTGTGTGTGTTAGAGAGAGACACTAGTAATGCATCTTTGTTCCTTCATAAGTAAAAGTACGAGCCTAAATTTCTTCACTGTAGTCATCAAATGAATTCATTTAAATCGAAAATACAATGTAGTTTAAGTTTAAAAATAAAAAAAGTTTGATTTCTAAAACAAAATAACCAAAACTATATTTTAAGGGTGTTATTAAACACACCCATGTTTTTTTTCTGTTTACCTCCTTATTTTTAGAAAATTCGACCCGCTTTATTTTTTCCCCCAAAAACCAAACTATCAATTTACCCCCACAACTAGATTTTCTAAAAAATTAACCTATAAGTAAAAAAAGGTTTTCCAACTTTTGATTAAATATATAATCAATTTAAAAAAAAAAACTGGACTATTATCTATGGTCTTTATTCCTAACAAAATAAATCTTAAACCTTCTCTTCATCACATTTCATTAGTGAATTTTTAATAAAAAGCAACATGTCGCAACGTTCTATCCATAGTGAAGATGAGGACAGTCTCGGAGAAGATGATCAATGGTTGTTAGAAGATTTAGAAGATAAAAAATTATAGAAGCATCATGGACGAAGGTGGCGATGCTAAAAAAAAAAAAGTAAACATTATAAAAAAATATTTAATTGATTAAAAATTAAGGAATATAGGAGATAAAGAGAAAGAAGGCTTGAAGAAAAAAATTACAAGGTAAACTTAACAAAGTCAACAAAAGGGATAAAGTGAATAAAAATAGGGGTGCATTTAATAACACTCATATTTTAAAGATACGCTTATATTCAACGAGTTGTACTACAAAGTATCTAAAATGTAGCAAAGATGTACCCACGAATTACCCAAAATTAAAATTCAAAATAGATATTAGATAAATTTTTGGGTACTTATGATGTAAGTAACCAAGAGTACCCAAGGAGTACCAGTACACGGTACGGATACGCATTCCTAGATGAAGTATCCGTGCTTCATAGATATTCACCCTTTTACCTATAAAACACATTTAGTGAACTTTTTCAATTTTTCACTAATAGATATTCTGGTTCCATCTAATTCAAGTTGTTTTTGCTTCTTTTTTCTTTTATTGTTTTCTTTTCACAGGTTCCTTGAAACAACTCCCCTCTTAACTTCTTTCAATTATGTGTGCCTATTTGTTAAGTTGTCCATTTTTGTTGTATATTTCAGGCTGTCAAGTACCTATGTTTTCTCATATACCTGTTTTATCTTTTTCTCTACATTTATGATAAGATAGTGAAACTATCCTCCCGATGCATTCTCCTCTAAGATGGAGACTTCCATCGTTACATACTTTATGGTAATCAATTGGAATATCTTGTCATTTTATATCCTATAAGGTAATTATTGATACCATACTCCTAATACATGTGATAGCGAGACAAATCTTTTTTCTAGACTTTAATAGGCAGAAAAACTCAATCAAATGTTCAAAAGTAAAACTGGATCGTGTTAAAGTGCACCAAGTTTTGAGATCATCTCCCTTCCAACAAAGACTGGTCCTTCGTGTTTACTGTGACAACTAGATCTACAGTTAAATGATTAGGTTAGCAAGTATAAGGCTAGAACTGGGTTACTAAGTATAAGGCTTTACTAAGGAAAAGAGCATCACAATCATTAGGTTATTAACAGGTTACTGATACAGGAAAATATCAAAACAAGAGAAGTGACTTGTTGGTGTTGGTAAAGTACATACCACCAATTTCACCCCCTTTGTTTACGAATGTGTGAATATGATCCTTCACGAGCAAATTTTCATCAGCACCTACCTGCAGATTCAAAGGTTGCCATACTTGAGCAACACAATACCATAAATGCTAACAGACAGCTGATAGCAAGACGAGAAAGATTACTCGATTAGCAAACTAATGAGACTGCACAAAGTTGATGAGACTGCACAAAGTTGATTGTTACAAAGAACTTAGGCAGAAAAAACAAAGATTAAGAAGAGATTAGTAAACAGAAGCATATTTTGTTAGAAAGATCAGTGAACATGAGGAGTTCTGCATGGGTGCTCCTCAGCGTTGTTCATGTATCATTAATTATAACATATTCTAGAATATAACAAATCCACCAAGTAGTCAACTACATGAAGCACATGTACAAGGGAAGTATAAGCATCAGATAGAATGAAACTTAAAGTTACGAGCACTATTAGAAAGATGTCAAACCTCGCACACAATACACTTGATGGAGTCACTACGTAACTTGGCAAACTATTGTAGTCACTTATACGGGTTTCTATAGCTTTAAAATATGAAATTATCTTGATCACTTAAATACAAAAAAGGAGTAGCTGGCCATCAATTAGTGTCATATTTTCCCCAGGAAAACAGTGGTAAGTAAGACACAAAATCAAGTACATATGTAAATGATATGGTCAGACTATACTGGCATATACCATTGACATGTGTCGGGTAAATCCATGTCACATGTATATCAAGGTGGTTGAGAGCCTTCCACAAGAAAAGGTCCCATGTTTAACACAGGTGGAGGCTAGTCATGAGGGCTGTCCTTGATTCACACAAAAACAAAGAACAACTTTTCTTGCATAGTCCAAGTACATTGATGTTTAGACCATGATGTCAATTCGTTCAAAAAAGATAATCAGCGAAAGGTGCTGACTGCTGAGTATCACTTAAGGTATAGTTTAGTACTACTATAATATTTGGGCAGTAATATTATTTCACACAGGACTGACATGTCTAAGACAAGAAATTAAACACCTAAAGAACAATAACTTTGCAGTCTGCACTCAAGCGAGTTGAACTCAAGTGGGAATTGCATTATGGAACATTCCTAAACCTTATGCTTGCAAATTATTACTCATTGTTTAATAAAGAGCTTGGACAATTTTATGTCTAAAATGAGTAATGTGGACTTTCTAGGCGTAAATGGATATCAGATAAAAATATCAACATAACAGTTGGAATAAGAACAGTTTGCATGGCAAAACCAACATATTTTAATGCTAGCAGAATTATGTACTATAATAAGCTGAAACATTTCACCCAGTTACAACAACTGATTGGCTGCCTCCTACTGAGGCAACTCCACATAGATTTTACAGTCAAGTTTACAGTGTAAGTTTACAGTGTCGCCAACTTGCATGTGTATCCAATAGTGTGGAGGTTAAAGCGAAAAATTCTTTCCAAAATAATATAGCATGAACTCTTGTGATACCTTTTTCATAAGGCGGAAAAGATTGTTGTAGCAACCAAAAAACACGTGTAACCCCATTTCTATATGGTTTCCACGCTTATCCACAAAAGAACCAACTTTCCCTCCAATGAATGGTCTGGATTCATATATATCCACCTACATATTAGCAAAAACCATCACTAGTTAATTTCTGCGCCAGATAATCATGGGTAAAGCATGGAACTGCAGTACCTTTTCGACAAAATACTCTATTTTACATCTGAACAGGAAATCAAATTTCATTACGGCTACAATAAACCAAGATAGTAAATACCACTCGTAATGCAGGTCCTTAGCTTAATGAAGACAAAAGTGTGACAGAATCAGTAAAAATTTTATGAGAAAAACATCAAAATAGCAAGAATAGAAAGCCGATTTTCTCAAACCAAACTTTGTAAATGAAGCATGTCGAAGTAACAGGCTAATATGACAAACACTACAGGAAGTATCTGATTCAAACCTCGTGTCCTTGATCTAAAAGCTCCACTGCAGTTGACATGCCAGCAAGCCCAGCTCCAATAATAGCCACTTTCAATTTTGGCCCCCTGTAGTGCTCAGGTTCTGGAGGAAACAACCCTTTTGGAGCTGAAACGGAAATGTTCAACAGAGAACTATAAAAAGGAAAGCCATAAGTTGCTCAGCAGATGCACGAGAGCACTTACAATGAGCAGATATTGTCAAAATAAGGTAAGTTCTTTAGTTTGTGCTTCAATTATACAGGAAGAATGCTGAGCTATTATCGAATAACAGTAAAACTGTGCTCATCTATACTGAAAGTCATAGAACTATAATATGTCAGTTGCGACTGGACAAGCAGTGCTAGAGGTCTATGGAAATAGCTTGTCCGCGATGAAAATGGCAGTTGTCGACATTGTGGAGCCTTGAATAACAGAAAGCAAACTTGAAGTAAGGGTGGCAGAAAACATTTCTTATCAAAAAATGTGCCTGAAAACTACTAGATGAAAGTCAGTGCATCAATAAAATTTGTCAAATGGTTGGATACTAGTATGAAGCTATGAAGGATGAAGAGATGCAGAACAGATGTAATAATGTGATCATATTTTAGTTACCGCAGAGTGTCAAAAAAAATCTGGATTTGTATGAGAGGACTAAAAAAGAGATAAAAGTAACCTAGGACAACGTCAAATAGATACTGCAAAGACAGCTTGCTTTGGCTAACGGTTAGCCATGGCGATGACTAAAGGGTAACAACTGCAAATTAACCATGACATGACTGGCGATGACTAAAGGGTAACAACTGCAAATTAACCATGGCATGACTTAGGCTACATGTTTAGTTCAACTCTAAAAACAATAAAACGATAGCCTAGCTGTCTTCTCAGGGTTTTTATAACATGTGCCATAAGGCCTCATTTGGTTCACGGAAAGGAAAGGAAAGGAAATCAATTCCTTGCTCTTTCCCTTCCTTGGGAAATTGCAATTTCCATCCATTTTCCTTTCCAGTGTTTGGAGAGGCAAGAAATTTAGAAGGAAAAGTAAATTCCCTATAGTGGGAAAGTGAATCCTTGGTTGGATGGGGGAACTACTTTCCCCCATATTTTCCTTCCCTATGGGAATCATTTTCTTTTCCTCATACTTACCTTTGACATCCAAACATAGGAAAGGAATGACTTTTATTTTCCAATGCTATGATTCTGCGAACCAAACGAGGCCTAAGGACACATGTTAATACATTGATAAATGCGTAATTTGCATGGGTACTCTCACTCGTACATTTATCAATGCACCTTTAACTTAAAATGTGTATTGATAAATGTAAAATGTATATTGATAAATCTGATGGTAGAAATACCCATATAAAATTCATATTTATCAATGTATTATTTAACATGTGCCCTTAAATTAGGGCACATGATAACAAAACCTGTCTTCTCAAATAGTTTTTTCACGAAAATCGTAAGAGTACTTGTACAACAAGTCCATTTTTGTTCAACCCATCAAACTGGGGTGGATGTTCACCCTTCCACCCAAGGATTGCCACGTGTCAAACTAGTGGTCAAAACTAGTGTGGATGTTCACAAAACCACTCCCAAACTGGTTTTAGGTTGGATAAAAATGATATGTGACAAGCCTTGAGAAGAAGGGCGAACATCCACCCTAGTTTTGGTGGGTGAACAAAAATGGACTCCTTGTACAACATCATCACCCAAGCCTTCTCCCATGGGTCGCTTATGGGGCCTAAGAAAACAGGATATGACAGTTTTCATGACCGGTTGTCGAGCTCCATCAGAATAATTGTTGGAAGTCAGTGACTAGTGAAGATCTTAGTAAAAATTACAAGTAGCCTTTTTGCAGGACAATTATAGCTAGAGAAATTGGGTTTCTAGGAAGGACATAGGCAACTTGTATCTTCTTCTTTTTTATCAAATAAGAAAAAGTTATAGAAGCAAAATTAAAACCAAATGGTGAAACCCCCAGTTTGACCCAATCCACAGTAGTAACCCCCAAACACCAGAAACACAGTAGTGGGCGTTGGTCCATCATCGATATAGCATAAAAAATGATGAAGAAAAACGAAGATTCTAATGAAAAGCTCATAAACACCAGAAAAAACCCAGAAGTGGGCGTCCAGAATTGAGCACAGAACACTGGAAAAGCATCGAAATTCCAATCGAAAGATCGCAAATTCCGCGAACTCTGGAAGTGGGCATACTGAATTAAGCACAGAAACAGCGAAAAGGCATCGAAAATTCCAACAGGGAAGCTCGCAAATTTCCGCGAACTCGGGGAGTCGACATACCGAATTAAGCACAAAAACAGTGAAAAAGCAGCGAAATTACCGCTCTTTCCCCTCGAAAGCTCACGAACTAAGCAACATAACGAGGCGCAGGAGGAGCAGGAGCTCACCATTGACGCTCATGTCGGAGACCTTGGTGTCGAGAGCGGCTCTGACCACCATCGCCCTCGGCTTCGACCTCCCCAAGGAGAGAGCCGGGACGCAGGCGCAAGCTAAAGAAGAAGAGGAAGCCATGGTGAGAATTGAGCTCGATTCTTTGTTTTGTTTTATTTTATTTTCCTCATAAAGAAGAAGAAGAAGAAGAAGAAGAAGAAGAAGAGTGGTATCTATATGTGGAGATTCCCACGGGAGTGGGTTTTGTGACTTTTGTCACGGTGCTGGAAGTGGTGCCGACCACTTCATTGAGCCGGAACCGAGTTACTGGCGCATTTGATCGAACAGGGAGTGGGTGGAAGTAGAAGCACCACGATGGATAGGTGTGTTCCTCTATTAATCAGCTGCAGGGGCCTGCACAGCGAACAGCTATTAGTATTTTATTTTTTTTGAAAATTTTAAACGAACCCAAGGGGACGACTGTCGCGACTCCACGTGTTGGCATTCCATTGGTTCGGTCCTCCCTGCAGTCGGTAAGAAAATGCTCTTTTTTTGTGAAGAAAACACTCTCTTTTTTGTGAGCATTATCCTTGCAGTAATAGCAGGGCCGGTCCTGAGCTCATGGCCATGGGGATCCAGGACGAACTTTCAAAATAAGGCCCTCGTACATAATATAAAAAATATTTTAAAATAATCAAAAGAAATAGCTACAACGTCCTGGGTCCCCATTGTGGTGTAGTGGTTAGTACTTTAGACACAAAATCATTGTGGTGTAGTGGTTAGTACTTTAGTAATGAGTCTAAAGTACTAACCACTACACCACAATGACTTTGTGTCTAAAAGGGCCCATGGTATGTACTAGATCTATTTTGAGATACAAAATTATTAACATATTTATCTTTAAACTATTTTTTGGGGCCACTCATGATTTGAGGGCCCTGGGCGGTCGTCCTGACCGCCCTCGACCAGGGCCGGCCTGAGTCATAGACTGTCAAAGACTGTTAAAATTTTGGCAATTCCGAATATGCAGCTACTGTCACGTCCCAGAACCAGAATACTGAAGAGCGGAGGACAAACACAACCAGCTACGTACATTGAAGTGAAACCCATCTCGCAATACGGTCACGGCTGTCTAGATGCATGAGATTTTATCTACAAGCCATTAGTCTCTTATGGTCAAGAACAAACTTAGTTTCTCAATCTCAAGCAAGCAAGTAAATGTTATAATATGTTAGATCATCAGACATACAAAGTAAGGCGTCCCAAATATTACATATTCAGATGATCATGAAGCTAGTCATACAAAATATGAAGACTAGCAAGAGTTAAGTCATACATGATCAACCCTAGGATTTGTCAATCATGTTACAGCCCTTAGGCAAACAGAAATTAAGTTTCAACACGAGCTTGCTCGGCTGCTAAAACGTCTCAAAAGAATAATTTACAATAGAGTGTGAGAGCAAAATAAGAAACTCGCTCGTTGCCAGGATTACGTCTGGTGTTCACCATCTGGCTGGAAAGTAGGTAGATCCTCGGGTGCTTCTCCGAAATCTGGTCATACAAAACCAGCTGGGTCAGACCCCAGAAAGAGCAAGTGCCACAAGGGAGGCTCCACTTAGGAACTAAAACTAGCATATAATAACTAGAAGAAATGAAAAAGAACATAATTAAATAACATGAAAGACAAAGTTAAAGGGGCATACTAGCTTACACTAGAGAAACAAGAGGTGGAATATAATTCACATGTTAATCATAAGACAATCATTCAGGCACGGCCAATCAAGTCCTACGGCTTGCTAGCATTAGCTAACTAGGGTTATCACATGCCTAGTTACTAACAAGATACAATTGAGATGTTCCCGCAGTTACAAGCCCTGCAGACTATCCAGGTTATCCAGGCGAGGGTTACAAGAGTTATCAAGATTACTGGTGTACTTTAGTGCTTATGATTCAAGAAGTGCAACACATGACAGTGTGCTGAAAATATGCCCTACTCGTCGGCATGCTATGTCACTCCCCGTCTCCAGAATATGTATTTTTATACGAGTATTGCTTGAATGTATTTATTTAATGCTTATCATACCGTTATTTCTGTAATTTTATGCTAATTAATTTTTTTGTATTTTATTTTTTACTTTTGCTTAAGCTCTTGGTTTATTTTGTTCATATTGAACCAATTTGGTTTAGCTCGGTTCATCATGATAAGGGGTGGATGGCCTAGATCTTGTAGGAAGGAATAGGTGGTGGAGATCTTGACTTGGGCTTGATATTAATACCTCTTTACTTTTCTCTCTCTTTATTACTCTCATTTACTTCTTCTTCATCATCCATTACTCTCCCACCAACCTAGAGAACTTAGGCAAGTACAACTTGCTTCGTGATGGATCTCAATTTTGTTGTTCCATTGTCTTCCTCACGAGATTCTAAGACACTCTAGTACTTAGCATTTTTAATTTCCATGGTTCATTTTATGTAGATCTAAGTTTGTTGTATTTTCGGATATCTTGGGTTTTGATCTATTAAACCTTGTTATTTTCAAGTTTTGATTGTTCCATGTTGTAAAGAATTTCATTCTACCCTATTTTGACCTATGGAAGTCTAGATTTTGGGGCTTGGATTGAAGGTTGGGAAGTCTGGGGTACCCCAACTTCACAGGTTCTTCTTCTCAAAAAAGTTGGAGAAGAAGAACAGTGCTATACTGCATGGTTTTTTCATGCGACAAGTCCCCTGCAGCTCCTTTTGGCCGCATAAGCATTTCGATCTTTATGCGGTTCCTTTTAGCCGCATGAGGCCCTCCCCCCTCCGAGCCGCATGAGCCCATGTTCCCTTTAGCCGTATGGATTTGGTCGGATGCTAGCCGCATGGATTTGGTCGGCTGCTAGCCGCATGGCTCTCGGCCGCATAGGCCTTTAGCCGTATGGATTTGGTCGGCTGCTAGCCGCATGGCTCTCGGCCGCATAGGCTTTTAGCCGCATGGATTTGGTCGGCTACTTGCCGCATTGGCCTTTAGCCGCATGGCCCTCGGCTGCTTACCGCATAGCCCCTGTTTCCCCTAGCCGTATACTGCATGGCCGTTTGGCCCTTGCTACATGGCGATCCTTGGCCGCATAGGCATGGCCCTTGGCACCCGGGCCACATGGGATTCTGATCCGATTCTGGCCGCATAGAGGGATCCTGACTTACCCAGCCGCATAGATGGGCATCCATCTACTGCCGCTCATAGTGCCTTTTGGCTTTTTCTTGTCCTGAATTGACATTGATTGTTACCTTGTGTAGTATCCCGTCCTGCTCAGTCAATCGGAGGAATAGGAACGCCAACGGCGTTCGGACTTAGCCTTACAAACGGCTGCTCGAAGACATCGCTCGGTCGAGGCGACCGTCCGCTCAGGTAGGATAGTTTCGGTGAACTTGCCTCATCTTATCCTTCACATCATAAATCGCATATTTTCAACTTGCACAAGTAGGCTTGATAATAAAAGAGACAAATTCACATAGCTAAAGGGAATACTCCCGACGGGTCGAATTGAGTTAGAATATGGAAAGGTCCAACGGTCGACTTAGAATTGGTGCACGACGTGCTTTGAAAATGATACTCGATCCTTCGTCCCGTGGCTTGGGAGAAGGAAAGTTGGTTGAGTAGGCGAAGTATGAACGTAGCCTAAGTCATAGGCGTCGCCCGTATAAATGCTTCATAAAGCAAGCACGGTCATATCGTCCAAGGCTTGGCATAGCCTTGGCTTGCCCCATGAGTTAAGTTGCGTTGCATGTCTTATGATATAAGTCTAGGCACCCAAATGACTTAGTCGTTTAGAAGTCGAGCGCATGTGCGGCACGTTTCCGCAATGCGAGGCTTGACGCAGCCTTTGCTCGTCGAGTCGTTGTGCGTTTAAGTCAGGCAAGTTATGTTAGACTATCGGAGTGGTAGCAAGCACGGTCCTACGAGTTCTACGACTGGATATAACCACAAAAGTCTTACGGTCTCAAGGCCTGTCATATAAAGTATGACTTGGGCGATAGCGTCGCGTAGAACGTAAGTCGGTTTAAGGCACGATGCACGGACTTAGTGTTTAAGGCATGAACCATGGTTGATTTGATGAGTTTTGGAGAAAGGACTATCGAATAGGCATTGAGTTGAATGAAATGATATGGTAACATGGAAAGAATGCTCGCGACCGTGGGTCGGCGAGGGGTCTCAAGGATATATGGGTCGGCGAGGGGTCTCAAGGATAGAAGTCTTGAATTTGGTTTTGAAAGAGATGGTAACATTGGAAGAGGAATGACTGTGTGAGACGTCAGTTTGTGTCGAGTCTTGCATGGTCATTGGAACTTGTCGACAAGGAGGAGTTTCCACGAGCGGCAACCCTGGGCACCATAGGACCGCGTCATTCCGGAGGGAAATAGGTATAGCCGTAGCTGGACGAACCGTTCGGGTCATTCGGGAACTTTCAGCGGGGCTAGCTACTTGCGTTGAAAGGGTCGCCGAATGGCAAGGCTATAGTCCAGGATAGCTTGTGATGTTAGTGACCAATTCATATAGATGGGTCGGCATGGGCGGCAATCCGCGTGTGTGCCTTTGGATTGAGTCAGTTGAATATGTGTACAGTTAGAACACAAGGTTTGGTCCTAAGATTTGGTTGCAACGTAGGCGACGTGCTTCGGCACGAGATGTGGCGTCGAGTCTTATGTTGTTGGCATATAAGTTGCATAAGTTGGTTTGAGTTGTCTTGAGTTTAAGTCAGGAAACGCCGCAAGGCAAAGTTGGTCGAGTAACACTTAGCCCAAAAGTCTTGATTGGGTCAGTTGGTGATCAAAGTAGCACGGGCCGCGAGGCGGTGATGTGGTTAGTCTTACTGAAATGCGAGGCACGGCCTCAATATGGTTTTGTAGCACGGTCACGTCGAAATGGAGCCTCTTCGCGTAGTTGCGTCTCTGATTTTGGCCGAAAGGCAAGCACGACTTGATAGGTTAACGTTGTTGAGTCGACGTTGTTGTTGCAAGCACGGGATGGTCTAGAGACACAAAATAGGCCAAGACGTCGGTCCTAAAACTGATCCTAAGGCAAGACTAGAAAGACAATAGATAAGAAGGGACTATGTTGCACGAAGTAAATCAAACGTGTTGATTTTGTATGGGTGGGCGAGAAGCTCATTCCACCAGTACAGTTGAGTACTGACACCCACATAGTTTTTATGTGCAGGCACAGGTAGAAGCTCGTGGCACGGAGCTCGCTTGGATGCGTCGAGGCATGGAGTTCCTTGGCGATTCGAAGCGTACGGCCGCATAGAGTTAAGACTTATACGGGACATAATGTATGGACGTCGCCTTCCGAAGCATCCGCTGGCTCAAGAATTGTAATTGAGAGATGAGAGAGAGCTGAGTGACTTGTAATATGATCTTGAGTGAGCTTGAGAGACTTGTAATATTGGCCTTGCGCCCATTGTAACCTTTGTTTCAATATCAATAGAGAGTTTCTTTTGAATAACTTGTGTTTTGTTCTAATTTCTGCTGCTATTATTCAATGTCTCTGTATGGGACTTCTGTACGACGACCCCATCGCAGCCGCTGAAATCGGCCGTTATGGAACCCGCCTTGCACGAGCGCAATCTAGGCTCGTGCGGCATCACGTCTTAGCGAGGATAATCGCTCCTACGGGAGCGGGGCATGACATAATGGTATCAGAGCACGGCTTTACGTCCTTGGACTTTCGATTAAATTTTTCAACTTCGTTGTTTCCGTAAACTCTGAATTGTTGCTTTCGCAAAGTTGATATCGTTGGTGCGCTCTCTCTCAAATGTCCCACGGGATGTCCATACAATAAGTCTAACTATTTTGTAAAACGTAGGAGAACAGTTTTTGACAAAAAAAAAGATTGTTCGCGTAAGCACGGTTGGCTAAGTTGGACTGGGCATATACACCAAAGTTGCGTCGACCTTAGAAAAGTCGAGTGCGAGAATTGAATAGTGTCGAACAAGAATGAGTTGAACTCGATTGAGTAAATTGAGATGACTATCGATAGGGGTGCTATCGAACGACGATGTTATCGTCGGTGCGATATAAGGTGAGCGTGCTTGAGATTTAAGGAATCGTTCGGACGAAAATTCGAGGAAGTAAATTGTGAATCGAATAATAGTTTTGAGGATTTGTTGAATGACTTCATTCCTGAGTGGTGTATGCGATAGTCCCGGGAATGTCGATCGATCGATTGAGGATTCGGGGCGTCGATGAGTCTAGCAGCAAGCGTCGCACATATGCAAAGCCTTAGATCGTGTACGATGGAGTGAGTTGTTGTCTTGAAGTTTGATAAGTTGATTCGAACGACATAGAAATTGACGTACACGGAACGTGCACGGGATTAAGGATGGTGCGAATATGAAACGCGAAGATGATTGAGTAGATAAATCAAATGGAGGAAAAGCTAAAGTGTAGCGAACGGATGACTTGATCGATGAAATTGATACGGATTGTATACGAAAAGTTAGCACGACAGGTAGATAGCGTGCATGAAAAGTTGAATTTTGAAGTTACGCAATGACTCTAAGGATTGGAATAGGTACTGCTTGATGATTTGAGTTAGCAAGGAAGGATGTGATTTGAGGAAAAACGTTGCTCGATGACTTGAGATAGACGGATGAAATTGACGTTGTGAATTGATTCGAGAAGATTATCCAGTCGGACGATAGCATCATTCGCACGACTCAAAATTCGTTGCAAACGAAGATCGTCAGGTTACGTATATCGTCGATGGTATTGAGGCGTATCAAAGATGATATACGATAACTTGGGGGTACTCTGACTCGGTGAATGACGATCGTGTAAGTGTTATTGTTCGGTTGGATGCTATACTTAGAATTTTGATTGAGATTAATGTTAGATGGAATTGATCGTGTCTTGATGGTTACGTTGATAGCCACAACGTCGACGATCTTGTCTTGTACGAGCGCAACTCTAGCCTCGCACATGTGCCGCATCGGGTTTGGGGTGATCGTTCCGCGTGAGCGCTGACATGGTGATTCATGTCGCGGGAATGATCGAACTCAGAAAATCAGGATACGGTAACTTTGATTGTCTCGACTTGTCGGTTTGATGCGAAGGAGAATTCGAGGACGTTAGAACTTGCGATTGATGAATGAATAAAATTTGAGGATTGAGTAGGTCCAATCCGCGCATCAAGAATAAATTAATCTAGACACAAAACAAGAGTTACGTCCCGATGAGAATGATTATCTCGCGGGAGCATGCATGGTGATTCGTGCCAACCGTAGATAATCTGACTCGCGTGAGATCAGGGCACAACATATTGTTAAGTCGGACGACCTTGTGATCGATTACGTGAATTAGGATGAATGACTTAGGGAGTATAAAATATGAATTATGGTCTAGCGATGAATTGTGTCGTAGCGTGCTTGACTTGGAAGGATTGATAGGCAGATTATGTCGGACGTGTTTGAAGAGATAGACTATGTGAAATGGCTTGTTGAATGAACGATATTGATGTATCGAAGATTGGTTGAATGAACTTACAACAGGATGGCTTTGCTGAATGACTCGGACCCCGTGCGACGAATATTTGGATATGCGTAGGGAATCGATGCTCGATGTTTAGAAATCGGAGCGATGCGAGCTTGGGTAGAAAACCCCCGTACTATCAACTTGGTTTGACCTTAGGATGGGGTCAGTGTTGATATCGTTATTTGGGAACTGTGATTCCAATACTGACAATTGACTTAGTCTAAAGAGACTGCCTAGCGGCTAGGTGAGATGTCCATGCTGCGGGAGTTAGCATCGGTAGGAATGATTTTCAGGATTGAGTGGATGGATCGATAGGTGGAGTTAGATTCACTATCACGAGGCTTGGCTAAAATGCATGTATTTTGGGGACGTCTGGAATATGTGTACGATCCAACCAAGTGATACGTTGAATTCAAGTGAGACTTGAAGAATAGAAAAGTGTCGAGGATTTTGAAATCGTATTGAAGGAAAGATTGAGAGTAGCACGAGCGTGGCTCGGATTTAGGAAATGCATAGGAGAAATGTGTGCGAGAGTCGTTTCGAGTGATGAGTCGATGAGTAAGTACTCAGTTAGTTTCGAGAACGAAAATTTTTCTGAGTGGTGTATGATGTAGTACCCCGTCCCGCTCAGTCAATCGGAGGAATAGGAACGCCAACGGCGTTCGGACTTAGCCTTACAAACGGCTACTCGAAGACATCGCTCGGTCGAGGCGACCGCTCGCTCAGGTGGGGTAGTTTCGTTGAACTTGCCTCATCTTAGCCTTCACATAATAAATTGCATGTTTTCAACTTGCACAAGTAGGCTTGATAATAAAAGAGACGAATTCACATAGCTAAAGGGAATACTCCCGACGGGTTGAATTTAGTTAGAATATGGAAAGGTACAACGGTCGGCTTAGAATTGGTGTACGGCGTACTTTGAAAATGACACTCGATCCTTCGTCCCGTGGCTTGGGAAAAGGATAGTTGGTTGAGTAGACGAAGTATGAACGTAGCCTAAGTCATAGGCGTCGCCTGCATAAATGCTTCATAAAGCAAGCACGGTCCTATCGTCCAAGGCTTGGCATAGCCTTGGCTTGCCCCATGAGTTAAGTTGCGTTGCACGGCTTATGATATAATTCTAGGCACCCAAATAACTTGGTCGTTCAGAAGTCGAGCGCATGCGCGGCACATTTTCGCAATACGAGGCTTGACGCAGCCTTTGCTCGTCGATTCGTTGTGCGTTTAAGTCAGGCAAGTTATGTTAGGCTATCAGAGTGGTAGCAAGCACGGTCCTACGAGTTCTACGGCTGGATATAACCACAAAAGTCTTACGGTCTCAAGGCCCATCATATAAAGTATGACTTGGGCGATAGCGTCGCGTAGAACGTAAGTCAGTTTAAGGCACGATGCACGGACTTAGTGTTTAAGGCATGAACCACGGTTGATTTGATGAGTTTTAGAGAAAGGACTATCAAATAGGCATTGAGTTGAATGAAATGATATGGTAACATGGAAAGAATGCTCGCGACCGTGGGTCGGCGAGGGGTCTCAAGGATATATGGAAAGAATACTCACGACCGTGGGTCGGCGAGGGGTCTCAAGGATAGAAGTCTTAAATTTGGTTTTGAAAGAGATGGTAACATTGGAAGAGGAATGACTGTGTGAGACGTCAGTTTGTGTCGAGTCTTGCATGATCATTGGACAACTTGTCGACAAGGAGGAGTTTCCACGAGCGGCAACCCTGGGCGCTATGGGACCGCGTCGTTTCGGAGGAAAACAGGTATAGCCGTAGCTAGACGAACCGCTCGGGTCATTCGGGAACTTTCAGCGGGGCTAGCTACTTGCGTTGAAAGGGTCGCCGAATGGCAAGGCTATAGTCCAGGATAGCTTGTGATGTTAGTGACCAATTCATATAGATGGGTCGGCACGGGCGGCGATCCGCATGTGTGCCTTTGGATTGAGTCAGTTGAATGTGTGTACAGTTAGAACACAAGGTTTGGTCCTAAGATTTGGTTGTAACGTAGGCGACGTGCTTCGGTACGAGATGTGGCGTCGAGTCTTATGTTGTCGGCATATAAGTTGCATAAGTTGGTTTGAGTTGTCTTGAGTTTAAGTCAAAAAATGCTGCAAGGCAAAGTTGGTCGAGTAACACTTAGCCCAGAAGTCTTGATTGGGTTAGTTGGTGATCAAAGTAGCACGGGCCGCGAGGCGGCGATGTGGTTAGTCTTACTGAAATGTGAGGTACGGCCTTAATATGGTTTTGTAGCATGGTCACGTCGAAATGGAGCCTCTTCGCGTAGTTGCGTCTCTGATTTTGGCCGAAAGGCAAGCACAACTTGATAGGTTAATGTTGTTGAGTCGACGTTGTTGTTGCAAGCACGGGATGGTCTAGAGACACAAAATAGGCCCAGGCGTCGGTCCTAAAACTGATCCTAAGGCAAGACTAGAAAGACAATAGATAAGAAGGAACTATGTTTAGCGAAGTAAATCAAACGTGTTGGTTTTGTATGGGTGGGCGAGGAGCTCATTCCAACAGTACAGTTGAGTACTGACACCCACATAGTTTTCATGTGCAGGCACAGGTAGAAGCTTGTGGCACGGAGCTCGCTTGGATGCGTCGAGGCATGGAGTTCCTTGGCGATTCGAAGCGTGCGACCGCATGGAGTTAAGACTTATACAGAATATAATATATGGACGTCGCCTTCCGAAGCATCCGTTGGCTCAAGAATTATAATTGAGAGATGAGAGAGAGCTGAGTGACTTGTAATGTGAGCATGAGTGAGCTTGAGAGACTTGTAATCTTGGCCTTGCGCCTATTGTAACCTTTGTTTCAATATCAATAGAGAGTTTCTTTTGAATAACTTGTGTTTTGTTCTAATTTCTGCTGCTATTATTCAATGTCTCTGGATGGGACTTCTGTGCGACGACCCCGTCGCAGCTGCTGAAATCGGTCGTTATAGAACCCGCCTTACACGAGCGCAATCTAGGCTCGTACGGCATCACGTCTTAGCGAGGACGATCGCTCCTACGGGAGCGGGGCGTGACACCTTGATTAATTATTGATCGTGCGTTCCTAGTTGGAACTAGAAGACTAGCTAGTCGTCTTATTGAATTGAATGAGACACGTTTATGTATGAACCATGAACCATTGCGATCGACTAGCCGATTGGAACATTGGCATATGGATACATGTTGACTTCTATTTTCTGCAAAAGCAGCATGTGTACCTTACGGTCAAGGCATGATTATTCCGTGGCTAGGCTTGATTGTTGCATTACGCTATGTAAGACCTATAACCTAGCCGTACTGGTATCGTTGTAGAGTTATGCATATCGTACTCTGTACGGGAGTACTCATTCAGAATGATCATGATCCACGGCATGAGATTTTAATTAACATAGGGCCTACTAAGCTAAATAAAAATAACTATTGCATGGAGAGAATGGATTCTTGAGTTCTTACATGACAGCTATCTTGGGACAATTAGTGCCCCGACATGCCGACTGGTTTCCACGGATACTGCAAATCTGCCGCACGGGTAGGGAGTGGTATCTGTTTATATTTACTGTATATTGATGACGGGCATCCCGTTAGGACACGTCTAATTCATGATTGGCACAATTGATTATTGGGTAGACTAGCCTTGCTTGTATATTGTAAGAACTGAGGAATCCCTTATTGCATGTTTTCAAGACTACTTGGAACTCACAATAGCAAGCCGTCGTAGTTGCATGACCATTTAAATTGGTTTGTTTGTGTATTGTGCCTACTCTGTTAACTACTGAGATAAGCAGAACGTAAGGACATGACGGGTCAACTTCTGTCCTTATTTGGTTTGGAAGTTGGCTCGAAGTGTCGTGATGATTGTGTAAACCCCAGTAGCAAGCAGAGATCTATTTATCATATTATTAACTCTTATCACTGGTTCTAGTTCCTCATATTGTGCTTCCTTGCGGTACTTGCTATTAGAGGTCTAACCTCTCTGGTTTTGTATGGCCAGATTTAGAGCCAGCTCCCGAGGACTCAGCTTACTTCCACCTCCAAGATGGTCAATACTAGAAGAATGATCGCAGGAGGACACGAGTGGGTTCCTTGCTTTCCTGCTCGTCTTACTACTTACTTTACTTATTATCGGTTGGCACCGACATGTTAGTCGGACTGTCTTGCACTTACCTTTACATAATTGTAACTAAGTCAGATTGTAGCTGATAACAATTATGTATACCTTGCCATATCATCTGGCTATGTTTTGTACAGCCAGATCTCAAGAACATTTTGACTGAGCGTTTGGGACGCCTTACTGCTTTATCTATATGTTCTCTATTATTGCTTATTGTTTGAATGATTGAGATAATAGATGTTGATTGACCTTATTGAGACTTTAATGTAGTATGCACCCCTTCGTCTTTTAGACAGCATTGATCGTATTATACGATATTCTTCTACCCGTAATATGTAGCTGGCTGAGTCATTCCCCCGCTATCCGGTATTCCAGTTCTGGTGCGTGACAAGATTTTAGTGGTGGCCCATGCAGGTCTGATTTCAGACTTGTGGGGTATTTTAATTTATAGGATGTCTCGATCACACCTATTTTCCTTTGATCTCATGATTCGTTGTTCTCGACCCTAGCTTGACATTCCAGTATCCTTTGACTTCATTGATCTTTCATGTCTCATTTGATTGTTCTATTGTCCCTTTTCTTAGGAGCACTTCGTCCGCAGAGCTGGACAGCAACAACAAGGGCAACATGAACAACAAGACCCTGTTGATCAGCAACAAGGGCCAGTACTACTTCAAGAGACCATCCAAGAAGAAGTGATAGTGGAACCAGCAGCTGGACTGCAGTATCCGGAGGTTCCACCACCACCAACAGTTCTACCTACCCCCATAGAAGTAGACACACCAGCCCTTCTGGAAATCATGAGAGGGATGATGGCTACTCAGCAACATCAGATGTTGGCCCAGCAACGCATGCACACTCAGTTGCAAGAGTAGAATGTATTACTCAACCAAGGATTGCAGACGGCTTTGGAAAGAGGGGTGAGAACAGATTCAGGAGCATCAACCAGATTTTGTAAGTACAACCCTCGTCGTTTCGAGGGCACGGAAGATGCCATTTCAGCAGATGCATGGCTTAAGGACATCGAGGCTATTCGGACAGCTGCTAAGGTTCCGACGGAAAAACGAATGGATCTAGTGAAGCTGTTACTTCAGGACCTCGCACGTGATTGGTGGAAATCAGAAGAAGTGGGCATCAGACGTCCTGTTGCTTGGGACGATTTTACTGCGAGATTCAAGACGAAGTACTATGGAGTTGTGGCGCAGTTTGAGCTACAATAGAAGTTTATCAACCTCAAGCAGGCTGGCAAGATAGTGGATGCTTATGCAGCAGAGTTCTGCAGATTGAGTAGGTTCGCCCCGGAGATGGTAGCAACAGAGAGCCAGAGGGCTATGAGGTTTCAGCAAGGGTTTCATCTTGAACTCTTGCAATTGATAGAGGGGCACAACTACCAGACTTTCGATGAGGTATTAACGGCAACCCGGAGGCATGAGATCACCATCCAGAGGATCACATCTAGGACTGGAGGTCAGAAGAGAGCTCACAATCAGATTGAAGGAGGAGGGGGAGCAGCGCCCCGAGTTACAGCACAACCCCCTGGCATTCGCATTCACGATGTGGCAATGCGAGGGCCAGCACCGCCAGCAAGGCAACAATAGCAACAGAAGAAGAACCAGCAACCCCCAATAGTCTGCACTTATTATGGGAAGGCAGGCATACTAGAGATGTGTGTCGGGCATTGAACAGACATTGTTTGATATGTGGAAGTCCAGATCATCGGGTTTCCACCTGTCTTATGAATTCGAGGTCAGGAGGACCAGTATAATTTTCTGCTCTGCCAGCACCAGGGGCAGGCCAGAACCAAGGACCAGCGGTGGCAGTGAGACCGTTGGCACAACGTCCGTTAATGTCACAGGCTCAGATGTTTCGACAGCAGGGACCGCCGATGCACCAGCAACAACATAGACCACCCCCGCATCAGCAAGGCAGGGGCCAGCAGCAACACCAGGCTAGGCCGCGGCATAGGAACCAACAAGGAGGCCGAGGGCATGCATTCAATATGTCCTTGGAAGAGGTATTGGCATCGGAAGATGTTGTGGCAGGTAACATTTTCGTCGTCTCATATCCCGCAGTAGCATTGTTTGACTCAGGAGCATCACACTCATTTATATATGCACAATTTGCGACACGACTAGGAATAGAATTCAAAGCATTGCCAGGGAGGTTGAATATACTCACTGGTAATGGGCTCGTAGGCGTTAGTAGAGTTTTCCTAGTGTGTAGAGTTGTAGTGTACGGGCATTCCTTATCCGCCATGTTGATAGAATTTTCTATGAGGAATTTCGACGTTATCCTAGGCATGGACTGGCTGAAAGACAGTTGTGCCACAATAGATTGCCGTAGAGGGAATGTATCTTTTAATATTCCAGGCATGGAGCGTTTTACCCTAGTCAGATCAGTGGCAACTCAACAAGAAGAAGGAATAGCAGCGGCAATAGAAGAAGTTCAAGTTCCGAAGATAGTTGAAGAGTTTATTGACGTGTTTTCCGAGGAACTTCCTGGTCTACCACCCATTAGAGATATTAAGTTCAGTATAGAATTAACACCTGGAACAAAACCGATATCGGATTGCGTTTACAGAATGTCAGATTCAGAGCAGGCCAAGGTGTATCAGCACGTAGAGGAACTGAAGGCAAAGAAGTTCATTCGAGATAGCGAATCGCTATGGGCAGCACCGATGGTACTTGTGTCACCCTCATTTTCTGTATTTCTCGTATTTCGTATTTATACTCGTATCTGGATTTTGGCATGTATTTTTATTTTTCTCAACTTGTGGAATTTTGGTATTTCTCGTATTTTGGGTTTTGACATGGCTCGGTTTTAATTGGTTTGGGTTGGTTTGGTTTAATGTGTATTGGAACACCTTAGCCTATACTCTACCCTCAACACAACACAACCCACCCTCTTTATAATCCCCACCTAACACTCTCTCTCTTCATTACTTCCTCCATAAATTTCGTCTTCTTCTTCCTCCACACAACTCTCCCAACCCATAGGTAAGTGCACCTTGCCACCACATGAGAACCCTATTTTATTTGTCCATTTGCTAGATTAGGACATGGTGATCAATATTAGAACTTGGCATTTTGTGATTTGGAGTCTCCTTTATTCTAGATCTAAGTTTTCTCTATTTTCGGATTTATATGGTTTTGATCCACTTAAGTTGGATTTTTATGGGTTTTAATATATCTATGTGGAAGAGAATTCAATTTCACCCAAGTTGGAACTTTGAAAATCTGGATTTGGAGTTCGGATGGCCAAGTTATGAACTTTTGAAACTTTGGGTTCAACCATGGAGTTCTTGCTGTTTGGAGAAGACAGTGAGAAGTGTGCAGAGCTTTTTAGCTTATGCCACTGAGCTGCGCGCGCTCTTTAGCGCCGCGTACGCAGACTTGGGTACGCTTCCTGTTGGAAGCGTGTCTCTTGGGTACGCTTCCTGTTGGAAGCGTGTCTCTTGCGTACGCAGACTTGGGTACGCTTCCTGTTGGAAGCGTGCCTTGGTACGCAGACTTGAGCGCGCCTTGGTACGCAGGCTTGAGCGTGCCTTGGTACGCAGGCTTGAGCGTGCCCTGGTACGCAGACTTGAGCGTGCCCTGACTTGAGCGTACGCATGTCCTGAGCGTACGCTTCCTCCTGCGTGCGTGCTTTTGTGCGTACGCTTCCCCCTGCGTGCGTGCTTTTGTGCGTACGCTTCCCTCCTGCGTGCGTGCTTTTATGCGTACGCAGCTCTCCTGCGTGCGTGCTTTTGCGCGTACGCTGCTCCCCCTGCGTGCTTGCTTTTGCGTGTATGCTCCCCCTGCATGCGTGCTTTTACGTGTATGCTCCCCCTGCGTGCATGCTTTTGCGTGTATGCTCCCCCTGCGTGCGTGCTTTTGCGTGTATGCTCCTCCTGCGTGCGTGCTTTTGCGGGCATGCTCCCCTGCGTGCGTGCTCTTGCGCATACGCCGAACCCCCTGACCCCTTGCTTAACCCATTGGCTCTTGGAATATTGGTTTTATTTTTTGACTTGGTTTCTCTTTTATGGATTGGGTTTTTCTGAGATCTGTTCAACACAGCACGACTATCTTGATCCGACACGGCCTAACACGATTTTCAAGTAATTGGTTATGACTAGTACGGTTTTCGGGATTTTCTGTGAATTATGATCCTGGTATTCTCTGATCTCCTTGCTAGTGACCCAGTGGGGTGCACACCTAACTTGTAACTTGTAATTAATCCTTGATAACTTGATGACTTGATAGTGGTCCGTGGCGGCGCACTCCTGATTTGACTTGACTTGTAACTTGACTTAACTGAATGTTGTCGCGACGGCTAACACGACTTGAATCCCTGGTTTTCCACGGTCAGGGATTCATACTGAATATGGCTAGGATTAATGACTAGATTGATCAAATAGTTCATGGAGAATTTCCCAGTTACCCGTTGCCCCTTTGGTCCCGGCCTTATATATATACTTAGGATTTGTTGCTATCCGTCGAGATGAGCGCACTTCCAGCCCGTCGTCGAGTGTGGTACCTTAGGACACATGTATCTTACTACAGTGTGTCTGCTATATCCTGCTATCTTTTTTTTTTCTTGCTGGGATCACTCAGGTAGTAACAAACAGGTAATCGGACTTGGAATTCTCATTGCATCTTGCTAGTAACTAGGCCTGTGATAACCCTAGTTAGTTAAAGTAGCAAGCCGTAATTATTGCTTGGCCGTGATTGATTGGATGGAGTCTAGTCCAGCTTTGTCTCGTCCTGATCCTGTACAATTTTTGACATAACATGACTACTCATGCTTTATCTTAATTCTATATCATGAATAATTGCATGACCAGATTTCTTATATTTACCTTGCCGATAAATGATGGGAGAAACCAAGTTCTGTTCAGACGAAGGGTTACCACCTCGGTCCTTGTTTGGTTTACGGGTTGTAACCTGGTTATCTGAATAGTCCTATGGTTATCTCATCGTATATCATCCTGTCATGCTCTTCCATATGTTCTGTCTTTTATCGATTCTGTACAAGATTGTCTTTTATATTCATCTATCATGCTTTTCTTAAATTACTATCTCTTATTATGTAATTATATTATTGTGCTAATTTGCTGGCTTTGGTTCTTATTTTGTGGCCTCCTTTGTGGCACTTGCTCTTTCTGGGGTCTGACCCAGCTGGTTTTGTATGGCCAGATACCGGAGCAGCAGCAAAGGATCTACCTGTCTTCTAGCCCGATGGTGACCGCCAGGCGTAACCAGGGCAACGAGTG
Organism: Iris pallida; assembly: GCA_029216955.1. Taxonomy (NCBI): domain Eukaryota; kingdom Viridiplantae; phylum Streptophyta; class Magnoliopsida; order Asparagales; family Iridaceae; genus Iris; species Iris pallida. Next base: position 9,470,983 of record JANAVB010003599.1, on the reverse strand, counting down.
GGTTTTATTTTGCTCTCCCACTCCCTTATAAAAATATTCTTTTGAGGCGTTTAGCCGCCGAGCAAGTGTTAGCTCGTTTGCAACTTTATTTACTATCTGCCTACGGGCTGTAATCATAATTGGCAACTCGAGGTTGATCATGTATGACTTAACTCTTGCTAGTCCTTACATTTTGTACGACTAGCTTCATGATCATCTGGATATGTAATGTTTGGGACGTCTTACAATTTTATATTTAGTGATCTGATATCTTGTGATTATTATTAGTTGGTTGAGATTGAGACAATAGGATAATTTATGACCTTAAGAGACTGATGACTTGTAGATAAACCCTCACATATCTAGACAGCCGTGACCGTATGGTGAGATGGATTCTATTTCATTATACGTAGCTGGCTATGTCTGCCCCCGCTCTCCAGTATTCTGGTTCTGGGGCGTGACATGGTTTAAGTGGTAGCCCATACAGGTCTTGTCAATCAAAAAATGTGAGGGTTTACCGGATAGATGTCTCAATCTGTACTCGCCTTTGATCTCCACTCGTATCTTCTTATTTCCTTGAATCCCTGACTTGATAACATGCTTGCATCATTGTTCTATCCTGGTCCTTCCTTAATATCCTGATGTCATTACTTCAGCGGCATCACTCCTGTTGATCAGCCAGAAGAAGTTCGGCCGGCAGCCCAGCAACAGCAAGAAGATCAATCCTCAGCAGCCGCCTCCCGAGCCATGCCTTCTGGAGAACCAGTGCCCCCAGTCCAGCCAGTTCAGCCAGCAGGGTCAGAAGATGGGGTCTTGATAGGGCTCATTCGTGAGTTGCTTGCGTCTCAGGACCGTCGAGGTGATGCCTTGCAGCAAGCAGTACAAGAAGTTATGAGCGGAAGTGGTCCTCGAGGGAATAGTGCGGTCAACAATTTCAAGCGCCTGAACCCTCCCTTCTTCGACGGCAGCGAGGATGTTATTGCTGCAGATGCCTGGCTACAGGACATTGAAGTTATTTTGGAGGCAGCCAGGACCCCTGAAGCAGAGAAGGTGGCAGTGGTGCGCCTGCAGTTACTAGATCTAGCCCATAGCTGGTGGGCTATGCAAGCAGCGAGTTTGGGTACGTCTGTCATGTGGGCGGTATTCAGTGATATATTCCAGACCAAGTACTTCGACGCAGTGGCTAGGTATGACCTGCAGACCAGGTTTAGTAATCTCAGGCAGATGAGCAGGACGGTCGACGGATATGCGGTCGAGTTTTCAAGGTTGAGTCGGTTTGCTCCCACCTTGGTGGCAACCGAGCTAGATAGAGCACAGCGATTTCAGCAGGGGCTCCACTTGGAGATCATATTGGCAGTAGAGCAGTTCGAGCACAAAACTTTTGATGTCGTCTTGCGAGCAGCGAGGAGGCATGAGTACACTTCCCGAATGATAGCGGACCGGACCGGAGATCGGAAGCGGTCTCACGACCAGATGAACCAATCCTCAGCACCGGCCCCAACAGCTAGGACCTTGACCATTGGAGCTACGAGGACAGATTCGGTTACCTCCTTACAGCATTCTGCCCCGACCTATCCCCAGCAGCAGAAGCAGAAGTGACCTTTCGCAACGGGTTGTTCTCATTGCGGGAAGCCCGGACATGTTGTTACTGAGTGCCGTAGAGCACAGAGATTGTGCTTGGTTTGTGGTTCGCCAGGCCACATGATAGGATCTTGTCCGTTCAGAAATAGATCATCGTCGACAGTAACTAGTCCATCGGTTATGGGACCAGCACCAGCATCAGAGCCAGCTCCAGTTCACCAACCACAGCAGCTCCCGTTCCCGGGTCTATTGCCGTCTCAGGCCCAGGCCTTCCAGCAGCAGAGGCCTCAGCAGTTCGCCCTAGCCCAGGCCCAGATCCAGAATCGACAGAGAGGTATCTGTGTCCTATTGTCTTGCTTTTCGCCGTTGTTATGCAGGACACATGCCATGTTTCATGTATCCTAATTATAACGGTATATTCTGGACCCGAGCCATGTCCTAGATCATTCGAAAACGGTTATTGGTACCAACCTTTTCGTATGAGGAAAGGCCCGTGTCCCTGTTTGACCAAAGAGAGAGACCTCAAGCGCTAGACTATCAGTTTAGTTTGCGTGGCTTGAGTTTATCGCTCCTTGGGAGAGTCAAACGTGGGAGTATGAGGATGACATCCGATCACGATATCCCGACTTGTTTGACTCGTAAGGTATAATGTCTTCCTTATGCCTTACGTTTTCCCTTCCTTGCTTGCATGTATGATTGTATGATTGAATTGCTTAGTGTAGTTGTTGGTGCTTAGTATAGCTTGTCGTGGCAATCTCTAGCTCCTTGATTAAATTCCGAGGACGAAATTCTTTTCAGGTGGGTAGAGTTGTCACCCTCATTTTTCGTATTTCTCGTATTTCGTATTTATACTCGTATCTGAATTTTGGCATGTATTTTTATTTTTCTCAACTTGTAGAATTTCGGTATTTCTCGTATTTTGGGTTTTGACATAGCTCGGTTTTAATTGGTTTAGGTTGGTTTGGTTTGGTTTAATGTGTATTGGAACACCTTAGCCTATACTCTACCCTCAACACAACACAACCCACCCTCTTTATAATCTCCACCTAACACTCTCTCTCTTCATTACTTCCTCCATAAATTTCTTCTTCTTCTTCTTCCTCCACACAACTCTCCCAACCCATAGGCAAGTGCACCTTGCCACCACATGAGAACCCTATTTTATTTGTCCATTTGCTAGATTAGGACATGGTGATCAACATTAGAACTTGGCATTTTATGATTTGGAGTCTCCTTTGTTCTAGATCTAAGTTTTTACTATTTTTGGATTTACATGGTTTTGATCCATTTAAGTTGGATTTTTATGGGTTTTGATGTTTCTATGTGGAAGAAAATTCAATTTCACCCAAGTTGGAACTTTGGAAATCCGGATTTGGAGTTCGGATGGCCAAGTTATGAACTTTTGAAGCTTTGGGTTCAACCATGGAGTTCTTGCTGTTTGGAGAAGACAGTGAGCAGTGTGCAGAGCTTTTTAGCTTACGCCACTGAGCTGCGTGCGCTCTTTAGCGTCGCGTACGCAGACTTGGGTACGCTTCCTGTTGGAACCGTGTCTCTTGGGTACGCTTCCTGTTGGAAGCGTGTCTCTTGCGTACGCAGACTTGGGTACGCTTCCTGTTGGAAGCGTGCCTTGGTACGCAGACTTGAGCGTGCCTTGGTACGCAGGCTTGAGCGTGCCTTGGTACGCAGGCTTGAGCGTGCCCTGGTACGCAGACTTGAGCGTGCCCTGACTTGAGCGTACGCATGTCCTGAGCGTACGCTTCCCCCTGCGTGCGTGCTTTTGTGCGTACGCTTCCCCCTGCGTGCGTGCTTTTGTGCGTACGCTTCCCCCTGCGTGCGTGCTTTTGTGCGTACGCAGCTCTCCTGCGTGCGTGCTTTTGTGCGTACGCTGCTCTCCTGCGTGCGTGCTTTTGCGCGTACGCTGCTCCCCCTGCGTGCGTGCTTTTGCGTGTATGCTCCCCCTGCGTGCGTGCTTTTGCGTGTATGCTCCCCCTGCGTGCGTGCTTTTGCGTGTATGCTCCCCCTGCGTGCGTGCTTTTGCGGGTATGCTCCCCTGCGTGCTGTGCGTGCTCTTGCGCATACGCCCAACCCCCTGACCCCTTGCTTAACCCATTGGCTCTTGGAATATTGGTTTTATTTCTCGACTTGGTTTCTCTTTTGTGGATTGGGTTTTTCTGAGATCTATTCAACACAGCACGACTATCTTGACCCGACACGGCCTAACAAGATTTTCAAGTAATTGGTTATGACTAGTACGATTTTTGGGATTTTCTGTGAATTATGATCCTGGTATTCTCTGATCTCCTTGCTAGTGACCCAGTGGGGTGCACACCTAACTTGTAACTTGTAATTAATCCTTGATAACTTGATGACTTGATAGTGGCCCGTGGCGGCGCACTCCTGATTTGACTTGACTTGTAACTTGACTTGTAACTTGACTTAACTGAATACTGTTACGACGGCTAACACGACTTGACAAGAATAAATGGCCTGGATACCGTGGATGAATGTGTTTGTACAAATGAACCTGTCTTGTCTTGCATCATGTCTAGGACATGAATCCCTGGTTTCCCACGGTCAGGGATTCATACTGAATATGGCTAGGATTAATGACTAGATTGATCAAATAGTTCATGGAGAATTTTCCAGTTACCCGTTGCCCCTTTGGTTCCGGCCTTATATATATACTTGGGATTTGTTGCTATCCGTCGAGATGAGCGCACTTCCAGTCCGCCGTCGAGTGTGGTACCTTAGGACACATGTATCTTACTACAGTGTGTCTGCTATATCCTGCTATCTTTTCATTTTCTTGCTGGGATCACTCAGGTAGTAACAAACAGGTAACCGGACTTGGAATTCTTATTGCATCTTGCTAGTAACTAGGCCTGTGATAACCCTAGTTAGTTAAAGTAGCAAGCCGTAATTATTGCTTGGCCGTGATTGATTGGATGGAGTCTAGTCCAGCTTTGTCTCGTCCTGATCCTGTACAATTTCTGACATGACATGACTACTCATGCTTTATCTTAATTCTATATCATGAATAATTGTATGACCAGATTTTTTATATTTACCTTGCCGATAAATGGTGGGAGAAACCAAGTTCTGTTCAGATGAAGGGTTACAACCTCGGTCCTTGTTTGGTTTACGGGTTGTAACCTGGTTATCTGAATAGTCCCATGGTTATCTCATCGTATATCATCCTGTCATGCTCTTCCATATGTTCTGTCTTTTATCGATTCTGTACAAGATTGTCTTTTATATTCACCAATCGTGCTTTTCTTAAATTACTGTCTCTTATTATGTAATTATATTATTGTGCTAATTTGCTGGCTTTGGTTCTTATTTTGTGGCCTCCTTTGTGGCACTTGCTCTTTCTGGGGTCTGACCCAACTGGTTTTGTATGGCCAGATACCGGAGCAGCAGCAAAGGATCTACCTGTCTTCCAGCCCGATGGTGACCGCCAGACGTAACCAGGGCAACGAGTGGGTTTTATTTTGCTCTCCCACTCCCTTGTAAAAATATTCTTTTGAGGCGTTTAGCCGCCGAGCAAGTGTTAGCTCGTTTGCAACTTTATTTACTGTCTGCCTACGGGCTGTAATCATGATTGGCAACTCGAGGTTGATCATGTATGACTTAACTCTTGCTAGTTCTTACATTTTGTACGACTAGCTTCATGATCATCTGGATATGTAATGTTTGGGACGCCTTACAATTTTATATTTAGTGATCTGATATCTTGTGATTATTATTAGTTGGTTGAGATTGAGACAATAGGATAATTTATGACCTTAAGAGACTGATGGCTTATAGATAAACCCTCACATATCTAGACAGCCGTGACCGTATGGTAAGATGGATTCTATTTCATTATACGTAGCTGGCTATGTCTGCCCCCGCTCTCCAGTATTCTGGTTCTGGGGCGTGACAACTTGTAGGGAAAAAGGATGGGTCATCAAGATTGTGCATTGACTACATAAAGCTCAACGCGGCAACAGTAAAGAACAAGTACCCACTACCAAGGATCGATGACTTGTTTGATCAGTTGAGTAGAGCAAGAGTTTTCTTCAAGATAGATCTTCGGTCAGGGTATCATCAAGTTAGAGTTCGAGAAGAGGATATTCCTAAGACAACATTCAGGTCGAAGTACGGGCATTACAAATTCCTAGTTATGCTGTTTGGTTTGACCAATGCTCCAACAATATTTATGGATTTGATGAACCACAACTTTATGCCATACTTAGATCAATTTGTCGTTGTGTTCCTCGACGACATTATCGTATACTCAGCTAGTGAAGAAGAGCATGAAGATCACCTCAAAAAAGTGTTACAGGTTCTGAGAGAGAACCAGTTGTACGCCAAGCTCAGCAAATGTGAGTTTTGGTCAGACCGTATTTCATTCTTAGGGCCCATCATATCAGGAGCTGGAGTGGCAGTGGATCCCAAGAAAGTAGAAGCAGTAGAAAGTTGGCCAATGCCTAAGACTGTAGCAGATGTGCGAAGTTTCTTGAAATTGGCAGAATATTACAGAAGGTTCATATCAGACTTTGCAAGACTTTCAGCACCCATGACCCGCTTGACATGAAAGGATATGTCATTCGTCTGGTCGGCAGAATGTCAGGCATCATTTGAGAATTTGAAGCAGAAGTTAATATCGGCACCTATTCTTACATTACCAGTTGGACCCGGAGGTTTTATTGTATATTGTGACGCGTCAGGAAAGGGACTTGGGTGTGTCCTAATGCAGCATGGGAAGGTGATAGCATATGCATCTAGGCAACTTCGGGACCACGAGAAGAATTATCCAACTCATGACTTGGAGTTGGCGGCAGTAGTATTTGCTTTGAAGCTATGGAGGTATTACTTGTACGGTGATTGAGTGGACATGTACACAGACCACAAAAGTCTGAAGTATATCTTTACTCAGAAGGAACTGAACATGAGACAGAGAAGATGGTTAGAGTTGATCAAGGATTACGACGTGGAGCTTCAGTATCACCCAGGCAAGGCTAACGTGGTAGTAGATGCTCTTAGCAGGAGAGGCGGCACATTTATGTTGACATTACAAAAACATATTTTAGAAGATCTTCAGGAGATGGGTATCGAGGTTATACTTTCTAGTGATGTAGAAATTCTGGCAAGTCTACGAGTTCAATCTGACTTAGTAGACAGGATCAAGGCAGCTCGGGCACAGGACCCAAGGATTCAGAAGCTTAGGACAGAATGTGAGTCAGGACTCAGAAAGGAGATGGAAATTCACGAAGATGGTACACTTAGATTTGGATCACGTCTTTGTGTGCCAAGTGGAGATATCAGACAGGAGGTTATGGCAGAAGCCCACAGTTCTCAGTATTCTATACACCCTGGAGGGACCAAAATGTACCAAGATATCAAGTAGTACTTCTGGTGGAACGGAATGAAGAGGGAGAGAGCTAGATTCGTTTCGCATTGCTTAATATGTCAGCAAGTGAAGGCAGAACAACATAGGCCAGCTGAATTATTACAATCGCTTCCTATCCCGGAATGAAAATGGGAACATATCACAATGGACTTTGTGACCGGTTTACCGAGATCACCAAGTGGTAAGGATGCTATTTGGGTGATAGTAGATCGGCTTACGAAGGTGGCACATTTCCTTCCTTTTAGAGTGGGGCAATCTACAGAAAGGTTGGCAGAATTATATATGCAGCAGATAGTCAGACAGCATGGGGTCCCTGTCAGTATTGTGTCAGATAGAGATACCCGTTTTATATCACATTTCTGGAAGAGTTTACATCATAGCTTGGGTGCAAAGTTAAGTTTTATTACGGCCTACCACCCACAGACGGACGGGCAATCAGAAAGAACAATTCAGACTTTAGAAGATATGTTACGAGCTTGCACCCTAGATTTTGGAGGATCTTGGGAGAGTCACTTGCACTTAGTCGAATTCTCGTACAACAACAGTTATCAAGCCAGTATCCAAATGGAGCCATTCGAAGCACTATATGGTAAGAAGTGTAGGTCGCCACTGGCATGGGATGATATCGGGAAGAGAAAGATGTTAGGCCCAGAAATGATTATTCAGACGGTTGAAGTGGTAAGGGGATTAGAGAGCGACTTCGAGTTGCGCAAGATCGACATCGTCAATGGACAGACCAGCATCGTAGGCCGCTAGAATTTTCTGTTGGGGACCACGTGTTCTTGCGGATCTCACCTACCCGTGGGGTCATTAGATTTGGCGTTCACGGGAAGTTGAGTCCACGATTCATGGGCCCATTTGTTATCCTTGATAGGGTAGGCGATGTTGCTTATCGTTTATCCCTTCCACCTTCGTTACGCGAGGTACACGATGTGTTTCATGTATCTCTGTTGCGAAGTTATGTATCGGACCCAAGCCATATCCTCGATCATTCTGAGCTGGTTGTTGATACCAACCTGTCTTACGAGGAGCAGCCTGTGTCCATTTTGGACCGAAGAGAGAAGATACTCAAGAACGAACAATTAGCCTTGTCCGAGTTGCTTGGGGTCATCACTCCTTAGAAGAGTCAACGTGGGAACGTGATGATGATATCCGATCACGGTATCCGCACCTATTTGACTCACAAGGTATATTTCTTTCCGTGTACCTTGATTGTCTTGATTCCTCATGCTTATCACCCTATGAGTAGAAATTGCTTGATGTCGTAGATTGATAGATATAGTTATATTTTGCTATTAATATTGTAAGATGACTGCTTGCTCAATAAAAATTGCTTGTACTTGGGATAGTCTAGCTCTGATATTTCTAGCCTACTTGGAATTGAAATTCCGCGGACGGAATTTTTCTAAGGAGGGTAGAGATGTCACTCCCCGTCCCCAGAATACGTATTTTTATACGAGTATTGCTTGAATATATTTATTTAATGCTTATCATACCGTTATTTATGTAATTTCATGCTAATTAATTTTTTTGTATTTTATTTTCTGCTTTTGCTTAAGCTCTTGGTTTATTTTGTTCATATTGAACCAATTTGGTTTAGCTCGGTTCATCATGATAAGGGGTGGATGACCTAGATCTTGTAGGAAGGAATAGGTGGTGGAGATCTTGACTTGTGCTTGATATTAATACCTCTTTACTTTTCTCTCTCTTCATTACTCTCATTTACTTCTTCTTCATCATCCATTACTCTCCCACCAACCTAGAGAGCTTAGGCAAGTACAACTTGCTTCGTGATGGATCTCAATTTTGTCGTTCCATTGTCTTCCTTACGAGATTCTAAGACACTCTAGTACTTAGCATTTTTAATTTCCATGGTTCATTTCATGTAGATCTAAGTTTGTTGCATTTTCGGATATCTTGGGTTTTGATCTATTAAACCTTGTTATTTTCAAGTTTTGATTGTTCCATGTTGTAGAGAATTTCATTCTACCATATTTTGACCTATGGAAGTCTAGATTTTGGGGCTTGGATTGAAGGTTGGAAAGTCTGGGGAAACCCCAACTTCACAGGTTTTTCTTCTCGAAAAAGTTGGAGAAGAAGAACAGTGCTATACTGCATGGCTTTTTCATGCGGCAAGTCCCCTACATCTCCTTTTGGCCGCATAAGCATTTCGGTCTTTATGCGGTTCCCTTTAGCCGCATGAGGCCCTCTGTGAAACTCAAAATTTTTTAGTTAATTAATTGAATAATTTATTTAGCTAAAATCATTATTAATTGTTAATTTAGGAAAATTATATTTTTTAGAAAAATTTATTATTTCTGGAATTTTAGAGTTTAGTTAAAACCCGTAAAATTTTATTTTTATAAATTGTTGCTAAATTAATTATTATCATTTTTATGAAAAACCATATTTTAGAAAAATATTTAATCCTGGAATTTTCAATGTTGGTCCTGACCTGTCCCGAGCCTGACTTGAACCTGTCTCGAACCCAAATTCGTTTTTCCGAAATTAATAATTAAAGTCCATCAGTAAATTATTATTCTATTTTTAAGAAAAGATATTCATATCATTTCCTTTAAAACTCTCATTAATATATTTATTACAACTCTCATTTTTTTAACTCAATCTCTCTCTCTTTCATTCTCCAGCAAAGGGAAAAGGAAACTTTTTCTTTCCTTCCCGACCAAACGGCCGAGCGGCCCCTCGGCTCCCAAACCGCCACCTGACCCTTCCTTCCCGTAACTCCGGTGACTCTTCCGTTCATCTCCCGTAACCCCCACATCATCTCCTATAAAAACCCTCTCCTTCTCCCACACTTTATCCACCATTTCCCCAACCAAGCCCTAACCCGAGCCCTAGTTTCCCTGGTCGCGCCCCACGGTGAATCCCGAGCCCCCGACGCTGAGCTCCGCCCTCCGCCGCTGTCCCCGTAGCTGCGGCGCCGCCTCTCGATCCGGCCGACCCCGAGCGGCTCCCCGCAGCCGATCCTCCCCGTAGACCGGCCAAACCCGATCGCCGGCATCCCGCCGACCCGCAACCGCTTCCCGGCCGCGTGCTCCGCTCCCTTTTTGCGCTCCTCTCCGGTTCCAAGCCGCTGTCTGTTTCCCGCGACCGGATCTGAGCGCTATCCCGATCCTACACCCCACCTCCTCAACCAAGTCCGGATCCTACACCCCGGCAACTGACCGGTCGTCCCCATAATGCACCAGCACCCCGTAGATTTTACACTACTACTCAAGTGTTAGATCCTACATCTTTCCAGACTGAACAGCAAGCCCCTGCGGTGGTGCCCGATCCAGTTGCCCCACCAGTGCCCGTGGACCCCACCGACCTCGTAGGCCTGCTACGAGGAGTGCTTGAGGCACAGAGAACTCAAGCTGAAGCTCATCGCGAACAGTCGGCAATTATGAGAGAAGGCATGGAGAATGCCCACAATGTGGCTATGGCTGCACTGGAGAGAGGAGAAGCAGCCCAATCTGAACCAAGGCCGGCTAAAGTCGGTGATATTGAGAAATTTAAGAAGCTGGGCCCTCGACCTTTCAAGGGAACCGAGGGAATTATCTATGATGACGAATGGCTCGACAGCATGGAGCGTCTCCTCAGCGTTGCTCGACTTCCTGATGATCTCCAAGTTGAAGCAGTGGGACTCCAACTGCTAGATGTAGCCAGCACCTGTATCGAAATGAACCCCGACTCCAGGACAGGCAGCTTGACTGGAATACCTTTAAGAGGTTGTTCCGCAGGAAGTTCTTTCCAACATCAGAGTTGCGGGAGATGGAAAGACAGTTCCAAAATCTGAAGCAAGGGAACATGACTATTGGAGAATATACGGCAGAGTTTGGTCAACTTAGTCATTTTGCCAAGAACTTGGTTGCTGACCCCGCCGACCGTGCTGAAAGATTCAGGTATGGACTAAGGGAAGAGATTCGCACACCTGTGATCGCAGGTGGTGCCAAGACGTATGAGAGGATCTTAATACGAGCTCAGGATATAGAGAAGAGTCAGCCTGCTCGCTCAAAGAGGGAGTATTCTGGAACTAGCAACTTCCATAATAACCAGAAGAGGCCCAATCACAACAATAACAACAGGCCTTCTCACCACCAGCAGCAGCATCATCAGGTGAGGAACAATGACAGAGCGCCTCAGAAGCAGATTCCTGTCTGCGATTTCTACAAGAGGCCATGACATCAGTCGAACATCTGCAGGAAGAGGCTAGGACACTGCCTAGTCTGTGGGTCTGCCACCCACCAAGTAAGAGACTGCCCCACGGCATTTAACCGGACCGGAACCACACAGCAGAAGGCTCCCCTACCAACTCAGCAACAACAGTTTGGGCAGCACTAACAGAAGACTGGGCGAGCTTTTGCTTTAACAGCAGAGGAGCAAGAGCCATAGCAGGAACCTACCGCTGATGTCATCGCAAGTTTCATTTATGTGCATTCACATCCTGCTTTAGCATTATTTGATTCGGGTGCATCACATAGTTTCATATCAACAAAATTCATCTCTGCACACCATCTAGTTACGGGATTTAGCAAGAAGATATGTAGAGTTATGACTGGTGGTGGACCCATACCCATCACTGAGACCTGTAACTGTCCTATTACTATCTCAGGACACAATTTCTTAGCATCCTTACTTGTGATGCCCTTACCTAACTATGATGTAGTCCTAGGAATGGACTGGTTAAGTAAGCAGCATGCGCTGATAGATTGTCACAGAGGATGTGTAGTCTTCAGCCCACCTGGAGAGCCGGAGTTTAAAATCTCTCGAGCTCTGGAAGACATGGAGGGTATTACTTACTCTTTTATCACCGAAGAATCTGGACCTCCTCACCCTATCATAGTAGAATTCATGGATGTCTTCTCTGATAGTCTTCCAGGATTACCCCCAGATCGAGATATAGAATTCACCATCGACCTAGTTCCCGGCTCTGCCCTTATTTCTTGGGGATGCTACAGAGTCAACCCTAAGGAGGCCAAGGAAATGAAGGACCAGATCAATGAGCTGAAGGCCCTTGGATTTATCAGAGATGGAGCTTCACCCTGGGGAGCACCTGTCTTTTTTGTACCCAAGAAGGACGGGACTGTACGGATGTGCATCGACTACCGGGCGCTGAACAACATCACCATCAAGAACAAGTACCCTCTGACCCGGATTGATGACTTGTTTGATCAACTAAGTGGAGCTAAGGTGTTCTCGAAGATAGACCTCAGATCTGGCTACCATCAGATCAAGGTCAGGAAGGAGGATATTCCAAAGACGGCGTTCAACACCAAATATGGTCAGAATAAATTTTTGGTCATGCCGTTTGGATTGACGAATGCCCCTGCGGTATTCATGAACCTTATGAACAAGGTCTTCCATGAATATCTGGATCAGTTTGTTGTTGTCTTCATCGATGATATCCTGATCTACTCGAAGACCGAAGAAGAGCATGAAAAGCACCTGAGGAAAGTTCTGGAAACTTTAAGGAAGGAGAAGCTCTACGGTAAGCTATCTAAATATGAATTCTTCTTAGACAAGGTAGATTTTCTGGGCCATGTTGTCACAGGAGAAGGAATTTTGGTAGATCCAAAGAAGATAGCTGCCATTGAGAAGTGGAATACACCAAGTTCAGTTGCTGAAATCAGAAGTTTCTTGGGCTTAGCTGGCTACTACCGGAAATTCGTGAAGGACTTCGCCAGGATTGCTGAGCCGATGACGAAGCTCACAAGGAAGAATGAAGAATTTTTGTGGACTGAAGCTTTCCAGACAACATTTGAGGAACTGAAGAAGAGACTTACAACAACATTGATACTTGCGCTACCCGCAGGTACCGGCGGTTTCTCAATCTACAGTGATGCTTCTGGTAAAGGTTTGGGTTGTGTTCTTCAACAATACGGGAAAGTAATTGCTTACGCATCTAGGCAATTATGGACTCATGAAAAGAACTATCCCATGCATGATTTGGAGCTTGCAGCAGTTATTTTTGCACTGAAGCTGTGGAAGCATTACCTCTATGGAGAGAGAGTAGAAATATTTACAAACCACAAAAGTCTTAAATATGTTTTCACTCAGAAGGAGCTGAACATGCGACAGCGGAGATGGCTGGAGCTGATGAAAGATTTCGATATCGACTTGCAGTACCATCCGGGTAAGGCTAATGTGGTTGCAGATGCACTTAGTCGATACCCGATGGCGATATTTTTGACCAAGGAGCGGCATTTACTGGAGGACATAGAGAAGCTTGGACTGGAGATTGTACTACCTGAAGAGGAAATGAAGAAGCTGGGAAGAGAAGCAATTGTACCAGGAGTTGAATCATCAATGATGCAGTTGCAAGTGCGTTCAAATATGATGGACAAAGTCAAGAAGACACAATTTCAAGACGAGACGCTTTGCAAACTCAGAGATCAAGTACTGGAAGGAACACTTGAAGGATTCTCAATCGCCAGCGACGGAGCATTGAGGCATGGTACGAGGCTTTGCGTACCAACTGGCGAACTGAGGAATGAGCTGATGCAAGAAGCGCACCAGTCGCAGTATTCCATACATCCAGGAGCTGATAAAATGTATCGAGATATGCGTACCGTAGTGTGGTGGTACGGAATAAAGAAGGACGTATCCAGATTTGTGGCTAGATGCTTGATTTGTCAACAAGTAAAAGCCAGCAGACAGAGACCAGCAGGACTGTTGCAGCCGCTAGACATTCCGAAGTGGAAATGGGAACACATAACAATGGACTTTGTATCAGGACTGCCTCGATCCCAAGGAGGAAAGGATGCCATTTGGGTTATTGTGAACCGACTGACAAAGTCAGCTCACTTTATCCCCTTCAAGGTTGGTCTATCCACCGAGAAGTTGGCAGCACTGTACATGCAGCATATCTACCGGATTCATGGAGTTCCGATAAGTATTGTATCTGACAGAGATACCAGATTCACCTCTCATTTTTGGAAGAGTTTGTACGACAGTTTGGGAACACAATTGAAGTTCAGCATCGCCTATCATCCCCAAACTGACGGACAATCGGAGAGAACCATCCAGACGCTAGAAGACATGCTGAGATCTTGCGTCTTAGAATTCGGAGGGTCTTGGGAAGACCACTTGCACTTGGTAGAATTCTCCTACAACAACAGCTACCAAGCTAGCATCGGTATGACACCGTTCGAGGCACTTTATGGACGTCGTTGCCGCACTCCACTTGCTTGGGACGACGTGGGAGAAAGAGTATTGCTTGGACCTGAGATGGTGACCGATGCAGCAGAGAAGGTAAAGGTGATTAGAGACAAGCTCAGGATAGCTCAGGACATGCAGCAACATTGGGCTGATAGCAGTCGTCGACCATTGGAGTTCGAAGCAGGAGATAGTGTCTTCGTCAAGATCTTTCCTACCAGAGGAACTATCAGATTTGGCAGAACAGGAAAGCTGAGTCCCAGGTACATCGGCCCATTCGAAGTTTTGAGCCGAATTGGAGAAGTAGCATACCGATTAGCTCTACCAGCTAATCTTGAAGGCGTGCACAACGTCTTCCACGTTTCACAGCTCAGACGCTACATTCCGGATCCGAGTCACATCTTGGACCATTCAGAGCTGGAGATTGGACCCAGCCTCACAGTACCAGAGAAGCCAGTGGCGATTTTAGACAGAGGTGAGAAGAAAACCAAGAACTCTGTGACGCCCATAGTCAGAGTGATGTGGCGTCACAATTCTCTAGGCGAGTCTACCCGGGAGCGAGAAGATGAGATGCAGGAGCAGTATCCGTATCTATTTGAGACTTGAGGTAATTCCTAACCTTATCCTTTAATTTCGAGGACGAAATTTTCTAAGGAGGGAAGGTTGTGAAACCCGAAAATTTTCAGTTAATTAATTGAATAATATATTTAGCTAAAATCATTATTAATTGTTAATTTAGAAAAATTGTATTTTTTAGAAAAATTTATTATTTCTGGAATTTTAGAGTTTAGTCAAAACCCGTAAAATTTTCTTTTTATAAATTGTTGCTAAATTTATTATTATCATTTTTATGAAAAACTATATTTCAGAAAAATATTTAATCCTGAAATTTTGAATGTTGGTCTTGACCTGTCCCGAGCCTGACTTGAACCCGTCTCGAACCCAAATTCGTTTTTCCGAAATTAATCATTAAAGTCCATCAGTAAATTATTATTCTATTTTTAAGAAAAGATATTCATATCATTTCCTTTAAAACTCTCATTAATATATTTATTACAACTCTCATTTTTTTAACTCAATCTCTCTCTCTCTCTCTTTCATTCTCCATCAAAGGGAAAAGGAAACTTTTCCTTTCCTTCCCGACCAAACGGCCGAGCGGCCCCTCGGCTCCCAAACCGCCACCTGACCCTTCCTTCCCGTAACTCCGGTGACTTCTCCGTTCATCTCCCGTAACCCCCACATCATCTCCTATAAAAACCCTCTCCTTCTCCCACACTTCATCCACCATTTCTCCAACCAAGCCCTAACCCGAGCCCTAGTTTCCCTGGCCGCACCCCATGGTGAATCCCGAGCCCCCGACGCTGAGCTCCGCCCTCCGCCCTCCGCCGCTGTCCCCGTAGCTGCGACGCCGCCTCTCGATCCGGCTGACCCCGAGCGGCTCCCCGCAGCCGATCCTCCCCGTGGCCCGACCAAACCCGATCGCCGGCATCCCGCCGACCCGCAGCCGCTTCCCGGCCGCGTGCCCCGCTCTTTTTTTACGCTCCTCTCCGGTTCCAAGCTGCTGTCTGTTTTCCGTGACCGGATCTGAGCGTTGTCCCGAGTTTTTCGCTGTCCGTACGGATAATTTTCCTTCTTTATTCATCTGAGAGCTCTAGCCGAGCACCCCAGGTATCTTTCGTGTCCCTCTCTTTGGTGTCAATGATGACATGGTCCCCGATCCCGCTATGGGAATCGAATCGATTTGAAGTTTCAGATTTTTCGAACTTTCTTTCGGAGTGATTTTTGTAGCTTCTGTGGTTCTCAGAATTTTCTGAGTTAGAGTTGGATTCCTGGTATATGCTTCTGAGACCATTTAGTATTGGTTCTGTGGTTTTCCGAATCTCAATTCGGGTTTTCCGAATTTTGTTTCGGATAAGTTCTGAAGATTTTGGTTATATTTTATGGTTTATAATCTCTGGGTTGGGATTGTATATGTGTTGGTTGGCATTTTCCTAGGATTGGGTTGTCCCAATTATAGAGGAGGTGCTGCCCAAATTTTTGGGAAAATATTAAAGTTTTGAATAAAAATTATTTCCAAATTCCGACTTTTTGCAAAACGAATTTACAACTTGAAATGTTGATTTAAATATGGTTTTATCATTTTCGGGCAATGACCGTATCGGTTTATAGACCCTAGCAAAATACAAACGAAACCGAAATTTTTCGGACGTTGAGGCATAAGCTAGAATGCAATTTGATATTTTGGACCAAGTCTGAGACTTACCGTATTTCTTATATTTTTAATTTAAATAATTATTTTAGAACGTATTACTGGCCAATAGCATTTTTGAGTGCAGGGCCTCGACCTGCTGAATGGACCGCTTTCCGGCGTTCGGAGCTCAACAATAATTTTAATTAATTTATGTAATAAGTTGTAAGGGCATAAGCCCAATTTTCTATTTCTTTTCTGAGACCTTGTAGTGTGTAGTATAGCTTTTTCTTTATTTTCTGGTTTGTTGCTTTGACATTAAATACGTAGAATATAAAAATAAAATATTTATTTTTATATAGAAATTTAATAAGTTTTCTCACATTAATTTCTTATAAGTTATCAGAAATTCATATTTTTCTCACTTAAAGAAAAATCTAGTTTTATATATATATGTTACTAAATTACAAAGTTTTGACAATTAAACTGGTAAATGTTATTTCTCAATTAAATCAGTAAATTGACTTTTACCTCGTTAAATAATAAATGGTAGTTCGTAATGATAACATATTCATGTAGAATAATTTTTTACAAATTAAAAACTTGATTAGGATTAATTTTAGAGATTATAACTAGAACACCTAGATCTGGTTCAAATATGTTTCTAAGAAGGGATTCTCAACTATAGGATTTCAAGGACGAGTCTGAATCTTTTCCCGGTACCAATCTCAAATCCAGTTATAAACAAAGGCAAGTACGGTTGTGTTTATTTTTCAATTTAGTTAATAATTGTAATATTACAAGATTAAACTACATTGCTACACGAACTCTCTCCTAAAGTATTGATTGTGGGATTGGGGGAGTAGTGTAGTGTATTATGACCAGTACCCCTCATATTGCATATTGATTGTGCGAGCTTACCACTCTTACACACGGAGATAAGCCGTATCGTATCACTAGGATACTATTGTACAACCCAAGCCGGTCATAAGCATTACATACTCAAATCACATTGTTTTCAATTATGGAAAATTGCTGGAAAATATTGTTCAAGTATTTCAAACTGTTTAAACTGCAAATTTCTAATTATTAATTGAATTGTTAAATTTTTATAATTGTACTTTGCTCCTTTCTTGACTGGATCCCCCACCCCCAATAGGTTCCTTTGATGAAGTTGAGCTATTGATAAATAGCTACTATGACCCGGTGCTTTATCCAGCTGTTCTGTCAGAGTCCTGTTTGGAGGACGATGATTCTGTGGCTGATGAGCCTACTCTCTAGAGGATGATTTACCTTTTAGTTTTGATGTTGACTAAAAAGACAGTTTTATTTTATCAGTTGTATCAGTTGAATATTTTGTTGGACAAGTTTTTATTATTCGAAATTTTAAATGTTGTGACAAAATAGTTTGTGTTGTTGTGATTACCTGCATTTGGATACAGCTTACTGCCGCCGTCTCACAACGGTACAGGCTGGGCATGACGGATACTGTAAATCTGTCGCACGGTAGGGAGTGGTATTTGTTTATATTTATTGTATATTGATGACGGGCATCCCGCTGCGCAATTGATTATTGGGTAGACTAGCCTTGCTTGTACATTGTAAGAACTGAGGAATCCCTTATTGCATGTTTTCAAGACAACTTGGAACTCACAATAGCAAGCCGTAGTAGTTGCATGGCCGTTTAAATTGGTTTGTTTGTGTACTGTGCCTACTCTGTTAACTACTGAGATGAGCAGAACGTCAGGTGACGGGTCAACTTCTGTCCTTGTTTGGTTGAAAGTTGGCTCGAAGTGTCGTGATGATTGTACGAACCCCAGTAGCAAGCAGAGATCTATTTATCATATTATTAACTCTTATCACTGGTTCTAGTTCTTCATATCATGCTTCCTTGCGGTACTTGCTATTAGAGGTCTAACCTCTCTGGTTTTGTATATCCAGATTTAGAGCCAGCTCCCGAGGACTCAGCTTACTTCCACCTCCAAGATGGTCAATACTAGAAGAATGATCGCAGGAGGACACGAGTGGGTTCCTTACTTCCCTGCTCATCTTACTACTTACTTTACTTATTGCCGGTTGGCACCGACATGTTAGTCGGACTGTCTTGCACTTACCTTTACATAATTGTAACTAAGTCAGACTGCAGCTGATAACAATTGTGTATACCTTGCCATATCATCTGGCTATATTTTGTACAGCCAGATCTCAAGAACATTTTGACTGAGCGTTTGGGACGTCTTACTGCTTTATCTATATGTTCTCTATTATTGCTTCTTGTTTGAATGATTGAGACAATAGATGTTGATTGACCCTAGTGAGACTTTAATGTAGTATGCACCCCCTCGTCTTTTAGACATCATTGATCGTATTATACGGTATTCTTCTATCCGTAATACGTAGCTGGCTGAGTCATTCTCCCGCTCTCCGGTATTCCGGTTCTGGGGCGTGACATGCTACAAGTTCATAGGTGTGGCCGGGATAACAGGATCGTTGTAACTGGAAAATCTCTTTATATGAACTACTTGATCAATCTAGTCATTAACCTAGTCAGATTCATTATAAATCCCTGACCGTGGTAACCAGGAATTCATGTTCTAGACATGATGCAAGACGAGACATGTAGCTTGTACAGGCACAATCAACTACGAGATCAAGGTAAGAGTTACACTAGCAATACATGAATAGTCGTCACAACAGCAATCAAGATTATACATGTCATGTCCGGTATACTTATCACTTGTCAGGAGTGCGCCTCGATGGGCCACTATCAAGAATTATCAAGACGGGTTCATATTATCATGTTCAAGTCAAGTCAAGTTCAATACTGGCAAGTCATAAACATGCTCAAACTCTATCGTGCTCAATATTAACAAGTTATCATGCTGGGTCATCGCAAGTTAGGTCAAGTACAAGATGCATGCAAGGTCAAGACATTGCACTAAGAACCATATGAACAAGCATGGAGGTATGGGACAAGGGATATCATGGCAAAAATGGCGCTGGACAAATGGCATTAGGCCAAATGAGCTAGGTGGCACGGGACAAGTGGCGTTGGGCCAAAGAGAGCTAGGTGGCGCGAGACAAGTGGCGCTGGACCAAGGTGAGCACTGAGTGGCGCTGGGCCAAAGAGAGGTAGGTAATGCGGGACAAGTGGCGATGGGCCAAGGTAATCGCTGAGTAGCGCTGGGCCAAAGAGAGCTAGGTGACACAGGACAAGTGGCGCTGAGTGGCGCTGGGCCAAAAAGAGCTAGGTAGGCGCACGCAACCGAGATGGCACGACGCTAAAGAGCACGTGTGCACACTATTCATCTTTTCCAACCAGCATAAAAATATTTGGTTGAACCCATGAACTCCAAAGGCCATAACTCCCTCAAAACAAGTCAAAATTGAGACTTCCAAGGTCCAAATTATGTAGAACTGAATTTCCCACAACATAGAGCCATTAGATCTCGGAAATAACAAGGTTAAAGAGATCAAAACCAAGAGAAATCGAAAAAGCTACAAACTTAGATCTACAAGAATCCATCCATCAAAACCAAAAATGTCAAGTTCTAAAGAGGTTTAGAATCAAGTAAGGGAGAGAATAGACCAATAAAACTTGAGATCCATCATGAAGCAAGTTGCACTTGTCTAGGGTTTGGTAGGTGGGAGGAGTTATGGAGAGAAAGAAATAAATGAAAATTTATGGAGGAGATAGAGAGATGTTGGTTTATATACCAAGGTATCCATCTCAACTCAAACCAAACCAAACCAAGCAAAGCTAAACCAAGTTGAACCAAGGAGAACCAAATCAAGTCAAGATTAAACCAAGACTAGGCTAAACAAGACAAGTCTAACTACGGTTCACCTGACATATGTCAGAAATCCGTATACGTATACTAAAACTATGTATAACGAGAAACGGGAGTGACAGCTAAAATTCGGACAGTCATGGTATAAAACTGTAAATTGTGATGTTTATTAACACTTTGTGTTTGTATAGTTAGCATAGGCATAATAATCTTTATTCACGATTCCTATATTTTACTTGTGGATTAGATATAATGTGCTAAGTAGATGTAAAATATTATTTAATTAGGTTCGCATTATTAACTGAGGAAGTACTGTAAAGGAAAAAAAAAGATAAATATATTTGTTTTGTAAGGCACGAAGGAAGAGAAAAAAATTAGAAAGAAACATTCTATTATTAACTTTTTATTATTATTATTTTTTGTTTTTTTTTATGGAAACACTAGAGAAGATATTTTTCCACCCGTACAACCATCTCATCCAGCAATGGCTCATCAACCAAGCACAACCTAAATTTGTGAAATCATAGGAGAAATCAGAGAAGCTTCAATTTTAGGCTAATTATAAGGGCACAGGTTTTTTTGATCGGGGCTAGCCAGGATTAGGGCTAGCCAGGTTTTGAGGAAATTTTACTCGGGCTGTCCAAATTTTTCATTCAGGGGGCTGTCCAAACCCCACATCCCCCCAAACCCGAAAAATCACTCTCATTTTAAATTTTCACTCTCTCTCTTCACAAACCCTATTTTCCCTCCTCATCCTCTTCTTCTTCTTCTCCACCATTTCCCACTCCTCTCTCTCCATTTATTTTACGCAATTGTCAGGGTTAGGGTTTCGATCCTCATCTCCACCATTTCCCAACCTTCTTCACCATTTTCTAATGATCTCTCCCTACGATGGCACGCAAACGTTCCTCTCAATCAAGGTAAGAAACCTAATACTTAAAGTTGTCAATTTCCCCCCAAAATTCTATTAATTTAGTTCAAAAAATCTAAGTATGGAATGATAGTTAGACCTCTCGAGTCGACGACGACTGCCCATGTTTCTGGCAGTCCTATGTACTGTTAGGACTGCCAGAAAGAGAGGCAGTTCACTTGTACAGCAAGTATTACACAGGACTGCCGCACATAGTGGCAGTCCTTTAAATATAAAGGACTGCCACTAAGTGCGGCAGTCCTGTGTAATACTTGCTGTACAAGTGGACTGCCTCTCTTTCTGGCAGTCCTATGTACTGTTATGACTACCTGAAAGTGAGGCAGTCCACTTGTACAGCAAGTATAACACAGAACTGTCGCACTTTGTGGCAGTCCTTTATGCATAAAGGACTGCCACAAAGTGCGGCAGTCCTGTGTTATACTTGTTGTACAAGTGGACTGCCTCTCTTTCAGGCAGTCCTAACAGTACATAGGACTGCCAGAAAGAGAGGCAGTCCTGAATTGGGAGTCTTGTTTGATGTTTGCTAAGTATTAATCGATTGATATTAAATATTTGTAGTCACGACCCGACTCCGAAGACGAAGGACGTTGACGTCGAGGGTGAAAGAAAATATCCTACCGCATCGGAGCGGAAGGCACGTGAAGCTGAGCGGGTTCGCGAAAAACTAATAACGATAAGAGAACCGGCGACACCCTCTCAGACTGTACCACGTCGAACCAAACACGTTGCAAGTAAATCGAAGCAACAGAAGACTCGTCCTGATTCTCCCTCCTCCGATGATAATTTGCCCATTATTCATAGAGGAGGGGACGATGGTTCCGGACCTTCTCACGCGAAGGCTGCTTCTGATAAAGCTGATCGGGAAGGGAGCCCAATCGGTTGCTCACTATTGACGTCTCTGCCTAACCACATATCTTACCAAATTTGGAAGGATCTGGCAAGTTCATTACCTTAGATGTAAATTGACTTTTGAAAATAGTAGTTACATTTTATATTTATATATTCTTTATCTTGTTTTATTTTCAGAAAAGCTCGCGTATCTTGTGGGTTATCAACCACGCTAAGATGTGCAGTACATGGGATTTTGACAATTTGAAAGAAGGTATGAAGGCCAAAATTATCCCCACTGGGTTGCAGCATATTGCGAAACACTCGTATAAGATCTTGGATCACGCACTGATCTCTGCGTTTGTGGAGCGGTGGCATCCCAAAACAAACAGTTTCCATTTCTCTTTCGGGGAGTTGACGATCACCCTCGACGACGTCCACCACATTTTGGGACTTAGAGTTGATGGTCGTCCAATACTGATGAATTATTCTACGGGCGACTTTGAGATGTATGACGAGATGGAGGAATTGGTCGCCAATGCACTCGGTATTGAGGCAGAGAATTTTGTTAGTCTCCCCGAGTTTAAGAAGTTGTACAGAGTTCCTTTGAGTTTTCTTAGGAATACACACATTGATGATGATGACGATGAGGACGATGAAGATGCCAATGAGGACGACGCTAACGACAATGTAGTAGCCCGGGCATACATGTATTTCATCTTGGGAGCCGTCTGCATTTCGGACAAGTCCGGAACCTCGATTCATGCCAGATATGTGAACAATTTTATGAACTTAGGCACTGTGGATCAAATATCCTTTGGAAGCGGTATACTAGCTTATCTCTACCGTGAACTTGGCGCTGCATCTAGAGTCGGATCGAAGACTATAGCTGGTTGTCAAACTCTGCTCCATGTGAGTCAAGTAAATCGTACTTTATTTATAGTTTAAATAAAATTAGGTCGATTAATATGTGTGTCATCTACATTTCATGTACAGGCATGGATATACGAACATTTCCCGACGCTAAAGAGGGCTACTCTTAACAAAGACTATGATGAGCAGCTACCTAGGATGTGCAAGTGGAATCCAGTTAAGATAGATAGCAGACATCCGCATACTTTAGCTTCCCTGCGTATCGCACTTGAAGATATGAACGAAAAGGAGGTGAGACAATGCTAACTTAAATTTTCATTTACTTAGGATTTTATTCTAGTGTAAAATAGTAACTTCTTTGGTCTTGATTACATATACTATGATGTAGATTATTTGGCATCCATATAAGGATCTTCGAAATAGTTCTCGTCCGTTGCAAGGAGTTTCACTATTTCAAGGTCTGATATCCTGTCAAGAAATTGAGGAGCCTCATATGCCAGACAGAGTGCTTCGTCAGTTTGGCTACGTGCAAACTATACCGGGCACTTTGAATTTGAGGACTTCTTCAAAAGGGAACAAAGCATCAACCTATGTCCCGCCGGACTACCGTTGGGGCTCTTACTTCTTCACTGAGTGGCAACGTCACGTAGTTGGTGAAACTTTACGACGTCCGGTGGAGCAGATGTGGGATTGTACTGATGAATATATGAATTATTATATAGAGGCCGGACATGGTATGATGTTAAATCCAGATACGCGAGGTGATGAAGTGCCGGTAGTTGCTCCTCTACTAAACAGGGCAGGCCTGCTTGACGCACTGCAAAAGATGGCAAGTAGTAGTTTTTCGAATTAATGTTTACCAGTATAGTAACCTGGCTAATTTGGACCCTTAATTTTTCCTTCAGGCTTCGAAAGTAAGAAACTTGGGGAAAAGTCTCGTGCTGTGCAAGGGAGAGAACTACGTCGACGTTGGTAACCAGATGCAGAACATCGCATCGGACTATCCGTTTCTCGAAAACGAGCGATGGACTAAGATGCATCATGAGAAAAAATGACTTGGTTGTACTTGTTTGAACAATTTGTGTGCCGCTTTTGTTGAACTGTGTTTCGAATACTTGTTGACGTCTTGGTTGTAATATGTTTTGAATACTTAATGTCGAACACCCGTATCATTTTGTTGTATTATGCTTTTGTTGTAATAGGTTTTTAATACTTAATGTCGAACTCCCGTATCATTTTGTTGTAATATGCTTTTGTTGTAATAGCTTTTGAATACGTAATGTCGAACACCTACAGATGTTTCCTGAACATTGCAAGTTCTAAGTAGGACTGCCCAAAAATCTGGCAGTCCATCGTAAATGAAGGAATGCCAGATAACTCGGCAGTCCAAGTTAGAACTTGCTGTGAACAAGGACTGCCCGGGAAACTGGGCAGTCCTTGTTCACGGCAAGTTCTAACTAGGACTGCCAAGTTCCCTGGCAGTCCTTCATTCACGATGGACTGCCAGAGTTCTGGACAGTCAAAGTTAGAACTTGCTGTGAACAAGGACTGCCCAGGAAACTGGGTAGTCCTTGTTCACAGCAAGTTTAAACCTGGACTGTCCAGTTCTATGGCAGTCCTTCATTCATGATGGACTGCCAGAGTTCTGGGCAGTCCTGGTAAGAACTTGCTGTGAACAAGGACTGCACAGTTTCCTGGGCAGTCCTTGTTCATAGCAAGTTTAAATAGTCATACTCAAATATAAATGTGATACTCAACTATAAATGTGATACTCAAATGTCATACCAAAATAAACTTCCTCCTTCTTCTTTACAAAATGATGTAAAATAGTGTATCTGAGTAGGACCAAAGATATAAACATCGGCGTAGGACCAAATATTTATATTTTTTTTACAACCACATTCTTCGGTATAGACATAAATGTTTATCCTTGTTTCTAGTTACAAAATGTGACAAAACTATCGGTGTAGGACCAAAGAAATGTTTATCCTTTTTTCTAGTTACAAAATGTGACAAAACTATCGGTGATGCTCCCCACTATCAGTCAATCAATACATTGTAGTGGTCTTTCGGCATTGGTATAGGTTGCACGTAGTTTGTTTTCTTCTTGTAGGCATTGATGGCATCGGTGTAGAGCGTCGTCCAAGCGATCGATTCTTCCGGAGCATGTTTATACCAGACTGGATCAGGGGGGAATAGGACTCTGCCCGATAAACCGCGGGATGACGAAGTGATTATAATCAAGTCCAATGGCATGTAGAGTGGACATAGTGTAGTCTGCCGGAGGAGCGGTCATTGGGAAGAAAGTGTTGTTACTTCTTTTCGACAGAACGATAATTGAGATCTTGTACCTGTAAGCGAATACAAATACAGTATAAGTATTTATCAAACTTTTCACGTTATGTCACCCCTAATTTTCGAATTAGGGGTATTTTTGTCATTTTCAAGTTTTATAAATTTTTAGGAATTTTATTTGATTTTATATGATTTTTAGGGATTTATTTGAGTCGGTTTGAATTTTATCAAATTTGGACTTAAGTTGGAGACCCGGGTAGCCTGGACACTAGTGGGACCCACATACTAGCTGAACTTGGCCCACATACCATTCTAATTAGGCTAGAAACCATAAACCCTATTTCCATGGCTTAATTAGTCATTTTAGAGGCTTAATTTGTATTTAGAATTAAACCGAACCAAACCGAACTCAATTTGAACCAAACCTAAGTCTAATGGGTTGGGGGCTTATTGGATCCCCAAAAACCAAAACCCAATAGCCCCCACATGGCCGGCCACAAGAAGGAAACCCCCCCTTTCTTCTTCACTAAGTTAAACTCTCTCTCACTCTAAACTCTTTCTTCTTCCCAAGCTCCTTTCTTTCCTTCAAGAAAACCAATTTAGGTATATTTTTTTATTCTCTATTTATTGCTTTTTGCATTTAATGTCTTCACAATAATTATAGAGGGGGAGATTCTCTACACTTTGCCCATAAATTTTGTAAGATTCCCTAGAAATCTAGGTTAGAGATTATTAAGGGTTTTTATATATAAGGTGATATATATATATATATGTAAAAAAAAAAAATATGTATATATATATATATATATATATGTGTGTGTGTATAATTATATATATGTATTTGTGTGTAGAGTGAGAGGATGGTGGTGGTGGTGTATGAAAGAGTGGTGGTGAAAGTGTGTGTTTGTGTTTGTGTGAGAGAGTGTTCGAGTGAGTTTGTGTGTGTGAATGTATATATATATATATATATATATATATATATATAGATATGTGTGTGTGTTTGTATTTGTATATATATATAGATATGTGTATGTATTTATATGTATATGGATATGTGTGTGTGAATGTATATATATATATATATATATATATATATATATATATATATATAGATATGTGTGTGTGTTTGTGTATATAGATATATTTTTTTTTTTTGTGTGTTTGTGTTTGTGTATATATATATATATATATATATATATATATATATATATATATATATATATATATATATATATATATATATATATATATATATAAATAGATAGGTATATAGATATATATATAGATGTATATATATATATATATATATATATATAGGGAGTAGAAGTAGTAAGAGAAGAAGAAGAAGAAGAAGAAGAAGAAGAAGAAGAGAACTGCAGCAGTGGCAGCAAGAGCAGCTGCAGCAGTGAGCAGCTCCCCCCCTTTTTTCACCCCCTATAAACCCCCTTTTTAAGCCTATAATCCCCCCTATATATATATATATATATATATATATATATATATATATATATATAGGTAGATATATATATATATATATATAAGAGATTAGAAAGTTAGAAGTTTAGAAGAAATAAGGAAAAGAAGAAGAGAATGAGAAGAAGCTTAGAAGAAGTAGGAGAAGGAGAATAGGAAGAGAGGAGGAAAAAAAGAAATGAGATTAGGAAATAAGAAGAAGGAGAGGAGAAGGATAAGGAGAATGGGAGAATTAGAAGAAAGAAGAATTAGAATTAGAAGAACAGGATTTAGAAAAGTTGAGTTAAAGGGCGAAATCGAGCTCCGAGTATCGGAACACGATGAAACTTAGGGGAGACCTAGATTATATAAATTAGACTTTGCGGGTAGGCTCCCGAGTTGAAATCGGGGTCGTAGGGCACCGGTATCGTGCCGTACCATTGCGTATCTTGAAATATTCAAGATATCGGCAATGGGCCGTATCAGGGACTAGACGTCCACTTTACCTAGGTATCTTGGTAGGTAGCGTATGTATAGGTTAGTATCCTACTACCCTAGGGAGCACGGGTCAAAATACCAAGCGTAGGTAGGCTAACTTGATAATTGCCTAAGTTAGAATTTTACCCTTTTTAAGGGTAAAATAGGATATTGTCCTACGACCAAGATTTGAGTTTCCAAGTCCAAGATGGACTTGGATATAGGTTGTAGAGGTTGGTAATGATTAGAAATAGCCGCCTAGACCTAGTCTTGACCACGGTTGACCACGGTTGACTTTTTAGACCAAAAGTCAACTATGGGTCAACACTTTACCCAATTTAGTCCCAAATTCCATTAAACTTGGACAGTTGACAAAAAATCAACTATTAGTCACAAGTGACCTAGGGTTGACCTAGAGTTGACCAGAGTTGACCCGTTGACCAAAAGTCAACTGTAAGTCAACTTTCGACCTAGTTTGATTCGGATGGACTTCCAATGTCCTCTCATGACCAAGATTGACCCAACTAGACATGTCTTGACCTAGAATAACTTGATAGGATTTAATTTGATTTAACTTTACTTCCTAAATATAGTATTGATACGTCTTGTTCTCTATAGGTCCTCGAGACACTGCAGTGGATCCGGTTGACATATTTTATCATCTTACAGGCGAGTACATTCTCTGATACTTATTCCCAATTTATGATAACTGTTATGATTCATGTACTTAGTGTTGATATGCTTATTCCTGACACATGGTTCTCACGGATTGGTATTCTTGGATCCCGACGAGAGATGTTTCTCCTTCTTAGGTTGGGATGTATTTTGCAAGCTCCCTTGTAGCTCTTGCTCAATATATGGTCACTGATTCTAGAGAAGGTTATCTACCTTCTTATTAGAATCCCGTGCAGTGACGTGTCCTGTTTGGATCTATTCTACCAGTTGGGGTAAGGGGAGTAGTAGCGTATGCCTGTGATCATATCCCCTTGTATTCTTGAACAGTGTGAGTCATATACCGCACTTATGACTTGCCAGGCCGGTTCTCGACAGGTACCCAAGCCGATCACAAGTTGAAACTACTACTCACACATATTGGACATATGGCTTACCTTGACTTGTGTACATACCATGATTCCGTTCTACTTTCTTGTTCTAGCTCTAGCTCTACAGCTTACCATACCATGATACATACATGTACACTCCATAATTCATTATATATGCTCTATTTACAGTCTTATAGCTTTTATTCTATCTTGAGATCTGTTATGAGATATATGTACTCGTTCCATCCTGACTGGATTGTTGACAAAATATTACAGATGCCGATGAGGGAGATTGCAGTACCTACTACGGTCCGGATGACGTAGTGGGATTAGACTTGGTCCCGCAGGGTTTAGCTCCGCCTGACGAGACTTTACCACTTGTTTAGTTAGAGTAGGTCATTTGTACTGGACCTTGTCTCCAGTTACTTTTGAGACTATATTACATTTGGACTGTATTAGAGACTGGACTTGTATATTATTTGTGTTTGGACTTGACATGTTATATTTTATCGTCTTGTTGTCTTTATCTTTCAGTCTTTACTTTATCATCTTAGAGTTGTAATTGAGCACTCATATATATTCATTGCTTGTCCTCCGTTCGGAGTTGACCATATTTTCGACAGGTTTTTGATATATATAAACTGTTGTTAGACTAGAAAATCTACAGCGTTCCACGCCGCTTTTCCGGTGAGGGCTGGGCGTTGTCGCATCACGTGCCCTTATAGCGGGTGCGGGTCGTGACACGTTTTTAGTGGTGGCCCATGCAGGTCCTGAAGTCGCAATTAGTGCGATATCGTAGCGGCACTCGTCTTAGAGTGTTGACTACGAGCCTGTGTTACACATAGGAGGTAGTAGGCTAAGAGTACTCAATCACGGTAGGATCTTTCCTTGCTTATCTTGCTTACCGTCTTTGATATTGATTTACTGCATTCTAGCTGTCCTCCTTTGATATTGTCCTTCATGTGCCATATTGATATCTTCTTTTTAATCTGTCTTCAGGATGGTTATGACTCATTCTCCCGGTGAGGAGCACGGGGAGACGGAGAGGTCCGCTACCTCTGGCGGACAGGCTCCGGTCACTTCTCCTGCAGATGGGACTTCTGTTGGGGCTCTCGGGGGTACTCCTCCTGCGCTCTCGATGACCGTCCCTGGGGCCATTGCGGGTGCTCTTCCCGCAGTGCCGTGGGCTACGGCGGGAGCTGTCGGGGGCGTTCTTCCTCCTCAGCAGGGGACTCCTCCGGTGATGGTGGGAGCTATTCCTCAGTTGCCTTCTCTGCCCACAAACATGGGGCAGATGCTCGCATTCTTTCAGCAGGTGCTGGAGTCCCAGCGGGCCCAGCACGAGGCTCAATTGAGGCAGACAGAGGCCATGCACCAGGACATGGAGGATGCACACAGGTTAGCTATGGCGGCAGTGGAGCATGGGGCTCCACAGAGGGAGGTGCAGCAGCAGCAGCAGAAGATCGGGGATATCCAGGCTTTCAAGAAGCTTGGTCCGAGGGATTTCAAGGGGACCGAGGGCATTATTTATGCTGATGACTGGCTCGAGGATATCGAGTGCCAGAAGAGGGCCTCCCGTTTGGCAGACGACCTGAAGGTCGAGGAGGTTGGCTTACAGTTGTTAGATGTTGCCCGGACATGGTTCCGGAATGAGCCGGCTCTTGCAGGAGAGGGCTACACTTGGGCTGAGTTTCGGGCCCTGTTCAGAGAGAAGTTTTTTTCCCCCACGGACAAGATCGGCCTAGTACGGCAGTTTCAGAACCTGCAGCAGGGCGGTATGACCGTAGAGGAGTATGCGGCGGAGTTCGACCGGCTGAGCCGATACGCCGAGTACATGGTGAGCGACCCGGTGATCCGAGCAGAGCGCTTCCGGAAGGGATTGACATGGGATATCAAGATCCTGATCCCTTCCTTCTATGCGACATATGCAGAGGTTTATGCGGAGGCTCGGAAGGTGGAGAGGGAGTGGGGCTTGAAGCCGAAGAGGGATCGTGATTTGTTTTCGGGGGCCAGTAGCAGCGCAGGGGCTGCTAAGCGCCCTCAGCTTCAGCATCAGTCTTTCCAGCATCATCAGCAGCAGGGGCAGGCCAGAGTGTCTGTCCAGAGGGGTCAGCAGCGTCCAGGGCAGGATGATCCACCGTGCCACTTCTGCAAGAAGCCCGGTCACCTCTTTGAGTTCTGCAAGAGGAGGTTGGGGCTGTGTCTCTTTTGCGGTGCCGCTGGGCATCAGATGCGGGAGTGTCCCAAGAACTCCCGTGCCACTAGAGCAGCTCAGAGGGCACCCGTTCAGAGAGCACTAGCTAGTGTGCCGGTAGTTCAGCAGCGGGGTCCACTTCCGACCCAGCAGCAGCAGTTTGTTCAGCACCGCCAGCAGAGGGGTGGTCAGGGTAGAGCCTTTGCTCTTGCAGCCGATGAGATGAGCCTATTGCGGATGTTGTCGCAGGTTCTATTCTGCTCGATTCTTTTCCAGCTTTGGCCTTATTTGATTCTGGTGCTACGTACGCACAGTTTTGTGTCTGTTTCTTTTGCTCTTAGGCATAATATTATTGCTGAGTATCTTGGTAGGACTTGTAAGATTATGACTGGGAATGGCATCATCCTAGTTAATAATGTTTGTAAGGGGCGGAGAGTTTCTTTGAGAGGCCGGGAGCTGAGTACGTGTTTGCTCGTAATGCCACTTCCGAGTTACGATGTGGTACTCGGTATAGACTGGTTGAGCATGCACCACGCTAGCATCGACTGCAGAGGGGGCAGGATTCTGTTTAGGCCGTCGGGAGAGCCGGAGTATGAGTTCACCAGGGGTGCAGCGGAGCAGGGAGATGGATTCTGCAGAGCGTTGTTGGCGGGGCCGGTGTTGCTACATCCACTCATTGCTGAGTTCTTGGATGTCTTTTCCGAGGAGCTGCCCGGGATGCCGCCAGATCGTGATGTTGAGTTTTCTATAGACCTAGTGCCGGGCGCTGAGCCTATCTCCCAGCACGTCTATAGAATCAACAACAGTGAGTTAGCAGAGCTGAAGAGACAGGTCGACGAGCTGGAGGACAATGGCTTTATTCGATCTAGTTCTTCACCTTGGGGCACGCCAGTTCTTTTCGTCCCCAAGAAGGATGGTACGGTACGTCTGTGCATTGATTACAGGGCGCTCAACAACCTTACCATCAAGAACAAGTATCCTTTGCCAAGGATTGATGACTTGTTCGAACAGTTGAGCGGGGCGAGGGTGTTCTCGAAGATCGACTTGCGTACTGGGTACCATCAGCTGAAGGTAAAGCGGGATGACATTCCGAAGACTGCCTTTCGGACCCGCTATGGCCAGTATGAGTATACCGTCATGCCGTTTGGGTTGACCAACGCCCCGGCGGTATTCATGAACTTGATGAACAAGGTATATCATCAGTACATTGACAAGTTCGTGGTGGTCTTCATTGATGACATTCTCATCTATTCGAAGACACCAGAGGAGCACGAGGAGCACCTGAGGATTGTGTTGGACACTCTCAGGAGGGAGCAGCTATATGGAAAGCTGTCCAAGTACGAGTTCTTCTTAGATCGCGTGGAGTTCCTAGGCCATGTTGTCTCTGGCGAAGGGATTTCAGTGGATCCGAAGAAGATTTTTGCGGTGGAGTCCTGGTCTACGTCGAGCTCAGTAGCAGAGGTTCAGAGTTTTCTGGGTCTGGCAGGTTACTACCGGAGGTTCGTGCAGGACTTTTCCAGGATTGCCCAGCCGATGACCCGCCTTACCAGGAAGGACGAAGAGTTTGTTTGGTCCGAGGAGTGCCAGGCCGCCTTCGAGGAGCTGAAGGCGAGGTTGACTACCGCTCCTATCTTGACGCTGCCATCTGGATGTGGTGGTTATACGATCTACAGTGATGCTTCAGGACGGGGTTTGGGTTGTGTGCTTCAGCAGCACGGAAAGGTAATTGCCTATGCATCTAGGCAGTTACGTCCTCATGAGAGGAATTACCCTACCCACGATCTGGAGCTGGCAGCGGTCATCTTTGCTTTGAAGCTGTGGAAACACTATCTGTATGGAGAGCGAGTTGAGATCTATACTGATCACAAGAGCTTGAAGTACGTGTTTACCCAGAAGGAGCTGAATATGAGGCAGAGGCGATGGTTAGAGCTGATGAAGGATTTTGATATATCCTTACAATACCATCCGGGAAAGGCCAACGTGGTCGTGGATGCTTTGAGCAGGTATCCCGTAGCCATGTGTTTGACGATGGATCGTCACCTTCTGGCAGATCTGGAGAGTTTGGGCATAGAGGTGATAGTTCCAGGGTTTTCGAGGCGCAGATGTGGGGTCTCCAGGTACAGTCGGAGCTGATAGACAGAGTCAGGACAGCTCAGTTTGAGGATGAGGCTCTGAGAGTCATCAGGGAGCAGGTCCAGATAGGACTGTTGGATGAGTTCTCTATAGCGGGGGATGGGTCGTTGAGGTATGGTACCAGATTGTGCGTGCCGAGTGGAGGACTTCGGAAGGAGGTTCTTCAGGAGGCGCACCGTTCTCAGTACTCTATGCATCCCGAAGCCAACAAGATGTATAGAGACTTGAGACAGCATGTTTGGTGGTATGGCATGAAACGGGAGGTGGCTCAGTTCGTTTCTAGATGCTTAGTGTGCCAGCAGGTGAAGGCCGGGAGGCAGAGACCCGGTGGATTACTCCAGCCACTACCCATTCCTGAGTGGAAGTGGGAGCATATCACTATGGACTTTGTATCTGGGCTTCCGCGCTCTCCAGGAGGAAAGGATGCGATTTGGGTCATTGTTGATCGATTGACCAAATCGGCCCACTTTTTGCCTTTCAAGGTGGGTTTGTCTACGGAGAGGTTGGCCGAGATGTACGTACGGCAGATAGTCCGATTGCACGGGATTCCAGTGAGTATTGTCTCGGATCGGGACAGCCGATTCACTTCCCACTTCTGGAGGAGTTTGCAGCTTAGCTTGGGCACATCGCTCAAGTTCAGTACCGCATACCACCCCCAGACAGACGGGCAGTCGGAGAGGACGATTCAGACCCTCGAGGATATACTGCGTACCTGTGTCTTGGACTTCGGGGGATCTTGGGAGGACCACCTTCACTTGGTAGAGTTTGCTTACAACAACAGCTACCAAGCCAGTATAGAGATGTCACCTTTCGAGGCTCTATACGGACGGAGGTGCCGTACTCCCTTGTCTTGGGATGATGTCGACGAAAGGGTTTTGCTTGGCCCTGAGATGGTAGTGGATGATGCGGAGAAGTTCAGGGTTATCAGAGATAGACTTCGGGTGGCGCAGGATAGGCATCGGCATTGGGCCGATAGCCACCGGAGGCCATTGGAGTTTGAGGTATAAATTAGATTTTTCTAGTGTTTGAGTCTGATTGTGATTGTTTTAGATCAAGCTCTAAGTCTTGTGTTTTGTTCTAGGTTGATGATCTTATCTTTCTACGAATTTCTCCGACGCGTGGCATGATTCGTTTTGGTGGCGGCGGGAAGCTTAGTCCACGATACATCAGACCATTCCGTATCTTGGGCAGGGTCGGTGCAGTGGCTTACCGACTGGAGTTACCGCCCGCGCTAGAGGGAGTGCACAGCGTGTTCCACGTGTCACAGCTGAGACGGTACGTGGCAGATCCCAGTCACGTCTTAGACCACTCCGAGATCGAGGTGGGACCGACACTCAGCTATCCAGAGAAGCCGGTTGAGATCTTGGACCGAAGAGAGAAGGTGCTCCAGAACCAGGTCATTCCCTTGGTTCGCGTTGCATGGAGACACCACTCTCCAGGTGAGTCCACCTGGGAGAGGGAGGACGACATGCGGGAGCGATTCCCATATCTCTTCGAGCCTTGAGGTAAAATTCTATCTTTTTACTTCCTTGTTCTGTTCATGATTGCTGTGTTAGTTCTCATTCAATTTCGAGGACGAATTTTTTTTAAGGAGGGTAGATTTATCACCCCCAGTTTTCGAATTAGGGGTATTTTCATCATTTTCAAGTTTTATAAATTTTTAGGAATTTTATTTGATTTTATATGATTTTTAGGGATTTATTTGAGTCGGTTTGAATTTTATCCAATTTGGACTTAAGTTGGAGACCCGGGTAGCCTGGACACTAGTGGGACCCACATACTAGCTGAGTTTGGCCCACATACCATCCTAATTAGGCTAGAAACCATAAACCCTATTTCTATGGCTTAATTAGTCATTTTAGAGGCTTAATTTGTATTTAGAATTAAACCGAACCAAACCGAACTCAATTTGAACCAAACCTAAGTCTAATGGGTTGGGGGCTTATTGGATCCCCAAAAACCAAAACCCAATAGCCCCCACATGGCCGGCCACAAGAAGGAAACCCCCCTTTCTTCTTCACTAAGTTAAACTCTCTCTCTCTCTCTAAACTCTTTCTTCTTCCCAAGCTCCTTTCTTTCCTTCAAGAAAACCAATTTAGGTATGTTTTTTTATTCTCTATTTATTGCTTTTTGCATTTAATGTCTTCACAATAATTATAGAGGGGGAGATTCTCTACACTTTGCCCACAAATTTTGTAGGATTCCCTAGAAATCTAGGTTAGAGATTATTAAGGGTTTTTATATATAAGGTGATATATATATATATATATATATATATATATATATATATATATATATATATATATATATATATATATATATATATATATATATATATATATATTTGTATATATATATGTGTATAATTATATATATGTATTTGTGTGTAGAGTGAGAGGATGGTGGTGGTGGTGTATGAAAGAGTGGTGGTGAAAGTGTGTGTTTGTGTTTGTATGAGAGAGTGTTCGAGTGAGGATGTGTGTGTGAATGTATATATATATATAGATATGTGTGTGTGTTTGTATTTGTATATATATATAGATATGTGTATGTATTTATATGTATATGGATATGTGTGTGTGAATGTATATATATATATATATATATATATATATATATATATATATATATATATATATATATATATATATATATATATATATAGGGAGTAGAAGTAGTAAGAGAAGAAGAAGAAGAAGAGAACTACAGCAGTGGCAGCAAGAGCAGCTGCAGCTGTGAGCAGCTCCCCCCCCCCCCCCCCCCCCCTTTTTCATCCCCTATAAACCCCCTTTTTAAGCCTATAATCCCCCCCCTATATATATATATATATATATATATATATATATATATATATATATATATATATATATATATATATATATATATATATATATATAAGAGATTAGAAAGTTAGAAGTTTAGAAGAATAAGGAAAAGAAGAAGAGAATGAGAAGAAGCTTAGAAGAAGTAGGAGAAGGAGAATAGGAAGAGAGGAGGAAAAAGAGAAATGAGATTAGGAAATAAGAAGAAGGAGAGGAGAAGGATAAGGAGAATGGGAGAATTAGAAGAAAGAAGAATTAGAATTAGGATTAAGAAGGAGAATTAGAATTAGAAGAATAGGATTTAGAAAAGTTGAGTTAAAGGGCGAAATCGAGCTCCGAGTATCGGAACGCGATGAAACTTGGGGGAGACCTAGATTATATAAATTAGACTTTGCGGGTAGGCTCCCGAGTTGAAATCGGGGTCGTAGGGCACCGGTATCGCGCCGTACCATTGCATATCTTGAAATATTCAAGATATCGGTAATGTGCCGTATCAGGGACTAGACGTCCACTTTACCTAGGTATCTTGGTAGGTAACGTATGTATAGGTTAGTATCCTACTACGCTAGGGAGCACGGGTCAAAATACCAAGCGTAGGTAGGCTAACTTGATAATTGCCTAAGTTAGAATTTTACCCTTTTTAAGGGTAAAATAGGATATTGGCCAACGGCCAAGATTTGAGTTTCCAAGTCCAAGATGGACTTGGATATAGGTTGTAGAGGTTGGTAATGATTAGAAATAGCCGCCTATACCTAGTCTTGACCCCGGTTGACCACGGTTGACTTTTTAGACCAAAAGTCAACTATGGGTCAACACTTTACCCAATTTAGTCCCAAATTCCATTAAACTTGGACAGTTGACCAAAAATCAACTATTAGTCACAAGTGACCTAGGGTTGACCTAGGGTTGACCTAGAGTTGACCAGAGTTGATCCGTTGACCAAAAGTCAACTGTAAGTCAACTTTCGACCTAGTTTGATTCGGATTGACTTCCAATGTCCTCCCATGACCAAGATTGACCCAACTAGACATGTCTTGACCTAGAATGACTTGATAGGATTTAATTTGATTTAACTTTACTTCCTAAACATAGTATTGATACGTCTTGTTCTCTATAGGTCCTCGAGACACTGCAGTGGATCCGGTTGACATATTTTATCATCTTACAGGCGAGTACATTCTCTGATACTTATTCCCAATTTATGATAACTGTTATAATTCGTGTACTTAGTGTTGATATGCTTATTCCTGACACATGGTTCTCACGGATTGGTATTCTTGGATTCCGACGAGAGATGTTTCTCCTTCTTAGGTTAGGATGTATTGTGCAAGCTCCCTTGTAGCTCTTGCTCAATATATGGTCACTGATTCTAGAGAAGGTTAGCTACCTTCTCATTAGAATCTCGTGCAGTGACGTGTCCTATTTGGATCCATTCTACCAGTTGGGGTAGGGGGAGTAGTAGCGTATGTCTGTGATCATATCCTCTTGTATTCTTGAACAGTGTGAGTCATATACCGCGCTTATGACTTACCAGGCCAGTTCTCGATAGGTACCCAAGCCGATCACAAGTTGAAACTACTACTCACACACATTGGACATATGGCTTACCTTGACTTGTGTACATACCATGATTCTGTTTTACTTTCTTGTTCTAGCTCTAGCTCTACAGCTTACCATGCCATGATACATACATGTACACTCCATGATTCATTGTATATGCTCTATTTACAGTCTTATAGCTTTTATTCTATCTTGAGATCTGTTATAAGATATATGTACTCGTTCCATCCTGACTGGATTGTTGACAAAATATTACAGATGCCGATGAGGGAGATTGCAGTACCTACTACGGTCCGGATGACGTAGTGGGCTTAGACTTGGTCCCGCAGGGTTTAGCTCTGTCTGACGAGACTTTACCACTTGTTTAGTTAGAGTAGGTCATTTGTACTGGACCTTGTCTCCAGTTACTTTTGAGACTGTATTACATTTGGACTGTATTAGAGACTGGACTTGTATATTATTTGTGTTTGGACTTGACAGGTTATATTTTATCGTCTTGTTGTCTTTATCTTTCAGTCTTTACTTTATCATCTTAGAGTTGTGATTGAGCACTCATATATATTCATTGCTTGTCCTCCGTTCGGAGTTGACCATATTTTCGACAGGTTTTTGATATATATAAACTGTTGTTAGACTAGAAAATCTACAGCGTTCCACGCCGTTTTTCCGGTGAGGGCTGGGCGTTGTCGCGTCACGTGCCCTTATAGCGGGTGCGGGTTGTGACACGTTAGTAAGAATTGTTTGCCATTAAAATTGTTTGATTGAAAACTTTAATACAAACAGAATAGTATTACAATGTAGGACTTAGATGTAGTCCTAGGAGTACACTTTTGTTTAAGCTGGGTCCTTAGTGCCAATGGAGCGAGTGGTAATGCGTTGACTCCGTTGACGGGCTGACGACGGTTATCGGTTCTCTGCATAGTACTCAGCATCCAACTTTTCCTCGCCATTACAGCGAGTGAGTCTGTCAAAGACAGAGGCTTTTTGTGGCGCATCAGAGGTGATGCGCGGGGCATTGGCTGCGCCCCTGCTCCGTCGACGCATCTTCCTCGCCTGAGAGGGAGATAGATGGGGAACGTGGTCGGCCGCATGCTTCCCCAAGAGATGCGCCGCATCGGCGGGCGCACCTTGGTTGCTGAGAACGTCAGCAGAAAGGGAAGACTGGATTGCTGCATCTCCTTCAGTGGTGGTGCCCGAGGCGTCGACCTTGCGCACCCAGGCCGTGCGGATCTTCTTCGGCTTTGGCAGCCGCTTCGAAGGACTCGCACTTCCTTCAGAAATGAACTCCTCGTACGCCTGTTGATTGAGGCACACGACCAGCATCTTGTGGGAGGAGCCCACCTTCACGTCATCGGCCTGTGACACGACTTTCTCGAAAGAGGAGAAAGAAGTCCCCAGCAGAGTCGCCAGCTTATTTGCCATTAAAATTGTTTGATTGAAAACTTTAATACAAATAGAACAGTGTTACAATGTAGGACTTAGATGTAGTCCTAGGAGTGCACTTTTGTTTAAGCTGGGTCCTTAGTGCCAATGGAGCGAGTGGTAATGCGTTGACTCCGTTGACAGGCTGACGACGGTTATCGGTTCTCTGAAGGTGTGGATTGCTCTGGGTGCTGGAGCTTGCTGAGAGGAGGAAGACGTTGAGTGTCTGTATCTGCCTCTCTGATGATTCCTTGTATATTTGTTGTGGATTCTGTGTGTGTGTGAAGGAGACGATCCTTCTATTTATAGATTTGCAGGCTGGCTGCTCATGCGCGCATGTTGGATGCGCCGGTGTGGGGACGCCAAGTGGAGGTTGCTGATGGAGGCACGTAGATGATGCGCCCTGATTGAGGGGAAGAACTCTTCATACTGCTGTTGTGAGCCGGCACGTAGCAGAGGGGAAGATCTTTCTGTTGCTGAAATCTTGGACGAGTTGAGTCAAAGGACACGTGTCATCGACCCATGGCTCGAAGATCTCGGATTTGGTGGGGGGAAGTAATCTGGTGAGCTGCGCCTTGATTGGGCGCAGGAGGAGGCTGCGGCTCATAACCTTTAGGGGTTACAAACTGTTTAGAGCGCATGGCTTTTAAGACGCATGCAGGCGACTTTCCTTCTGTCTTTCGGGATCAGAGATCAGTCTGGGGTGCATGGCTTTTGAGGCGCATGCAAAGCTTCAACTGGAGACTCTTCTTCTGTCTTTAGGGATCAGTGAAGGGTCTGAGGCGCACGGCTTTTGAGGCATATGCTGGTTTGGACGCATGGCCGTAGAGGCGCATGGCGATTTGGATGCATGGCCGTAGAGGCGCATGCGGATGGCCACGTGACAGTAGCCGTCGGAATAGAGTCATGATGATGCTGACGTTGCCGACGCTTCGTTCTCTGAAAAAGCTGTCAACTATTCAGACTTTGGGAAGCGTGCTGCCAACTCTGGTGTCAGTTCAGCATTTAATGTTTGTGACGTTCGATGGACAGCTGAGTGGGCACATTGGTTGGTGTTCCACTCGGTATGGAGATGTGAGGGGGACGCATCCTCTGTGATGCGCCGGGTACTGTAGGGCGTGTCTGTGTGATGCGCCTGATGCTGGAGGGCACGTCCGTGTAATGCACTATTTGGCTGGTGCATCCGACATGTCCTTTAATGATGCGGCTGTCTCGCTCCTCGAGTGCTATAAATAGCCGTTTGGCTGAATTCGAGGCGTCCGGTTCATCCATTTAATGCAAATTTATTGCACAGAATTCGGAGAGTCATCTACTTGGCGCATGGGTTTGATTTGCCCGGCCTATAAATAGTAGCATGGAGAGAAGGTTTGCTTCTCGTTCCCTCTCGTACTTCCAACATGAACTTGGATATGCGGGTGCATTCTGTTGACGAAGTGCTCCCGAGGGTGAAGATGAGACGTCGTGTTGTCTTCGATGCACTTGAAGGTGACTGTTACATCCAAAAGATGGAGTCGAGGGCTTCTGAGGCAGGCGGAAGGTGCCTGTTGCATCCAAAGATAAGGATGTTCGGGCCTCGTCTTCGTTGTTCCGGAAGAGCCGTAGATCAGAATGGCGGTGCTAGGTTCTCTCTTCCTTCAAAGTGGGTGCCGCCCACTTTGATTGTGTTGAAAGCTCCTTGTGCCATAATTTCGATCACGGTCTTCCTTGGTCTTTGGAGGCTCTTTCGAAGCCTCTCCTGGCCACAGCTTTGCCGTGCTCTTCTCTTCCTTGGTTCCAGCCAGAGGGTTAAATGCTTTGTGTAATCGAAGCACTTATCAGGTGACCCTGGCTGGAAGAGCAGCACATAACTGGGCTCTGCTCGGCCAGGTGAGCCTGGTTGGAAGAGTTGCACATGACTGAGCTGCTGAAGGGATGCACATAACTGAGCTAGATGCACATAACTGAGCTGCTGAAGAGATGGTGGGATGCGTCTGGCTGGAGGCGCATGGCATCTGCTGCACCTAACT
Source organism: Iris pallida (assembly GCA_029216955.1). NCBI lineage: Eukaryota > Viridiplantae > Streptophyta > Magnoliopsida > Asparagales > Iridaceae > Iris > Iris pallida. The sequence goes on along the minus strand of JANAVB010003599.1, from coordinate 9,430,855 downwards.
GACAGCACATGGTGACTGCTGCGTCTATCGGAAGGCGCATGGTGGTTGCTGTGCCTATCTGGAGGCGCATGGTGGCCGCTGCGCCTATCTGGAGGCGCATGGTGGCCGCTGGCTGTAGATCTAGGATCTTTCTTTTGTAGAAATTCTCCTTTGTACAACCTTTTCTAGCCATGTAATAGACTTTTATATATAAATAAAAAGTCCTTCTTCGAATGGCTTATTTGATTTTGCTGTCTGAGTTCTGGCGCATATAGTGCCTGGCGCATGGGCTTTCTGGCTGTAAAATTCTATGCTTCTACATGACCCCCTTCAAAGTTTTCAAAACTTTTGAATAAGTTTTGGAATACTTTGAATAAGAAGCATGGAGGTCAGGGCGCATGATTGTTGGGCGCATGCTTGTTCGGGCGCATGCTCCTTCCAGTTGATGATGATGACGCCTTGGTAACCCAAAAAGATTAATGATGATCTTTTGGTTGTATTTGCTGTTATCTCCTCACGGAATCCGAAGCGACGGCTGAGATTACACGTCATCGGTTCACGCGTGCGACCATGCCCTATAAATAGGTGAGGGTTGGAGAGAGAGAGAGTTCGTCTTCTCTGTGCCTTTGCTTTCTTTAGAGTTATTCTTCAAACCCTAACCTTTTCTTCTTTGAGAGAATGGCTCCCAAGACTCCTCGCGGTGGTGCCGGCAAGGGAAAGGAGAAAGCGAAGGAGTTCGTCGACGAGGATGCACCTATCACCCCTGCGACTCCGGTCGACGTTCGTCCCGAGGTGACAGGTGGGTTTCATCTCTTTCATATAAGCTTTTGGGCCAGATTGTGCCCTAACTCAAATTTGCTGACGCGTATGGACTTCCGTCCTGATGATACGCCGAGGTTCTACCCTGTCGATGTGCATCGGTTTACACCTTTATCATGCACCGAGGTTTAATGGCTGACGCGCATGGGTTTCGTACCCTGATGATGCGCCGAAGCCTCCGCTGACGCGTATGGGCTTACGCCTTGATGATGCGCCGAAGCAAGCTGACGCGCATGGGCTTACGCCTTGATGATGCACCGAAGCAAGTTGACGCGCATGGGCTTACGCCCAGATGATGCGCCGAAGCTCTGATGCTGGCGCGCATGGGCTTACGCCCTGATGATGCGCCGAAGCTATTTGACATTTTTGCCTGACTTCCACCTTTGTTGTATCAGTATCGATGACGATCCCTTTGTTGAATGAGGTCCTCCTGGACGCTTCTCTTTGTCAGATGGGAGTTGATTTTGACGAGGCGGTGATCAATCCTGCGAAGGATGCTATCTTACAGGACCAACCTCGTGAGAGAATGCTACAAATCCAGACCCAGTTGCCTCTTTTCCTCCAGAGTATGATGGAGAGTGGTAAACTGAAGTCTGCTGAATCCGAAGGTGTAACTTTCTTAAAACCTGCCTTTCTGTTTGGCGACCGACTAGTCTCTTCCGAAGCGAAGATACTGAGGATCAGAGAAGACTGGTTCTTTTCTGCCAAAGGCATGGTTTTGTACATGCGGCAGGTTGACCGCCAGTTGCCGCTGACGACTTTTTATCGTCTAGCTTCGAAGAGAAGGATGGGTTGGGAACTTACTCCCTCTCAAGGAGGGGCCTTGGGAGGTGCCCTCTCAATTGACGCCTCCTCGAACCAGCGAGATACTTTGACTGCTTCACGAGCCGGTTCTTCTTTCAGTTACCGAGCCTTGCGTCCTGGGAGCATCTACAGTGAGGTCCCAAATGACACGTTTTCCTTCAGTGCCCCGATCTTTGCAAATCGGATGCTGACATCAAAGGTGATGTATCCGACAGGTAGCTTTAGAGTCGAAGGCTGGTGTCACTACATCCCGAAGTGGGACGAGTTGACCACTTGGGTGCTTTCAAGGTTCAAGGTTGAGCTTAAAGAGATCGGGCTGACAGCCGCCATTCGGGCCACGCAGGCAGGCGTGGACCTCAATAAGCCTATGTTCCTTGCGCTCTTGGAGCTTTTCAATGCCCAGACTGGCAGCTTCTTTACTCCGGTGGGGGAGTTGGGATTGGCCCTACAATGTCCATGCCCCAGGCTTCGAAGGGCCAGGAGGCGACTGTAGGATGTAGCGGCTCTGATGGTGTATGTATAAAGTCTGCATGAAGTTGGCACGCGTGGCACTTCTTAGCATATTCGACAGCGTCGGCGGCCATGGTTGGCCAGTAGTAGCCCATACGTCGCAGTCGATCTTGCAACTTAGGACCGGGTTGATAAGCTCCACAAGTTCCGTCATGAGCTTCTTGAAGAGCTTCGGCTGCTTCTTCGTTGGACAGGCATCGAAGGAGGAGCCCATCGAAGGAGCGTCGGTACAGCATTTTGGTAGCTGTATCGTAGTAGAATCGAAGAGAGCATCTTCTGACTGAGACGGCTTCCTTCGGGTCCTTTGGAAGGATTCCGTAGACAGCGAAGTCGATGAACGGGAACCTCCAGTCTCGGACATTAACACCAGTGTTTGTCGGCATGGCGTGAGCCACCTACAAGCATAGGTTGTTTCTGGGACAAATCAGATTTCGGCCAGTGTCACGCCCCAGAACCAGAATACTGGAGAGCGGGGGCGGACACAGCCAGCTACGTATATTGAAATAGAATACATCTCAACTATACGGTCACGGCTGTCTAGATATGAGGGTTTACTACAAGCCAGCAGTCTCTTAAGGTCAAGCCTATTGTCTCAATCTCAAGCAATTAACAGAGTTGCAAGATGTTAGAGCATCAAATATATATATATAAGGCGTCCCAAATATTACATATTGGATGATCATGAAGCTAGTCGTACAAAATGATAGGACTAGCAAGAGTTCAGTCGTACATGATCAACCTTAGGATTTGTTAATCATGTTTACAGCCCGTAGGCAGACAGTAAGTAAATGTGCATCGAGCTAACAGGTGCTCGTCGGCTAAACGCCTCAAAAGAATAATTTACATATAAGTGGGTGAAACAAAAAAAAGAAAACCCACTCGTAGCCCGGGTTCCGTCTAGTGTTCACCATTGGGCTGGAAGCTTGGTAGATCCTCGGGAGCTGCTCCGAAATCTGGCCACACAAAACCAGCTGGGTCAAACCCCAGAAAGAGCAAGTGCCACAAGGAGGCCACAAATAAGAACCAAAGCCAGCATATCAGAACATAAAGAATAAAGAAAGTGCAAGTAGTAAAGTTCACAGGGCGATAAACGACTAGGGACGTGGAACCATTCCGGGAGCCAGGTTACAATCCTTAAACCAAACAAGGACCGGGATTGTACCCCTTCGCCTGAATAGCTCAATGTCTCTACCCATTTATCGTTAGAGATAAGTAAAACAATCATGATCAAGAGTTCCAGGTGCAGGGGCTAGACAAAACTTAAACGGGGCTGGACACCATTCATTCACAATCGGCCAAGCAAGTACTACGGCTTACTACTTTAACTAACTAGGGTTATCACAAGCCTAATTACTAACAAGATGCAAGTGAGAAACTCCCAGTCCCAAGCCCTGCAGACCATCCAGTTATCCTTCCGCGGGTTGAGAGTTATAGGTGGGTACATCGCCCGGGAGACAAATGTACCCTTAGGTGACTTAGAGGGTGCAACACATGACAGTGTGCTGGAAATGTGCTCTACTCGTCGGCAAGCTACAAGTCCATTAATGCCTCCAGATAACGAGACTGCCTGTGACCGGGAATTCTCCATGTTCTAATTTGGTCTACTCATTACCTAGTCTAATTTTAGTGTGAATCCCTGGCCGTGGTACCCAGGGAGTCACCTCCTAGCATGATACAAGACAAGACAAGTGATTTGCACAGAGCAACAAGTAGTACACCCACGGTGTCAAGACAAGTCAAGTCGAGTCAAGAGTGCGCCGCCACGGGCCACTATCAAGTGAAGCCAAGTCATACCAAGTCAGGTCAAGTTAAGTTATCAAGTCATGCCAAGTCGGGAGTGCGCCGCTACGGCCACTATATAGTTGCAAGTTACCATGTCCAAGTTATCAGGTTGTTACGAGTTACCAGTTAACAAGGAATAATTACAAGTCACAAGAAAACTCCAATCTGTGTCCAAGCGTGTCAGGCCCAGTTAAGTGAGGCAGGGAACATTAACTATCAAAAGCTCCAATAAAATCCAATATAAAATTTCGGAGAAAACATCAAATCCCAGAGGAACAGGACATACAGGGGGCAGCTGCGTATAGCAGCTAGAATGGGGAGGGGAAGGCCCCACGTGGGCATGCGTACAAGGAAGAAGGGGGAAAAAGGGGAAGAGCTCTACGCACATAAAAGGGGAAGGGGCGGCTGGGCCCCACGGTTCGTGTGGCCTGCGTACAGCCACAAGTGGCAAGGCATAATGGGGCGGGCCCACGCTGGAAAATGGGGGCAAGAGGAGGGAAAAGTTCCCCCCCCACGCGGACGCTGCGTACAGCAGCTGGGAAAGGAAACACGTAAAAAGGGGGGGATTCCCTGTGTAGGATAGAACGGGGGCCCCACATAGTTTGGGAACTTGTGCAAAACAAGGAGGGGCTGCTGGCCTTGGGACAAGGGAAAGTAGATGGGCCCCACGCCATCATGGCTGAAGCTTAATTGCCTTGGGCGGCGGGATTGCACGGGACAGCGGGCAAGGAAAACCCACTACGCAGACACGCGTTGGCTGCGTACAGCACGCGTATCGCTGCGTAGAGGCACATCGTCACCGACGAGGCCAGCAAGAAGGGGAGGCTGTGTTTTTCCTTACCTCAGCTGAGGGGGAAGAACACCAAGCCAAAATACTAGTAAATTACATATCTTCTCCAATATAACACAAAATCAAGTTTTGCAAAAACCAAAGTTGTTCAAGACGAGATTCTCCTCAACATGGAAACCTCAGAAACACCAAAAATCAAAGTATTCTAGTTAGATCTAAGAAAACCGAAAACAAATACAAGTTCAGATCTAAAATTATACATTCTCCAAATCAAGATTTTCCAAATACTAAAGTTGTTCCAAACTAGCTAAATAACATTTATGAACAATAAAATCTAGGTCCTCTCTTGATGGCAAGTTGCACTTGCCTATGGTGGAGTTAAAGGGTTTTAAGAGGAAGAAGAAGAAGAGGATGCTGGTGGTGTTGATGTTAATGAAGAGAGAGAATGGTAGGTAAGGTTATTAATGGGTGGTGGTGTGGTGGAGGTAAGGGATAGTGTAGGTTAAGGGGTTCCAATGCAAAATAACCAAACCAAACCAATCAAAACCGAGCCGAACCAAAACCCGAAATACGAGAAAACCCAAAATTCTGCAAGTCGAGAAAATTAAAATACAAGCCAAAATCCAATCTACGAGTATAAATACGAAATACGGGAAATGAGGGTGACAACTCTACCCACCTTCAAAGAATTCCGTCCTCGGAATTTAATCAAGGAGCTAGAGATTGCCACGACAAGCTATACTAAGCACAGACAAGCTACACTAAGCAGTTCAATCATACAATCATACAATGCAAGCAAGGAAAGGGAAAGCGTAAGGCATAAGAAAGACATTATACCTTACGAGTCAAACAGGTAGGGATATCACGATCGGATGTCGTCCTCACGCTCCCACGTTGACTCACCTAGAGAGTGATGACCCCAAGCAACACGGACCAAGTTAATAGTCTTGTTCTTGAGCGTCTTTTCTCTCCGGTCCAATATAGACACGGGCCTCTCCTCATACGAAAGGTTGGTACCAACAATCAATTCCGAATGATCTAGGATATGGCTCGGGTCCGGGATGTACCGTCTTAATTGGGACACATGGAATACATCATGTACCTCACTTAGCGACGGCGGAAGAGCGAGACGATAGGATACATCACCTACTCGCTCTAGAATATCGAACGGCCCTATATACCTAGGACTAAGCTTTCCCCGTACGCCAAAACGAATGACGCCACGGGTAGGCGAGATCCTAAGGAATACATGGTCGCCGACGGCAAATTCTAAGGGACGCCGATGAGCATCGGCCCAATGGCGCTGGCGGTCCTGAGCAACTCGGAGGTGTTCTCTGACTTTCCTGACCACTTCAACCGTCTGAGAAATCAGTTCTGGACCGAGCATCTGCCTCTCTCCAACATCGTCCCATGCTAACGGAGATCTGCACTTCCTGCCATACAGAGCCTCGAAGGGAGCCATCTGGATACTGGCCTGGAAACTATTGTTGTACGAGAATTCCACCAGGTGCAGGTGATCCTCCCACGAACCACCAAAGTCAAGAGTACATGACCGTAACATATCTTCGAGAGTTTGTATAGTACGCTCTGACTGCCCATCTGTTTGCGGGTGATACGCTGAGCTGAACTTGAGACGAGTCCCCAAACTTTGATGAAGACTGCGCCAGAAGTGCGATGTAAATCTCGTATCCCTGTCTGATACTATGCTGACTGGCACTCCGTGAAGTCTGACAATCTGCCTGAGATACATCTCTGCTAGCTGTGCCGTCGACTGTCCAACTCTAAATGGAAGAAAGTGTGCCACCTTGGTAAGCCTGTCTACAATGACCCAAATAGCATCTCTGCCTGCCGGAGACCTGGGTAATCCAGTCACGAAATCCATGGTTATGTGTTCCCATTTCCATTCTGGGATCGGTAAAGGTTGAAGAAGTCCAGCTGGCCTCTGATGTTCAGCCTTGACTTGTTGGCAAACCAAACATCGAGAGACATACCGGGCTATCTCCCTCTTCATACCATTCCACCAAAAGTGCTGACGAATATCTCTGTACATCTTCGTGCCGCCTGGGTGAATGGAATACTGCGAACTGTGAGCCTCTGCCATGACTTCCTGTCTGATATCTCCACTGGGTACACAAAGACGCGTGCCGTGTCGAAGTGTACCATCATCATGAATGCTTAACTCTGGCCTTCTTCCTGCCTCGCACTCTGCTCTGAGCCGCTGAATCTTGGAATCTGTTAACTGTGCTGTCCGGATCCTCTCAACTATGGTGGACTGAATCTGCAAGCTAGCCATCATGGCCACATTGGAAGGGAGGACAACTTCAATTCCCATCTTCTGAAGATCTGCCAATAGCTCTGGTTGCGCCGTCAAGAAATAAACTCCGGCTCTCCGGCTCAATGCATCTGCTACAACGTTGGCCTTCCCTGGGTGATACTGCAAGTTTACATCATAGTCCACAAGTAGCTCGAGCCATCTTCTCTGCCGCATATTAAGATCTTTCTGGGTGAAAACATATTTCAGGCTCTTGTGGTCAGTGAATATCTCCACTCTGTCTCCGTACAAATAGTGTCTCCACAACTTAAGTGCAAACACTACTGCTGCTAGCTCCAAGTCGTGGGTTGGGTAATTCTTCTCATGATCACGGAGTTGACGTGACGCATAAGCAATTACCTTCCCATGCTGCATCAAAACACATCCCAATCCTCTGCCTGAAGCGTCACAATAAACTGTGAATCCTCCGGTCCCATCTGGAAGTGTGAGAATGGGAACCGTTATCAAACCTCGCTTCAGCTTCTCAAATGATTCCTGACATTCTGCTGTCCAAACGAACGGCACATCCTTGCGGGTCAACTGGGTCATCGGCGCTGAAATCCTTGCAAAATCTGAGACGAACCGCCGGTAGTAGCCGGCCAATCCAAGAAAGCTGCGAACCTCTGCCACTGAGCTGGGTACTGGCCATGCCTCGATAGCCACAATCTTCTGGGGATCCACTTCTACTCCTCCTCTGGTAATGATGTGACCCAAGTACGAAATGCGATCGAGCCAGAACTCGCATTTACTGAACTTGGCGTACAACTGGTGCTCTCTGAGAATCTGGAGAACCACTCGGAGATGCTGCTCATGCTCCGCCTCACTCTTGCTGTAGACCAGGATATCATCAAGGAACACTATCACAAACTGATCCAAGTAAGGCATGAAAATGCGATTCATGAGATCCATGAACACTGCTGGCGCATTGGTTGCTCCAAAGGGCATAACTAGAAACTCCCAATGCCCGTACCTAGACCTGAACGCCGTCTTCGGGATGTCCTGCTCTCTGACTCTGATCTGGTGGTATCCTGACCGCAAGTCTATCTTCGAGAAAACTGAAGCCCCTTTGAGTTGATCAAACAAGTCATCTATCCTCGGGAGAGGGTATCTGTTTTTGATTGTCACTGAATTCAAGGTACGATAATCAACACATAACCTGGACGTACCATCCTTCTTTTTCACAAGAAGCATTGGGGCTCCCCAAGGCGATCCACTAGCACGAATGAATCCTTTGGTTCTAAGTTCTTCAATCATCTTGTACAAAATCTCTAACTCTGAAGGCGCCATTCTGTAGACTCTCTCTGACACTGGTGCTGTCCCGGGGATCAAGTCAATGGTGAACTCAATCTCCCGCTCTGGCGGCATCCCTGGAAGCTCCTCTGGAAAGACATCTGGAAACTCATCCACTATCCTGGGCAACTGCACTGCTGCTACTGCCATCCGAAATACTGGAGGAGATGTCTCTACTGTGCCTCTGGAAAATGAAAACTCTGGCTCTCCGGGAATACTAAAGACAACTCTGCCAACATGGCAGTCTATCCTAGCATAATGGTTCCTCAACCAATCCATGCCTAGGACTACATCATAGTCTGTCATAGGGAATTCTATGAATCTAGCGGGGAACTCTCTACCGCTAACTACGATCCGACACGAGGAAAACACTCGATCTACTCCCACAAGACCATTACCAGTAAGTATATTGAGCCTCACTGATAATGACTCGGGCTCCAACCCTATCCGTGTCGCGAATCGTGCAGACATGAATGAATGCGATGCACCAGAATCAAATAATACAGATGCTGGAAGGGTGTTGACGAGAATAGTACCTGCCACTACCTCACCTGGTGCAACTTCTTCTTCCATGGTCATCATCATAGCCTGACCCCTAGCTGCGGGTCCCCTCTGCTGGAAACCCCTCTGTCGGTTCTGTGCTGGAGCCTGGGCGAACTGCTGCTGGTTCTGCTGTTGAAAGGCCTGGGCCTGGGTCGCCAATGGCCTCGGGTACTGCTGTTGCTGCTGAGGTACTGGTGCCGGTCCTCTAACCGATGGACTGGTTAGGTTGGACGAGGACGAGCTACCCCTATCCGGGCAGGCTCCTATCTTGTGATCAGCCGCTCCACAAGCCAGGCACAATCCCTGCGCCCTACGACATTCTGCCACTACATGGCCCGGCTTCCCGCAATGAGAACATCCCACCGCGGAAGACTGCTTCTGCTTCTGCTGCTGCGGGTACGTCGGGGTCGAATGCTGAACCGACGTCACTGAGGCCGCCCGCCTCGGAGTTCCAATGGTTATACCCCTAGCTGCCGGGGCTGGAGCTGAAGATTGGTTCATCTGGTTGTGGGACCGCTTCCTGCCTCCGGTCCTGTCCACAATTCTCCGGGAGGTATACTCATGCCTCCTTGCTGCTTTCAATACTGCATCGAACGTCTGGTGCTCGAACTGTTCCACAGCCAATAATATCTCCAAATGCAGTCCTTGCTGGAACCGCTGAGCCCTATCGAACTCGGTTGCCACCAAGGTGGGGGCGAACCTACTCAGCCTGGAAAACTCGGTCGCATAGCCATCGACCGTCCTGCCTCCTTGCTTCAAGTTGGTGAATCTGGTCTGCAGGTCGTACCGTGCCACCGCATCGAAGTACTTCGTCTGGAATCTTTCTCTGAACGTCGCCCAAGTGACTGGTGCCGCTAATCCCATGGCCTGAGCTGCCCACCAATCGCGAGCCAAGTCTAACAACTGTAGGCGTACCACCGCCACCTTCTCATTTTCAGGTGTCCTAGCTGCTTCTAGAACCACCTCGGTATCCTGAAGCCAAGCGTCCGCGGCAATCGCATCTTCACTGCCGTCAAAGAAGGGAGGGTTCAAGCGCTTGAAACTGTTGGCCGCTTGATTTCCTTGGGGACCTCCTCGGTTTAGTGCATCATGAACTTCCTGGTGCAAGGCGTCGCCTCGACGATCTTGGGATGCAAGCAGTTCCCTGATAAGCCCTACCAAAGGTCCCTCATCCTGTCTAGCTGGTTGAACGGGCGGAGCTTCCTGAACTAGAGGTTCTGAGCCTCCGGGAAGCATAACTCGGGAGGCTACTCCAGAGTGCTGAACTTGATCTTCCTGGCGCTGGGGTACTTGTCGAGCTTCCTCTGGCTGGTTGGCAGGTCCGGGAGTAATGCCGCTGAAGAAGACGATATAGGGAACAATAAGGAAAGGACCAGGACAGATCAATGATACAAGCAATGTGATCAGGTCGAGATTCTCAGGGATTTGAGGATACGAGCAGAGATCAAGGACGAATATTGATTGAGACATCTAACGGTAAACCCTCACATTTCTTGATTGACAAGACCTGCATGGGCCACCACTTAAACCGTGTCACGCCCCAGAACCAGAATACTGGAGAGCGGGGGCGGACACAGCCAGCTACGTATATTGAAATAGAATACATCTCAACTATACGGTCACGGCTGTCTAGATATGAGGGTTTACTACAAGCCAGCAGTCTCTTAAGGTCAAGCCTATTGTCTCAATCTCAAGCAATTAACAGAGTTGCAAGATGTTAGAGCATCAAATATATATATATAAGGCGTCCCAAATATTACATATTGGATGATCATGAAGCTAGTCGTACAAAATGATAGGACTAGCAAGAGTTCAGTCGTACATGATCAACCCTAGGATTTGTTAATCATGTTTACAGCCCGTAGGCAGACAGTAAGTAAATGTGCATCGAGCTAACAGGTGCTCGTCGGCTAAACGCCTCAAAAGAATAATTTACATATAAGTGGGTGAAACAAAAAAAAGAAAACCCACTCGTAGCCCGGGTTCCGTCTAGTGTTCACCATTGGGCTGGAAGCTTGGTAGATCCTCGGGAGCTGCTCCAAAATCTGGCCACACAAAACCAGCTGGGTCAAACCCCAGAAAGAGCAAGTGCCACAAGGAGGCCACAAATAAGAACCAAAGCCAGCATATCAGAACATAAAGAATAAAGAAAGTGCAAGTAGTAAAGTTCACAGGGCGATAAACGACTAGGGACGTGGAACCATTCCGGGAGCCAGGTTACAATCCTTAAACCAAACAAGGACCGGGATTGTACCCCTTCGCCTGAATAGCTCAATGTCTCTACCCATTTATCGTTAGAGATAAGTAAAACAATCATGATCAAGAGTTCCAGGTGCAGGGGCTAGACAAAACTTAAACGGGGCTGGACACCATTCATTCACAATCGGCCAAGCAAGTACTACGGCTTACTACTTTAACTAACTAGGGTTATCACAAGCCTAATTACTAACAAGATGCAAGTGAGAAACTCCCAGTCCCAAGCCCTGCAGACCATCCAGTTATCCTTCCGCGGGTTGAGAGTTATAGGTGGGTACATCGCCCGGGAGACAAATGTACCCTTAGGTGACTTAGAGGGTGCAACACATGACAGTGTGCTGGAAATGTGCTCTACTCGTCGGCAAGCTACAAGTCCATTAATGCCTCCAGATAACGAGACTGCCTGTGACCGGGAATTCTCCATGTTCTAATTTGGTCTACTCATTACCTAGTCCAATTTTAGTGTGAATCCCTGGCCGTGGTACCCAGGGAGTCACCTCCTAGCATGATGCAAGACAAGACAAGTGATTTGCACAGAGCAACAAGTAGTACACCCACGGTGTCAAGACAAGTCAAGTCGAGTCAAGAGTGCGCCGCCACGGGCCACTATCAAGTGAAGCCAAGTCATACCAAGTCAGGTCAAGTTAAGTTATCAAGTCATGCCAAGTCGGGAGTGCGCCGCTACGGCCACTATATAGTTGCAAGTTACCATGTCCAAGTTATCAGGTTGTTACGAGTTACCAGTTAACAAGGAATAATTACAAGTCACAAAAAAACTCCAATCTGTGTCCAAGCGTGTCAGGCCCAGTTAAGTGAGGCAGGGAACATTAACTATCAAAAGCTCCAATAAAATCCAATATAAAATTTCGGAGAAAACATCAAATCCCAGAGGAACAGGACATACAGGGGGCAGCTGCGTATAGCAGCTAGAATGGGGAGGGGAAGGCCCCACGTGGGCATGCGTACAAGGAAGAAGGGGGAAAAAGGGGAAGAGCTCTACGCACATAAAAGGGGAAGGGGCGGCTGGGCCCCACGGTTCGTGTGGCCTGCGTACAGCCACAAGTGGCAAGGCATAATGGGGCGGGCCCACGCTGGAAAATGGGGGCAAGAGGAGGGAAAAGTTCCCCCCCCACGCGGACGCTGCGTACAGCAGCTGGGAAAGGAAACACGTAAAAAGGGGGGGGGGATTCCCTGTGTAGGATAGAACGGGGGCCCCACATAGTTTGGGAACTTGTGCAAAACAAGGAGGGGCTGCTGGCCTTGGGACAAGGGAAAGTAGATGGGCCCCACGCCATCATGGCTGAAGCTTAATTGCCTTGGGCGGCGGGATTGCACGGGACAGCGGGCAAGGAAAACCCACTACGCAGACACGCGTTGGCTGCGTACAGCACGCGTATCGCTGCGTAGAGGCACATCGTCACCGACGAGGCCAGCAAGAAGGGGAGGCTGTGTTTTTCCTTACCTCAGCTGAGGGGGAAGAACACCAAGCCAAAATACTAGTAAATTACATATCTTCTCCAATATAACACAAAATCAAGTTTTGCAAAAACCAAAGTTGTTCAAGACGAGATTCTCCTCAACATGGAAACCTCAGAAACACCAAAAATCAAAGTATTCTAGTTAGATCTAAGAAAACCGAAAACAAATACAAGTTCAGATCTAAAATTATACATTCTCCAAATCAAGATTTTCCAAATACTAAAGTTGTTCCAAACTAGCTAAATAACATTTATGAACAATAAAATCTAGGTCCTCTCTTGATGGCAAGTTGCACTTGCCTATGGTGGAGTTAAAGGGTTTTAAGAGGAAGAAGAAGAAGAGGATGCTGGTGGTGTTGATGTTAATGAAGAGAGAGAATGGTAGGTAAGGTTATTAATGGGTGGTGGTGTGGTGGAGGTAAGGGATAGTGTAGGTTAAGGGGTTCCAATGCAAAATAACCAAACCAAACCAATCAAAACCGAGCCGAACCAAAACCCGAAATACGAGAAAACCCAAAATTCTGCAAGTCGAGAAAATTAAAATACAAGCCAAAATCCAATCTACGAGTATAAATACGAAATACGGGAAATGAGGGTGACAACTCTACCCACCTTCAAAGAATTCCGTCCTCGGAATTTAATCAAGGAGCTAGAGATTGCCACGACAAGCTATACTAAGCACAGACAAGCTACACTAAGCAGTTCAATCATACAATCATACAATGCAAGCAAGGAAAGGGAAAGCGTAAGGCATAAGAAAGACATTATACCTTACGAGTCAAACAGGTAGGGATATCGCGATCGGATGTCGTCCTCACGCTCCCACGTTGACTCACCTAGAGAGTGATGACCCCAAGCAACACGGACCAAGTTAATAGTCTTGTTCTTGAGCGTCTTTTCTCTCCGGTCCAATATAGACACGGGCCTCTCCTCATACGAAAGGTTGGTACCAACAACCAATTCCGAATGATCTAGGATATGGCTCGGGTCCGGGATGTACCGTCTTAATTGGGACACATGGAATACATCATGTACCTCACTTAGCGACGGCGGAAGAGCGAGACGATAGGATACATCACCTACTCGCTCTAGAATATCGAACGGCCCTATATACCTAGGACTAAGCTTTCCCCGTACGCCAAAACGAATGACGCCACGGGTAGGCGAGATCCTAAGGAATACATGGTCGCCGACGGCAAATTCTAAGGGACGCCGATGAGCATCGGCCCAATGGCGCTGGCGGTCCTGAGCAACTCGGAGGTGTTCTCTGACTTTCCTGACCACTTCAACCGTCTGAGAAATCAGTTCTGGACCGAGCATCTGCCTCTCTCCAACATCGTTCCATGCTAACGGAGATCTGCACTTCCTGCCATACAGAGCCTCGAAGGGAGCCATCTGGATACTGGCCTGGAAACTATTGTTGTACGAGAATTCCACCAGGTGCAGGTGATCCTCCCACGAACCACCAAAGTCAAGAGTACATGACCGTAACATATCTTCGAGAGTTTGTATAGTACGCTCTGACTGCCCATCTGTTTGCGGGTGATACGCTGAGCTGAACTTGAGACGAGTCCCCAAACTTTGATGAAGACTGCGCCAGAAGTGCGATGTAAATCTCGTATCCCTGTCTGATACTATGCTGACTGGCACTCCGTGAAGTCTGACAATCTGCCTGAGATACATCTCTGCTAGCTGTGCCGTCGACTGTCCAACTCTAAATGGAAGAAAGTGTGCCACCTTGGTAAGCCTGTCTACAATGACCCAAATAGCATCTCTGCCTGCCGGAGACCTGGGTAATCCAGTCACGAAATCCATGGTTATGTGTTCCCATTTCCATTCTGGGATCGGTAAAGGTTGAAGAAGTCCAGCTGGCCTCTGATGTTCAGCCTTGACTTGTTGGCAAACCAAACATCGAGAGACATACCGGGCTATCTCCCTCTTCATACCATTCCACCAAAAGTGCTGACGAATATCTCTGTACATCTTCGTGCCGCCTGGGTGAATGGAATACTGCGAACTGTGAGCCTCTGCCATGACTTCCTGTCTGATATCTCCACTGGGTACACAAAGACGCGTGCCGTGTCGAAGTGTACCATCATCATGAATGCTTAACTCTGGCCTTCTTCCTGCCTCGCACTCTGCTCTGAGCCGCTGAATCTTGGAATCTGTTAACTGTGCTGTCCGGATCCTCTCAACTATGGTGGACTGAATCTGCAAGCTAGCCATCATGGCCACATTGGAAGGGAGGACAACTTCAATTCCCATCTTCTGAAGATCTGCCAATAGCTCTGGTTGCGCCGTCAAGAAATAAACTCCGGCTCTCCGGCTCAATGCATCTGCTACAACGTTGGCCTTCCCTGGGTGATACTGCAAGTTCACATCATAGTCCACAAGTAGCTCGAGCCATCTTCTCTGCCGCATATTAAGATCTTTCTGGGTGAAAACATATTTCAGGCTCTTGTGGTCAGTGAATATCTCCACTCTGTCTCCGTACAAATAGTGTCTCCACAACTTAAGTGCAAATACTACTGCTGCTAGCTCCAAGTCGTGGGTTGGGTAATTCTTCTCATGATCACGGAGTTGACGTGACGCATAAGCAATTACCTTTCCATGCTGCATCAAAACACATCCCAATCCTCTGCCTGAAGCGTCACAATAAACTGTGAATCCTCCGGTCCCATCTGGAAGTGTGAGAATGGGAACCGTTATCAAACCTCGCTTCAGCTTCTCAAATGATTCCTGACATTCTGCTGTCCAAACGAACGGCACATCCTTGCGGGTCAACTGGGTCATCGGCGCTGAAATCCTTGCAAAATCTGAGACGAACCGCCGGTAGTAGCCGGCCAATCCAAGAAAGCTGCGAACCTCTGCCACTGAGCTGGGTACTGGCCATGCCTCGATAGCCACAATCTTCTGGGGATCCACTTCCACTCCTCCTCTGGTAATGATGTGACCCAAGTACGAAATGCGATCGAGCCAGAACTCGCATTTACTGAACTTGGCGTACAACTGGTGCTCTTTGAGAATCTGGAGAACCACTCGGAGATGCTGCTCATGCTCCGCCTCACTCTTGCTGTAGACCAGGATATCATCAAGGAACACTATCACAAACTGATCCAAGTAAGGCATGAAAATGCGATTCATGAGATCCATGAACACTGCTGGCGCATTGGTTGCTCCAAAGGGCATAACTAGAAACTCCCAATGCCCGTACCTAGACCTGAACGCCGTCTTCGGGATGTCCTGCTCTCTGACTCTGATCTGGTGGTATCCTGACCGCAAGTCTATCTTCGAGAAAACTGAAGCCCCTTTGAGTTGATCAAACAAGTCATCTATCCTCGGGAGAGGGTATCTGTTTTTGATTGTCACTGAATTCAAGGTACGATAATCAACACATAACCTGGACGTACCATCCTTCTTTTTCACAAGAAGCATTGGGGCTCCCCAAGGCGATCCACTAGCACGAATGAATCCTTTGGTTCTAAGTTCTTCAATCATCTTGTACAAAATCTCTAACTCTGAAGGCGCCATTCTGTAGACTCTCTCTGACACTGGTGCTGTCCCGGGGATCAAGTCAATGGTGAACTCAATCTCCCGCTCTGGCGGCATCCCTGGAAGCTCCTCTGGAAAGACATCTGGAAACTCATCCACTATCCTGGGCAACTGCACTGCTGCTACTGCCATCCGAAATACTGGAGGAGATGTCTCTACTGTGCCTCTGGAAAATGAAAACTCTGGCTCTCCGGGAATACTAAAGACAACTCTGCCAACATGGCAGTCTATCCTAGCATAATGGTTCCTCAACCAATCCATGCCTAGGACTACATCATAGTCTGTCATAGGGAATTCTATGAATCTAGCGGGGAACTCTCTACCGCTAACTACGATCCGACACGAGGAAAACACTCGATCTACTCCCACAAGACCATTACCAGTAAGTATATTGAGCCTCACTGATAATGACTCGGGCTCCAACCCTATCCGTGTCGCGAATCGTGCAGACATGAATGAATGCGATGCACCAGAATCAAATAATACAGATGCTGGAAGGGTGTTGACGAGAATAGTACCTGCCACTACCTCACCTGGTGCAACTTCTTCTTCCATGGTCATCATCATAGCCTGACCCCTAGCTGCGGGTCCCCTCTGCTGGAAACCCCTCTGTCGGTTCTGTGCTGGAGCCTGGGCGAACTGCTGCTGGTTCTGCTGTTGAAAGGCCTGGGCCTGGGTCGCCAATGGCCTCGGGTACTGCTGTTGCTGCTGAGGTACTGGTGCCGGTCCTCTAACCGATGGACTGGTTAGGTTGGACGAGGACGAGCTACCCCTATCCGGGCAGGCTCCTATCTTGTGATCAGCCGCTCCACAAGCCAGGCACAATCCCTGCGCCCTACGACATTCTGCCACTACATGGCCCGGCTTCCCGCAATGAGAACATCCCACCGCGGAAGACTGCTTCTGCTTCTGCTGCTGCGGGTACGTCGGGGTCGAATGCTGAACCGACGTCACTGAGGCCGCCCGCCTCGGAGTTCCAATGGTTATACCCCTAGCTGCCGGGGCTGGAGCTGAAGATTGGTTCATCTGGTTGTGGGACCGCTTCCTGCCTCCGGTCCTGTCCACAATTCTCCGGGAGGTATACTCATGCCTCCTTGCTGCTTTCAATACTGCATCGAACGTCTGGTGCTCGAACTGTTCCACAGCCAATAATATCTCCAAATGCAGTCCTTGCTGGAACCGCTGAGCCCTATCGAACTCGGTTGCCACCAAGGTGGGGGCGAACCTACTCAGCCTGGAAAACTCGGTCGCATAGCCATCGACCGTCCTGCCTCCTTGCTTCAAGTTGGTGAATCTGGTCTGCAGGTCGTACCGTGCCACCGCATCGAAGTACTTCGTCTGGAATCTTTCTCTGAACGTCGCCCAAGTGACTGGTGCCGCTAATCCCATGGCCTGAGCTGCCCACCAATCGCGAGCCAAGTCTAACAACTGTAGGCGTACCACTGCCACCTTCTCATTTTCAGGTGTCCTAGCTGCTTCTAGAACCACCTCGGTATCCTGAAGCCAAGCGTCCGCGGCAATCGCATCTTCACTGCCGTCAAAGAAGGGAGGGTTCAAGCGCTTGAAACTGTTGGCCGCTTGATTTCCTTGGGGACCTCCTCGGTTTAGTGCATCATGAACTTCCTGGTGCAAGGCGTCGCCTCGACGATCTTGGGATGCAAGCAGTTCCCTGATAAGCCCTACCAAAGGTCCCTCATCCTGTCTAGCTGGTTGAACGGGCGGAGCTTCCTGAACTAGAGGTTCTGAGCCTCCGGGAAGCATAACTCGGGAGGCTACTCCAGAGTGCTGAACTTGATCTTCCTGGCGCTGGGGTGCTTGTCGAGCTTCCTCTGGCTGGTTGGCAGGTCCGGGAGTAATGCCGCTGAAGAAGACGACATAGGGAACAATAAGGAAAGGACCAGGACAGATCAATGATACAAGCAATGTGATCAGGTCGAGATTCTCAGGGATTTGAGGATACGAGCAGAGATCAAGGACGAATATTGATTGAGACATCTAACGGTAAACCCTCACATTTCTTGATTGACAAGACCTGCATGGGCCACCACTTAAACCGTGTCACGCCCCAGAACCAGAATACTGGAGAGCGGGGGCGGACACAGCCAGCTACGTATATTGAAATAGAATACATCTCAACTATACGGTCACGGCTGTCTAGATATGAGGGTTTACTATAAGCCAGCAGTCTCTTAAGGTCAAGCCTATTGTCTCAATCTCAAGCAATTAACAGAGTTGCAAGATGTTAGAGCATCAAATATATATATATAAGGCGTCCCAAATATTACATATTGGATGATCATGAAGCTAGTCGTACAAAATGATAGGACTAGCAAGAGTTCAGTCGTACATGATCAACCCTAGGATTTGTTAATCATGTTTACAGCCCGTAGGCAGACAGTAAGTAAATGTGCATCGAGCTAACAGGTGCTCGTCGGCTAAACGCCTCAAAAGAATAATTTACATATAAGTGGGTGAAACAAAAAAAAGAAAACCCACTCGTAGCCCGGGTTCCGTCTAGTGTTCACCATTGGGCTGGAAGCTTGGTAGATCCTCGGGAGCTGCTCCGAAATCTGGCCACACAAAACCAGCTGGGTCAAACCCCAGAAAGAGCAAGTGCCACAAGGAGGCCACAAATAAGAACCAAAGCCAGCATATCAGAACATAAAGAATAAAGAAAGTGCAAGTAGTAAAGTTCACAGGGCGATAAACGACTAGGGACGTGGAACCATTCCGGGAGCCAGGTTACAATCCTTAAACCAAACAAGGACCGGGATTGTACCCCTTCGCCTGAATAGCTCAATGTCTCTACCCATTTATCGTTAGAGATAAGTAAAACAATCATGATCAAGAGTTCCAGGTGCAGGGGCTAGACAAAACTTAAACGGGGCTGGACACCATTCATTCACAATCGGCCAAGCAAGTACTACGGCTTACTACTTTAACTAACTAGGGTTATCACAAGCCTAATTACTAACAAGATGCAAGTGAGAAACTCCCAGTCCCAAGCCCTGCAGACCATCCAGTTATCCTTCCGCGGGTTGAGAGTTATAGGTGGGTACATCGCCCGGGAGACAAATGTACCCTTAGGTGACTTAGAGGGTGCAACACATGACAGTGTGCTGGAAATGTGCTCTACTCGTCGGCAAGCTACAAGTCCATTAATGCCTCCAGATAACGAGACTGCCTGTGACCGGGAATTCTCCATGTTCTAATTTGGTCTACTCATTACCTAGTCCAATTTTAGTGTGAATCCCTGGCCGTGGTACCCAGGGAGTCACCTCCTAGCATGATGCAAGACAAGACAAGTGATTTGCACAGAGCAACAAGTAGTACACCCACGGTGTCAAGACAAGTCAAGTCGAGTCAAGAGTGCGCCGCCACGGGCCACTATCAAGTGAAGCCAAGTCATACCAAGTCAGGTCAAGTTAAGTTATCAAGTCATGCCAAGTCGGGAGTGCGCCGCTACGGCCACTATATAGTTGCAAGTTACCATGTCCAAGTTATCAGGTTGTTACGAGTTACCAGTTAACAAGGAATAATTACAAGTCACAAGAAAACTCCAATCTGTGTCCAAGCGTGTCAGGCCCAGTTAAGTGAGGCAGGGAACATTAACTATCAAAAGCTCCAATAAAATCCAATATAAAATTTCGGAGAAAACATCAAATCCCAGAGGAACAGGACATACAGGGGGCAGCTGCGTATAGCAGCTAGAATGGGGAGGGGAAGGCCCCACGTGGGCATGCGTACAAGGAAGAAGGGGGAAAAAGGGGAAGAGCTCTACGCACATAAAAGGGGAAGGGGCGGCTGGGCCCTACGGTTCGTGTGGCCTGCGTACAGCCACAAGTGGCAAGGCATAATGGGGCGGGCCCACGCTGGAAAATGGGGGCAAGAGGAGGGAAAAGTTCCCCCCCCACGCGGACGCTGCGTACAGCAGCTGGGAAAGGAAACACGTAAAAAGGGGGGGGGGATTCCCTGTGTAGGATAGAACGGGGGCCCCACATAGTTTGGGAACTTGTGCAAAACAAGGAGGGGCTGCTGGCCTTGGGACAAGGGAAAGTAGATGGGCCCCACGCCATCATGGCTGAAGCTTAATTGCCTTGGGCGGCGGGATTGCACGGGACAGCGGGCAAGGAAAACCCACTACGCAGACACGCGTTGGCTGCGTACAGCACGCGTATCGCTGCGTAGAGGCACATCGTCACCGACGAGGCCAGCAAGAAGGGGAGGCTGTGTTTTTCCTTACCTCAGCTGAGGAGGAAGAACACCAAGCCAAAATACTAGTAAATTACATATCTTCTCCAATATAACACAAAATCAAGTTTTGCAAAAACCAAAGTTGTTCAAGACGAGATTCTCCTCAACATGGAAACCTCAGAAACACCAAAAATCAAAGTATTCTAGTTAGATCTAAGAAAACCGAAAACAAATACAAGTTCAGATCTAAAATTATACATTCTCCAAATCAAGATTTTCCAAATACTAAAGTTGTTCCAAACTAGCTAAATAACATTTATGAACAATAAAATCTAGGTCCTCTCTTGATGGCAAGTTGCACTTGCCTATGGTGGAGTTAAAGGGTTTTAAGAGGAAGAAGAAGAAGAGGATGCTGGTGGTGTTGATGTTAATGAAGAGAGAGAATGGTAGGTAAGGTTATTAATGGGTGGTGGTGTGGTGGAGGTAAGGGATAGTGTAGGTTAAGGGGTTCCAATGCAAAATAACCAAACCAAACCAATCAAAACCGAGCCGAACCAAAACCCGAAATACGAGAAAACCCAAAATTCTGCAAGTCGAAAAAATTAAAATACAAGCCAAAATCCAATCTACGAGTATAAATACGAAATACGGGAAATGAGGGTGACAGCCAGTCACCGTGACATAGTGTTGAGTCCCAAGGGGCGCTGCCAATGAGGCTGCGAGGCCAGCCAGAGCATCGGCCTCCAAGTTTTATAAACGGGGGACATGTTCGATGAAGAACCCGGTGAAGGTTGAAATGATGTTCAATGCGACTTCATGATAAGGGATTAAATCTTCATGGCGAACCTCGTATTGTCCCCGAACCTGGTTTACGACGAGTTTTGAGTCGCCGTAGGCTTCCAGATGGTCGATCCCCAGCTGTTGTGCGAGCTGGAGTCCCATGACGAGTGCGTTGTACTCGGCAACGTTGTTGGAGCACAGCTTCGAAAGAGAGTACGTACGCTGGATGACCAGCTGATCGGAGGAGACTAAGACTACCCCCACTCCTGCGATGATTTGGCCTTTGGGGCCTGTTCTCGAAGCGCCATCGAAGAACATCCGCCAAACGGAGCTTCCTTCGGTGACGTTGGATTCTTGGACCTCATCCGGGATATCTTCATAGAGTTTTGAGGATTCTGGGATGGGGTGTGCAGCTAAAAAGTCAGCCAGAGCTTGACCCTTGACAGCCTTTTGCGGAACAAACACCATGTTGTACGGTGTTAGCAGGATTGCCCATGTAGCCAGCCGGGAGTTCAATGATCCTGGCTTTGTCATGAGGACTCTGAGCGGATTGACTCGGGAAATGACATGAATTGTCTGACCCGAGACATAATGACGAGTCTTCTGGATGGCAAACACCAAAGCCAAGCACTCCTTTTCGACGGGGTTGTACCGGTGTTCGGCCCTGATGAGTGTTCGACTGAGGTAGTAGATTGCTTGCTCGAAGCCTGTATCGCTGTTTTGAGCCAGCAGAGCGCCAAGAGAATGATCCATGACACGGACATAGAGGAGAAATGGTTTGTCGGCGACTGGCGCTACCAGGACTGGTGGGCTTGTTAAGTAAGCCTTGATATCGTCGAAAGCCTTTTGGCACTCCTCTGTCCAGACGTAAGAGACTCCCTTCTTCATGAGCTGAGTAAAGGGTTGACATCTACCGGAGAGGTTCGCTATGAACCTCCGGATATATGCCAGACGTCCCTGTAGGCCCCGACGTTCTCGAAGGTTCTTCGGAGGGTCCATGTTGAGGATGGCTTTGGTCTTCTCAGGATCAACATGAATGCCTTTCGCTGTGATGATAAAGCCCAAGAATTTGCCGCTAGAAACCCCCAGAAAGGATTTAGCGGGGTTCATTTTGAGTTGATGTGCCCGCATGAGATCGAAGACCGTCTTCATGTCCTGTAGGTGATCTACTTTGAGGCGGCTCTTGACTGCGATGTTGTCAACATAGCGTTCGACTGTCTTGCGAAGATATTGACGGAAGATGGTGCTCATAGCTCGCTGGTATGTCTCACTGGCGTTCTTCAAGCCGAAGGGCATTACTGTGTAGCAGAAAACACCCTTTGGAGTCCTGAATGACGTGTATTTTACGTCATCGGGGAACATCTTGATTTGATTGTAGCCTGAATACCCGTCCATGAAGGACATGCGCTCAAAGCCACATGTGTTGTCGATCATCACATCAGTGATTGGAAGCGGGAATTCATCCTTCGGGCAAGCAGAGTTGAGATCCCTGAAGTCGATACAGACTCGTATCTTCCCGTTCTTCTTGGTGACAGGAACGACGTTGGCTACCCAATCCGGGTGTTGTTCCTCACGGATGAAGCCGCTGGTCAAGAGTTTGTCTACCTCCTGATCGATGGCATTCATGATGTCTGGACGGAAGCGTCGCTGTTGTTGTTTGATAGGTTTGGCATCAGGTAAGATGTTCAACCTATGCATTGCGATCTGTGGGTCGAGTCCCGGCATGTCTTCATAGCTCCAGGCGAAGACGTCGATATACTCTTTAGCCAGTTGGATTAAAGATTCTCAATCTTCTCCTTCTAGGCTTTTACTGATGAAGATGGGTTTGGAAGAAGACCCATCCCCGAGGTCGATCTGCTCGACTTCGTCTTCGGTGGGAGGTTCGCGTAACTCAAAACGAGATTCCCATTGTTCTCCTAGGCGTTGGGCCCAGGGTTCTTCTTCGAAGGGTTCCGGCGCTTGGTCTTCGCCTTCATCTTTTTGAGGTTGTGCTGACGTCATGTTAGCTGACAGCACTTTCCTGAAGACTGATCCGATGCTGGTATCGGAATCCCAAATCGATGCTTCGGACGAGTGGGAATGTTCTACGTCTTCTGCATCTGAACTCTCTGGGGTTGATGGTGGCGTGACATAGCCTAACCCCCGTCGAGTCCGATTATAGTAGTCCTATGGCTTTTCATTGGGCATCGAAAGCCGGACAGGGAGATGCCGACCCTTGCCGTAGTTTAAGCCTTTGTGGCTTTTCAGGTCGTAGCCCATCTTTTGGATGATGTGCTTTGCCGTATCTGTGTACCGATAGACTTGTACTCTGCCGGTATCAGGTTTGGGCTCGATTGACGGGAGGTCCTGATGACGCTCGACTTTGCCCGAGATGATGGTGCCTTCGTCTCGGCTCCGTGGAGGGACTATGAAGACTCCTTGAGACGGGACTACTCGATTATGATGGACGGTCGTTATTTGTGTTTGCAACGACCGTAGAGCGTTATCTAATGTATACATGGCATTCCAGTGTGGAAGACAAGAATAATTAAAAGACACTCTATTATTGATAAAATACGAGATCTTATCCCGTGGGATTACATTGTCAAAGGAGGGTGCCTCTACGTCAGCCGAGATATATTCACCAAGCTCCTCGTCTGTAAGAACTGGGGGCAGACTAGGAGAGTCCACCACAGCTTTGATTTCGGGGTCTGAGAGGGTTATATGAGCCTTCTCTGACACCTTGGATGACTGCGGCGGCTTGCCCTTGAGACGCACTTTGAGAGGCGCCTCGGCTGCGCCTCCGGTGAGTGGTGCCTTCCCTTGTAATTTTGCCACCAGGGGAGCCGATGTTTGAGGTGGCTTTCCCTTGAGGCGTATCTTCAGGGGTGCTTCGTGAGCCGGCGCTTTTCCTGATAGCTTGATGCTCATTGGAGGCGCCTTCTGGGGTGGTTTCCCCTTCAGTCGGATTTTCAAGGGGGCGTCGGGAGTCGTCTCAGGCTCCATGTCCGGCTCTGTTGCCGTCTCTGCCTCATCATCAGCATCTTTGGCTTCCTCCTCGTCAATGGGTTTGTACAAGTCGGAATCGGTGAAGTAGGCTTCAATCCCTTTGAAAGGATCGATGTCTGTAAACTCCGTCCGGATGACGCCATTAGTGGATACATACTTCATGCACTGGTAGAGCGTGGAGGGCACCACCATGTACTCGTGTAGCCATGGTCGACCGAGCAGGATATTGTAGTTGACCTCGGCATCTACCACATAACAAGTCACCTCAGTTTTGAGGCTGCCAATGTGGCACTTCAGTCGGATCTTGCCTAGTGGCTCGCTCTTGTTAGCATTGAAGCCACTGATAGTTGTATTGGAGGGCGCCAGCCGGTACATCGGGATCCCCAGCTTAGATAGCAGCGCCTTCGGGATGATGCTTAGGGAAGACCCAGGATCGATCTGAATCCGGCTCACCTTGACCGAGCCAATGTACCCTGTGTAATACAGCGGTCGGTTATGTCGGTGATGCTTGAGCAGCATGTCTTGTTGGGTGAAAGTTATGTTTGGGATAACTTCATCCGCGCAATGACAGTGCGCACAAGTAGTTGGGAGGTCTTCAGGCTGCTTGACCTGACTGAGAAAGGATCCAGCGTCCTTCAGAGCTTCGCAGAGAGCTTCTCGGGAGTCTTTAGAAAGACGCAGGAGCTCGAACAAAGACAGGCGTACAGGTGTACTGGCTAGTTGTGCCAGAATGTCGAAGTTGTGAGGCTTGGACAGCCCCGAAGCATTCTCCTTTCGTCTGTCAAAACGGGCCTCCACCTGCTTCTGCTTATTGGCTGCTGAGGGCTTAGATGGACCCTCCTCAGGGATGGTGCTAGGAGGCACCACCTCGGCGGCGGCTTCGCCGGACTGGGAGTTCTGTTGTGCACGTATTTGCACTGGAAGTGCCTCTTCTGTTGAAGAAGAGACGGTGCGGCAAGACTTGATCTTCCTGCCTTTTGATTTGGAGGTAGGGCGTACCTCCGATTGAGTCACCTCGGAGACGAGGTCGGGGTGAACCCAGAGGACCTCTCCTCAAGATATGGTGAGCGGGGTGAGTCCACTCACATTGTCATGGGTAGGTGGTAAGTTTACCACCTCCATTGTCGCCTTAGAGATGGGGACGACGCCATCTTGTGTGGTAGTTGGTGGCAAGGTGCCGAACTGAAGCAAAACTACATTGGCTGACACCGTCTTCTCTTCATAGTCGACAGAGATTACATCCGCATTGATCATGCGCTGGATGTAATTCTTGAGGACGTAACAGTCCTTGGTCGGATGTCCGACAAACCGATGGTAGTGACAGTACCTCGGGTTGTCCACTTTCCCGACTTCATCAGGCCGTTTTGGGTCCGGTAGTTTGATCTTGTCACCCTGCTTCAGTATCTCGAAAAGTTGCAGGGTGTCGTCATCATTGAATGAATAAACTTCCTTGGGTCTCGGTGCCATTGGAGGTTTCTGAGTAGGCACAGATGCGCCTTTCGAGGCATTAACAGTCAATGCCTGTTTCCCCTTTGCTTCTCGTCCGGAGCTGTTAGCTGCAGACTTTTTTCCCTTATCGTCGAAGGCGGGGAAGCTGACACCCAGAAGACGTGCATTGGCCGCCTTCTTTTCTGCAGCTTCAGCTTCGATGATCAGGGAGCTCCAGTCAGGAGGGGGAGTAGAGTTGAGCCAGAGTTTCACTGCAGGCAACATGTTCATGCTGCAAGCGGAGAGGAGCGCATGTTCTGGCATGCCTGGAGATAGCCTGAAGCAGGCCTGTAGGAAGCGTTCGATGAACACCCGAACCGTTTCCTTTTCCTTCTGGCGTATCTCTATGAGAGACGCCATCGTCATGTCTTTTTCGCCGTCATAGAAGCGGTCGAGGAAGAGGTGCGTCAGGTCGTCGAAGGACGATATGGAATTGTCGGGGAGACTGCAGTACCAGTCATACGCCACCCCTTTCAGGGCCCCGACAAAGATACTGGTGAGGAGCACGTCCTCCTTTGGAAGATGCCCTGTCTGTGACTGGAAGTATGTCAGGTACCGTCGCGGAGAGTCCTTCCCATCGTATGGGGTGAGTGTTTGTGGTTTATACTTTGGGGGATAAACCACCTTGTTCCACTCGAGGGGATAAGGCTGGGGAATGCCCATCTTCTGGCGTTCCTCTTGCCTGTTCTTGGACTCGAAGCGCTCCCGCAGGTCTTTGATCATTTCGACCACATCCTCCGTAGAGCTAGGAGTCGGGGAAGGAGGTACCATCTGGATTGGAGCGTTTGAGGGCTCCGAGGTCCGAGGTGCTTCTGTATCCGAGGGCGCCCGTTGGAGGGGCACACTCGACTCCCCATTAGCTCCTGGGTCAGGACCAGTTGAAGGTGTCCTGATCAAGGCCGACCGCATCTCAAACACTACTTGAGTCAGTGCTTGCATAGAGGCAGAGAGGGTTTTGAGACCTCCCTCTAATAAGTCTATGCGCTGGACTATGTCCTGTGACGGCGCATCAGACTCGACATCATCCCCAGCCATGTATACTGTCCTGACATGGCCAGGAGTGGATGGATGGGTTGAGGCTTCGCTTTCGGCCTCACTCTCATACGGGGGAGTTACTTTTCCTGGTGTTTGGCCACCCCCAGCCACATTCTGGAGTTCATCTTCAATAGGCGCATCTGCAAGGGTCTGATTGCCCTCAGCTCCGTCTTGAAGGACCTCTTCGTTTCCAGAACTACCCCCGGCGGTGTCCTGGAGGACATCCTCATTTTGAGGGGCATCAGGGAGACTAGCCTCGCCTTGATGATGAAGATCCGCCGCAGCTGTGCTTTGGACATCTTCGTCTTCGGAAGGAGGCTCGACAAGGGTCTGGCTACCCCCAGCTTCCTCCAAGAACTTCTTCCTCGACCGAGTGCCTTCAAACACTCCAGAGGTCAAGACAGCTGCCTTGTTTTTCCTCGGCTGGCTTTTAGATGAGGACGAGAAATTGGCAGTCGGCCTTCGGATTGATGAGGAGTTAGAGATCACGTTGCATGAAGCAACCTTTGGTTCCTCTTCTGTTGACACCTTCGTCCCGAGGCGACGTCGGAGAGGTGTCGATGATTGCAGCCGTTGGAAGACCGACTGTCTTGGTGGAGCTGCCGCCTTGCAACAACAGTTGATGGTGACCATCGCACAAGTATGCCCCGTGAGAGGCGCATCGTGCTTGTTGGTCGACTCTCCTGACCGGCGCTTGTGAGTGATCACGTTGCGCAGGTCATTGGAGGAGAGTGGTGCCTTCACACCCCCTTCAGACGTATGGCAAGGCCAAACGCCGGGGTGGTCAGGTGAGTGCTGCGCCCCCTGATCTAATACCAAGCAGGCATCACGATCAGTAGTGGGGGAACCACAACATTTGAAGTGACTTGAACGAACCTCAAACGCACAACCAGAGAAGGCGCGGGAGTTTAAGACCACCGAGTTTGCCTTACTCGACTTGGTTGTGCACGCAGTAGATGCGCCTAAGCGAGATGAGGACTTTGAAGGTCGACTCGTTGTTGGTACAGAAGCACCTGAGTCAATCTTGTACAGCTTGCCATCGGCAGCGCGCGTGATTGTAAGCGCGTGCCTCTGGCTTGCTGCTGGCATAGCACTTTTATGGCGCATGGCCCGTGCCGCCTTGGATTTCTTCGTACTAGCCCGCTGGGGCGCATAGTACTCAGCATCCAACTTCTCCTCGCCATTACAGCGAGTGAGTCTGTCAAAGACAGAGGCTTTTTGTGGCGCATCAGAGGTGATGCGCGGGGCATTGGCTGCGCCCATGCTCCGTCGATGTATCTTCCTCGCCTGAGAGGGAGATAGCTGGGGAACGTGGTCGGCCGCACGCTTCCCCAAGAGATGCGCCGCATCGGCGGGCGCACCTTGGTTGCTGAGAACGTCAGCAGGAAGGGAAGGCTGGATTGCTGCATCCCCTTCAGTGGTGGTGCCCGAGGCGTCGACGTTGCGCACCCAGGCCGTACGGATCTTTTTCGGCTTTGGCAGCCGCTTCGAAGGACTCGTACTTCCTTCAGAAATGAACTCCTCGTACGCCTGTTGATTGAGGCGCACGACCAGCATCTTGTGGGAGGAGCCCACCTTCACGTCGTCGGCCTGTGACACGACTTTCTCGGAAGAGGAGAAAGAAGGCCCCAGCAGAGTCGCCAGCTTGTTTGCCATTAAAATTGTTTGATTGAAAACTTTAATACAAACAGAACAGTATTACAATGTAGGACTTAGATGTAGTCCTAAGAGTACACTTTTGTTTAAGCTGGGTCCTTAGTGCCAATGGAGCGAGTGGTAATGCGTTGACTCCGTTGACGGGCTGACGACGGTTATCGGTTCTCTGCATAGTACTCAGCATCCAATTTCTCCTCGCCATTACAGCGAGTGAGTCTGTCAAAGACAGAGGCTTTTTGTGGCACATCAGAGGTGATGCGCGGGGCATTGGCTGCGCCCCTGTTCCGTCGACGCATCTTTCTCGCCTGAGAGGGAGATAGCTGGGGAACGTGGTCGGTCGCACGCTTCCCCAAGAGATGCGTCGCATCGGCGGGCGCACCTTGGTTGCTGAGAACGTCAGCAGGAAGGGAAGGCTGGATTGCTGTATCCCCTTCAGTGGTGGTGCCCGAGGCGTCGACCTTGCGCACCCAGGCCGTGCGGATCTTCTTCGGCTTTGGCAGCCACTTCGAAGGACTCGCACTTCCTTCAGAAATGAACTCCTCGTACGCCTGTTGATTGAGGCGCACGACCAACGTCTTGTGGGAGGAGCCCACCTTCACGTCGTCGGCCTGTGACACGACTTTCTTGGAAGAGGAAAAAGAAGGCCCCAGCAGAGTCGCCAGCTTGTTTGCCATTAAAATTGTTTGATTGAAAACTTTAATACAAACAGAACAGTGTTACAATATAGGACTTAGATGTAGTCCTAGGAGTACACTTTTGTTTAAGCTGGGTCCTTAGTGCCAATGGAGCGAGTGGTAATGCGTTGACTCCGTTGACGGGCTGACGACGGTTATCGGTTCTCTGAAGGTGTGGATTGCTCTGGGTGCTGGAGCTTGCTGAGAGGAGGAAGACGTTGAGTGTCTGTATCTGCCTCTCTGATGATTCCTTGTATGTTCGTTGTGGATTCTGTGTGTGTGTGAAGGAGACGATCCTTCTATTTATAGATTTGCAGGCTGGCTGCTCATGCGTGCATGTGGGATGCGCCGGTGTGGGGACGCCACGTGGAGGTTGCTGATGGAGGCGCGTAGATGATACGCCATGATTGAGGGGGAGAACTCTTCATACTGCTATTGTGAGCCGGCACGTAGCAGAGGGGAAGATCTTTCTGTTGCTGAAATCTTGGACGAGTTGAGTCAAAGGACACGTGTCATCGACCCATGGCTCGAAGATCTCGGATTTGGTGGGGAGAAGTAATCTGGTGAGCTGCGCCTTGATTGGGCGCAGGAGGAGGCTGCGGCTCATAACCTTTAGGGGTTACAAACTGTTTAGAGCGCATGGCTTTTGAGGCGCATGCAGGCGACTTTCCTTCTGTCTTTCGGGATCAGAGATCAGTCTGGGGCGCATGGCTTTTGAGGCGCATGCAAAGCTTCAACTGGAGACTCTTCTTCTGTCTTTAGGGATCAGTGAAGGGTCTGAGGCGCACGGCTTTTGAGGCGCATGCTGGTTTGGACGCATGGCCGTAGAGACGCATGGCAATTTGGACGTATGGCCATAGAGGCGCATACGGATGGCCACGTGGCAGTAGCCGTCGGAATAGAGTCATGATGATGCTGACGTTGCCGACGCTTCGTTCTCTAAAAAAGCTGTCAACTGTTCAGACTTTGGGAAGCGTGCAACCAACTCTGGTGTCAGTTCAGCATTTAATGTTTGTGACGTTCGATGGACAGCTGAGTGGGCACATTGGTTGGTGTTCCACTCGGTATGGAGATGTGAGGGGGACGCATCCTCTGTGATGCGCCGGGTACTGTAGGGCACACCTGTGTGATGTGCCTGATGCTGGAGGGCGCATCCGTGTGATGCGCTGTTTGGCTGGCGCATCCGACATGTCCTTTAATAATGCGGCTGTCTCGCTCCTCGAGTGCTATAAATAGCCGTTTGGCTGAATTCGAGGCGTCCGGTTCATCCTTTTAATGCAAATTCATTGCACAGAATTCGGAGAGTCATCCACTTGGCGCATGGGTTTGATTTGCCCGGCCTATAAATAGTGGCATGGAGAGAAGGTTTGCTCCTCGTTCCCTCTCGTACTTCCAACATGAACTTGGATATGCGGGTGCATTCTGTTGACGAAGTGCTCCCGAGGGTGAAGATGAGACGTCGTGTTGTCTTCGATGCACTTGAAGGTGACTGTTACATCCAAAAGACGGAGTCGAGGGCTTCTGAGGCAGACGGAAGGTGCCTGTTGCATCCAAAGATAAGGATGTTCGGGCCTCGTCTTCGTTGTTCCGGAAGAGCCGTAGATCAGAATGGCGGTGCTAGGTTCTCTCTTCCTTCAAAGTGGGTGCCGCCCACTTTGATTGTGTTGAAAGCTCCTTGTGCCATGATTTCGATCACGGTCTTCCTTGGTCTTTGGAGGCTCTTTCGAAGCCTCCCCTGGCCACAGCTTTGCCGTGCTCTTCTCTTCCTTGGTTCCAGCCAGAGGGTTAAATGCTTTGTGTAATCGAAGCACTTATCAGGTGACCCTGGCTGGAAGAGCAGCACATAACTGGGCTCTGCTCGGCCAGGTGAGCCTGGTTGGAAGAGTTGCACATGACTGAGCTGCTGAAGGGATGCACATAACTGAGCTGGATGCACATAACTGAGCGTTTGAAGAGATGGTGGGATGCGCCTGGCTGGAGGCGCATGGCATCTGCTGCGCCTAACTGACAGCGCATGGTGACTGCTGTGCCTATCGGAAGGCGCATGGTGGTTGCTGCGCCTATCTGGAGGCGCATGGTGGCCGCTGTGCCTATCTGGAGGCGCATGGTGGCCGCTGGCTGTAGATCTAGGATCTTTCTTTTGTTGAAATTCTCCTTTGTACAACCTTTTCTAGCCATGTAATAGACTTTTATATATAAATAAAAAGTCCTTCTTCGAATGGCTTATTTGATTTTGCTGTCTGAGTTCTGGCGCATATAGTGCCTGGCGCATGGGCTTTCTGGCTGTGAAATTCCATGCTTCTACAAGAATGTGTCGGTATATTGTACCCGTTAGCGAATAGATATGCAGCAGAAGGAATATCCATGTAATGTTCCTCTCCAGTAGTCTGATCGGCGCACGGAATGCTTGTCAATAATTCTCCAACTGTATCTGGGCTTATTAATGTCACGACCCGATACCCAAATTGTTGGGCCGGGCCGAGC
This sequence comes from Iris pallida, assembly GCA_029216955.1. Classification (NCBI taxonomy): domain Eukaryota; kingdom Viridiplantae; phylum Streptophyta; class Magnoliopsida; order Asparagales; family Iridaceae; genus Iris; species Iris pallida. The sequence goes on along the minus strand of JANAVB010003599.1, from coordinate 9,399,442 downwards.
CATGTCCAGCCTACGCTTGTTAAAGCGTAGTAAGCTGTTCTAAGAATAGACAATAAAGGATCTAAGCTGCTAACAGTTCTAATATCACAATTAAAGGTTCATCACAACACAGCATCTATAAGCGAAAGTAAACAAGTACAGACTTAATAATACACTTCCAAGTATCTAACTAGAGACAAAGTCCAGTATCCAAATATAAGTACAGACCAAAATCTAAGTCTCAAAACACATGAAAGATATCTAAGCAAGGTTCCCCGCTGGGACCTCTTCTGGAGCTAAGGCCAGGTCCTCAAATGCAGTACCATAATATGAATCTCATAGCATTTTCTCATCGAAAAGTGAACCTACAACGTTATCCTGTCAGGACGGGAGCAAGTACAACCTCTACAACTAAAGTACTGAATATATAATGAAAGAGATGTACAACAAAAAATATGATATGATATGTCTATAAAACAGGAAATACTGGAAACATGGCCTCATGGTACAATTGGGATCACAGTATCATAGTAGCATAGGGAACATGGCATCTCATAGTCTATCATGGCAAGGACACATATGTCATAGAGACAGATGCATATGTAATGTTTAAAACTGTAGCAGGTACGTGATCATCAATAGGTGTAAAATGTACTGTGGTACAAGTATATAAAATGTACTTCCGTACAAGTAAAACAAGCGATAGATGTACATACGTACAAATATAGCTGGTGCGCCTACGACAAGGTATACATAAAATGTCAACCTTGCTCGGTACGTACGTACGAGTAAGGGGGTATGATCACGTACGCTACTAACAGTTTCCCCATAACCTATATTCTATCATGTTTGAGATACGAGAACAGTAAAAACATGTGAGAGATACTGGAAGTAGTATAAGCATGGTGGGTACTGGGATCAGTATAAAACATGTGAATACTCAGAGCAGTATAAAGTATAGTGAAACATGTACTGAGAACCAGTACGAAGCATGTGAAGATATAGGAACTGTCCTAAGCATGTCAGGTACTGTAAGTAATACAACATGTGAAGATATAGCTTGCTACCTCAAGTATCAGTATTTTAACATGGTTAATACATGCTCTAGCATTAAAAGACAGTAAATGAGTTTGTAGATATACTTGCCTCGAGAAAACAAGAATACTAGTACAAAGATATAGATGTCCGGTGTCCTGTCAATAATGATATACAACTCAGTTCTAAGCTATGTTCAATATTACACTAGTGGTGAGATACGACTCCTAACTGGATACTAGCCAAGTGGGAACCTAGCATAAAAGTCCAATGTGGAGTGCCACTATATCCAAACTAATTTTCTAGGGTCTTTACACTAGTGTAGTAGGTGGTCCAATACTACAATAACTCAAAACAACACAAAACATTGCAAGTCGTAACTATTCAATAAATAAATCAAACTGTACACTATGTTCCAACAATTTTTGAGATAGACAAAAAGCTTAAATATATATAAAATAAAGTACCAAAATGATCCTTGTTAATTATAGAAATTTATACTAATTTTTCAGGAATTTATAAACCCTCATAAATATTTATTAAAAATCAGCAAACACATGTATTCTGAAAATGAGTTCTGTTTTCCTATTTTTATAAAATATCAAAAGTACTTATTAAATGCTGGAAAAATTATAATAAATTAGCTAAATTAACATAGTATTTAAATACAATTTTTCTCAGATTTTTACAGCAATTAAAATATATATAAAAGTTCAAAAATAGAAAGTAACAATTTCTGGAAAAAATAATTAATTATAAATTAAGGATGATACATAAGCAAAATCTACAGATGTTGTCGGATGATAAAATAAATATCACCAATGTGTCCAAAATGGTCAAATTAGCTAGGATAGCCTACCCATAAGTCCAATTTAGACACAGGGGCAAAACGGTAATTTTGGGTCAAAATGATGTCCGCCGTTGGACACACTTTGCACCGAAAGACGTGTCGAGATAGAAGTCTACAAAACCTAGCAAATTATATGTCCACGAATCCAGAATGATGATACGAATCCAACAGTATATCCGAAATAGGATTCCGATGTGCCGATCTCAAAATAATACGTTAACGCGGACACTTGGAATCCAGTTTACACCGAAATGCGTGTCGGAGTAAATGTCTTCAAAACTCAGCAAATTATATGTCAACGTGTTCAGAATGACGATACGAACTCAACGGTATATCCGAAATGGGATTCCGATGAGCCGATCTCAAAGTGACCCGTTGACTCGAAAAGTGGGACCCACTTTGCACCGAAATGCGTGCCAGGACCCACGTTCTCCAAATCAAGCAAACATTATATGAATACATGCCAGAACGACGCCAAGAGTCTACTGGTGGTGTCAGAAATTAAATCCGGAGTCCCGGGTTCAAAAATGGAATTTAACAAGTGCAAATTAAAGAATTCGAACGGCCAACTTTGGCGTCGAATTCGACCAACCAAACGTGCTTAAAATGAAACAAAACTTAAAGGAGACAGGAAGATGGTTATACCAACTGTGCACAGAAACTGGTAGCGTGCCAACCGGAGCTGCGACGACGAAGATACGAACCCGCGAAGTTGGCGTCACAAAACTGTCCAAAAACAGTACAATTTAAAACGTCAACTTGGTGGCCAGTTTTGAGGTATCAAACGACGAAATTAACGGACGAAAATTGAAGGGAGTGAAGATGATTGCGACGGAGCAAAAATTTCGCCGATCCAACGGTCGGGTCTCCCAGAAAATCCGTACGAAGTTGCTGTCCCGAGACGCGAATTCTGAAGTTTGAAATTGCGCGTCACGGCGAAATTTCGACGTAAATGCACAAATAGCCTATTTGGCTCGTCCAGGAAGGTGGTGGTGGCCAGGGGGTGTTCGTCGGAGGCTCACGCCCGAGGGGGGCCGGCCACAGCGACCGTGCGGTGCACAACGGCGGCCCGCACGCGCATGCGCACCGCTGCTGCTGCCGCTTGCTGTTGCAGCTGCCGCTGCATGCTGGTCGCGTGGGGGAGGGGCTCGCTGGCCTGGTGCGGCGGCTGCTCGGCGGGGTACGGCGGCGGAGTGGTGGTGGAGGGGATGGTGAAGGTGGTGTTGTATGGTGGTGATGGTGATGAAAGTGGTAGTGGTGATGGTGGAAGTGGTGTTGATGGAGATGATGATGGTGAAGAATGGAGGAGGAGGAGAAGGAGGAGGTGGTGGTGTTGCTCATGGTGGTGGTGGCGGCGCGGGTGATGCTCGGCCAGGGTGGTGGTCGGCTGAGGAGGAGTGGGGGCTGTGGTGGTGGTGTTGTGTGTGTTGTGTTGAGAGAGTGGGAGAGAAATATATGTGTGTGTATATATATAATATAAAGAGAGAGAGAGAGAGAGTGGGATATTATTTGAATGAGAGGGAGAGAGGAAAAATGAGGTCGGTCCAGGGGGGGTTCGGCTGTGAGGTGGAGGGAGGGTATAGGTGTAGGTGTAAAGTGAGGGAGAGAGAGTTGTATACATATATATATATATATATATATATATATATATATATATATATATATATATATATATATATATATATATATGTATATATATACATGAGATATTTGTAAAGTGGAGAGAGAAAAAATAGATATTTAAAATAGGGAAAATAGGAAAATTATGTGGGATATTTATGCAGTCATGAGAGAACAATATGGAGCTTGGGTTCGGGTTCGGTCGAGCCGGGTCGGGCCAAAATCGGACAGGGGGCAATATTCGAATTAAAATGGGTATTTATAATCATGGGTAAATAAATAACATGCGGGGACTCAAATAAATGGGACACAAGCGTCATGTGGGTAGTAGGCTTCATGTGGGCCACGTCCATACTTTGGGTCGACTAGGTTGGGTCGATGTCGGGTTCTAAAATTAAATTGGAAATTAAATCAGGTTTTACGGTAGAAAATAAATCGGCCTAAATTGACCCGAAAGTTGTGCGAAGAAAATGAAGCACAAAATGGAGTGTCTGAGTGGGACACGAAGGTCATGGGTGGAGAGCGCCTCGAGTAGATCATTCATGAGAAGTTAGTTCTGAGAAAATGACTGGTCTGGTGCTCCTAAATTAAAAGTCACGGTAACGTGCAAACGAAGATCAAAAATAAAAGTGGGAATAATTATTCAACGGTTAATTGGTCTAAGTTGATCCGAAGTTGTGCAATACAAAAAGAGCACAAGGGAACGAGTTCAAGTGGGACATGATATATCAAAACGAAGATAATCTTGTCTACAACAAAACTCGTGAAGAGAGTTTACAGAGATTGGCATCCCTGACGCGCCAGAAGTTAAAGTCACGGAAAGGTACATTAATGATCTAAACAATTAAATAATAAAACATTTATCGAAAATAATTTATTCAGAAAAATAAAAAAATAAACCCTAAAATTCAGGAGGCTTACAAGTAATTTGCTGTAGAAGGGAAGATGAGACTCCAACTCCTCGTACAACTCTGCTCTAACCTGCCTCCATCCGTCTTTAACGGAGTAGCCTAGATGTCTTGCAAGGGCGTGGTACCCACAATTTCTATCTTTAGGCACATCTTCAATAGACCAAATGTACTCCCGTATCGTAGGATTAAATATATGAATGTACATGTCGAATGTGACACCAACTCTTGTTTTCTGTTTCTTCCGTTGAATAGGAAGCTTGTCATTCCTCTTTGGACACACGAACCTTTCCATGCTTCTTTCAATATGCTCAAATAATGATAGTTCTCTTCTAGTAGACTCGAGCTTCTTCTTCTGTGTTCTTGTAAGTCTTCTTGGTGGTCTACCCTTCGGGGCAACGATAACAGATGGCTCCTGCACATGACTGCTTGCCGGGTGGGCAAGTTCTTGAATTTTACGTTCAATAGACTTCCTCTCAGGTTCTAGTGCAGCACATCATCTTGCATGAAGAAGTTTAACTTCTGGCAAGGAAAAGAAATCGTCGTGACTCTCCACCCATAGGCATAACTGACAATTGTCTCCAACGTTAATCAACGACCACTACTAGAATAGGTCTGCCTTGACGTCGATATTCGTTGATCTCATGAGCACAAGGAAGGTCGAGAGAATGTCGATGTGTACAACCACATTCTTCGGTATCAATACCAACTGAATTTGCCCGAGCAATCTCATCAAATATAAACCCCAAAGCATAGTGAGACAATACATGGATTAAATCAGACAAAAGTTTCTCTTTCCTATGTTCGTGCTTTACAATATTCAGGCTCATCTGAAATGAAGCCTTGATCTCGTTCACCGTCGAGTTGGTCATTAGATTAATCGACTGCCAAATTGACACAAAACCGCCGACCGATGAACGTATATATTTCTTCAGTTTTGAGTGTGAACCTTCGGCACGGTTTGTAGTGGTTGTGCCGTAATGCTTCACCTTATTCGTCCATGCTAAGACGAAATCTTCTTTAAATGGATCAACCCATGTGTCTTTGATATAAGATATACATGGCTTGTTGCTACTTTTCCACTTCTCTTTGAACTCCAACCACGCTTTGTCAAAAGTGTCTACAGTACTTGCTCGCCAAACAAGGCCCCAATCGTCGTAGAATTCTGTGAAGCGGTCAATATCAAGTTTGCCGTCTACTTTTTCAAACCTGCTCTTGCATTGTGCTTGAATATTTCGATTAATATGCCATGTACATAGTAGTCTACGAGCATGAGGAAATACGATATCTATAGCATTCATCAATGCATATTCTCGATCGGTGACAAAAACAGACGGCTCTTTGTGTCCAGTATAAAGTGTCTTCAATTTGTTCAATGCCCATGTATAGTCATCTACTGTTTCATTCTTCAAGAAACAAAATGCAACTGAAAATGATTTACCCGTTGACGTGAAGCCGACAATGTGGAAGAGTGGCATCTTGAATTTGTTAGTCTTGTACGTGCAATCAGCCACCAAGACATCGGCAAAGGACCGTGCCAAATGCGTACACTCCGGATGCGCCCAAAACATAGAGGTAATTTTATTGGACGGCGGATGTCTTCTATGGTACTCCACATAGTGATTGTCGGCAAGTAACTTCAAAACTTGTTGCATCGCCATTCTTCCTCTTAGGGTATTTGTCCTCGATCTCGAGAGTGCATTGTAGATTGTCCTCATTGTTGACTTGTTCTGTTCATTCTTCTGGCGCACCGCGGAATAAATTTGCTTCGGGCCAACTCCGGAGCAGGACAATTCTTCAACTAACTTCTTCTCCTGTTCGTTCAACCTTCCGGCATAGGGATGACCGGTAAGTGTCTCCACCACCGTATGATTGTGCATTCCATTTCTGACATCAACTGTCCACTTTCTATCATTTTTTGAGATAAGCACAATCTTGAAAGGACAATCGCACTTTCTGGACCCTACCGCCTTCTCCGGGACTTTTTTCCGGGCACATTCTTCTTTCCTTCGATGAAGCCTAAATGTCCCACCTCTTTCGCATCCAAGATCAGCAGTTTTACGACACGACGGGCCTCGTAATGACCTTGAAATGACAAGGACTGTGTTTGCTTGCCTTCCAACTTGTCTGCACCATTCTAATGCTTCTTCATAAGATTCAAATGCGACATCCGTTGAGAATATATTACTCAAGTCAATGGAAATAGGAGATGGTAGGCCCTACATTTAATTTCAAAAAAAAATTGCCAATCACAATTGTTTGCAAAAACAAAAGTATGAACTTTATTAATACAAACTTTGTAAAGAGATTACAAGAATTCTAGAAAAGTACAACTGTAGGAATCCAATATAGAAGACGATTGCTTTATCCCTTGGACGATGTGAACTTTGAAGACGATAGCCTCGGAAGTTGAATTTGAAGGCAAAAGCCTCGGAAGAATGCAGCAGCACTTGGGCAAGAACTCCTGAATTCTCTGATATTTCTGAACTTTATGTCTGATCTCCTTGAATGAAGACTTGAAACTCTATTTATAGAGTTCTGGAAATAACTAACTTTTAGTTATTCTGAATGGCGTAAGTTGAATTACGCAGGCACTGGATTGTGCAGCATCAAACTGCACAGGCAGTTGTCTGGTCGTGGGCCAACTATCTTGGACACATGGCATCATTTGATTGAAATGCGCATGATCGTGTGCAGACGGTTGCCACGTAACGAGCAATTGATAGCATGAATACCACGTGTACTTTTGTTAGTTGTCATGATGAAGTGCGCCACATGAGTAGCGCTGACTTTGGATTGCGCTAGGATGGGCCGCACTGAGTTGGATTGCGCTGCAAACAGATTGCGCTGCATGTATAGCTGTCCTCGAGCGCCGTGCTGTACAATAAATAAACAGTCGCCTCGTTCTTTGTGCTGTCAGTTGTCAGAAGATTTGATTTTGTCAGGTAATGATGACAAGGCCACGTCAGCTTTGTGCAGTTGAGAGTGAGCGCAGTCCAGTATGCGTAATCTGAATCATGCACAATCTGATGTCTGCGCAGTTCATTTGAAAGTTGTATTTCTTGATTTTTATGATTTTGTTGATGGGTACAACTTGATTTTTAGGACCTACAATACCCCTTCAAAGTTTTCGAAAGTTGAACTTATTCAAAATTTCGAAATACTTTGAATTTTCAATCAAGTTGCGCATGTGTTGAGCTGTCTGCGCAATCGGATGAATCAGCCCTACTTTTTCGGCGCAATCTGAGGCGGCCGTTACTCCTTGAAAAACTATAAATAGTTCTCTTCGATCTTACTGTCAGTCTTTACTTTGCTTTCATTGTGTTTGTAAGAGAGAGAAGTCCCGAGCCTATTCCTCTTTTCTTCTCCGTCGAACTCCATGGCCCCCAAGCATTCCTCTGCCGCCGCCAAGGGCAAGGCCCCCGCCGAGTCTTCGGCTAGGGTTGTGCCTCGTCCTTCTCGACATGAGACTGCACATCCTGCTTTACGAGGTAGACGACCCAATCGAAAACTCTTTTTAGAGTTTTTCGACTTTACTGATCTTCTAAATCCATCTTTTTTTAGAGATGTGATCATACTGCGCTATCCTTTTTAGGGTTTTGGTTGCACAAACTAGTTATTCTTTATTTTTATGAAGCATATCTTCTTGCGCAATCAGTTGAACTGTGCTGGCGAAAGTCAGCACAATCTGCTGATTTGCGCTAAATTGCCAGCGCAATCTGATACTGGCGCAAACTGATGGTTGCGCAATCTGATGGTTGCACAATTTGATGATACTATATTTGATTTTACTTGTGCTGAATTTCTGCTTTCTCTGTTTGATGCAGTTGATACCAGAGAAGATCCTGAATATGAAACTTTTGTAGGAACTCTTGCAGAATCAGAGTTTAAAGAGGACTTGTCCCACGTACTTTTCCCACAATATGCCCTTCCATCCTCTCGCCAAACTATTTTGATAGCACAAGACAATGAGACTCTGTTAAGCCTGATGAATGGGCAACCATTGCAGACAGCTGATGCCATCACCCACAAAAAACCTATGTTTTTGTTCGGTGAAGCCATCGACAAAAGTTCTCAACCAAGACCACGTGTTGAGCAGAGAACTTTCCAAAGAAAAGAAAGATTGGGCTTGTTACCAGATATTGCTAGATGTCTTCCTTTGGCACGATATGCTCATGCCAGCCATCCCAGGAGGATGGAATGGGACATCACTCCTCTTCAGCATGCTCGGACAGGAAAAATCTATGTCAAGAAGGATCCGAAAAATAGAGATATGTTCTATAGTTCTTCTGAGCGACACAGTACTTTACTCAGAGGACTGAAACCAGGATGCATCCCTCCGGAGAATTCTTCTCTGTTGTTGCCTGTGAGGACTTCCATCTTTGCAAATGAGTACGCAAAGGCTGAAGGCAGTTATCCGGATCAAGACATCCGGTTGACAGGTCTGGTAAACCCAGACATCAAAAGATGGAGCTGTATAGCCAACTGGATACTGGTCCAGTTTGAAGATAAACTCAGAGAGATCGAATTGTATCATATGGTACATGCTACCGTATATGGCTTCTTTCCGAATCCTCATCTGTTTTTGGCATTAGCAGAGAGGTACAACTATAGGACAGGGACGTTCATTACGCCCTGCGGGAAGATAGGATTGGCCCTCCACGAGATGAAGTATATCTCGTATTTACCAATGGCAGACTCCCCTTATAAGGAGTACGTTCCCACTAACAACAAATTAGATAGACTTCGTCGAGAGAATTCGAAGATGGTGGAAGTCTTCGATGAGTTGCTATGCCATTACAACATATGCTCTCTCTCCTACAAAAGTGGCTCGTCTGGCACATGCTATTCTTCAAAATGGTTGACTTATCTTTTTCTCAACCATATTATTGAGAAAAAGGCAAAAGATCATGATTCGTGCAACCCAGATTTCTTCCAACCCCTCAGCAATAGTGAAGTGATAAAACTGATGGAGGAAAATAAGAGAATGGATATCAAAGTCAATGATGAACATCAATATCCTCCTCTTAAGGCGGGAGATTTTGTTGAGAGCTTTGTAAGAATGGGCTACAGGTCCATGTCTAAAGAAGCCCAGCTAGCAGGATTTCTGACATACTAGCTCCGCCGTTTCGTCATGCCTGGGGCAAGTGCTGTAGACCGCTTCCACCGAGGCATCCTTTTTGCTGCTGTTCGGTTAGTCTTCGGCTACCGGATGGATCTACTGTCAGCGATGACTTGCAGAATAAATACGGGTCTTCGTCTGTATGTAGATTCCATGCTCAAGGGTAAGTGTGATAAGGGGAATTTCCCCAGACTGGAATTAACTTATACTTACTTATTCGGATGGTTACTCCTGCACCATCCATCTTTGATGAATCCTGCCATGGGAGCAGTAGGCGGCAGTTTTCTGCGCAGATTCTCACAGAGCAGGTGGATATACACTAGTCTGAGGGACTGCAGACGCACTCTAAATCTCGACAGAGGATGGAATTTTCTTTGCTCTCCCCCTCCAACGGGTTATGAAATCATGGCACCAAATATGGTCGACCTTGGGAGGCAACCAATAGGTCGAATAACTTTTGAATGGTTGAAGGCGATCAGACCATCACATCTGGTATACAGATTTGAGGAGGAATGCTATTTGGAACCATATTTACCGAGTCGCTTTGCTCGTCAGTTCGGATATGACCAGTTCCATGTGGGCAATGCCATAACCTGCTTACAAGGAAAGGGATACTTGATCGACGGTGCCAGAGCGTGGGCTTACTACAATGCTCGAGACACACGAGCAGTGTTCTCGATGCTACATAAGAATAATAATGGTCCAAGAATGCTGTATACATATTCACAGTTTTACACTGCTGCGAATACTTTTGCCGAAAACTATAGCCTCGTTGATAGTTTTGCAACGGCAAATCGTCTGAAGAAGGGAGCAACTGACACATTGGCTCCCAATAATGATGAGGAACATGAGCCAGTGGACGATCCATTGGAAGCTTCCAGAGAAGCCAATTTCCCTGAGGAAGTTAACCAACCTTTAAGAATCTCTCTAAAGGTAGTTAAATCTCCGGTCAAGGAGAAAAAAAGAAGGAGAGAAGAGCCTTCTTCCCCAGCTGTGAAGAAGAAATTGATCTTGGAACATTCTTCAGAGAAAATTACTACGAGATCCCAATCTCGGCAGCTTGCCGAGACAACCCGAGATGAAGCAGCTACACCAACCTCTGTTCAGAAACAGGTTGAGGTAATAACTGTAGAGAGTCCTGAGAGGGCCTCTGCATAGAAAGAAGCAACTGGCCCATAGAAGAAGAAAAAGAACAGTTTCTCCTCCTAGGCAAGTCTTGTCTTCTATAGTGGTGAATGCTGCAGCCGGAATCACTATGTCATCTTCCACTCCTGTTTCTGAGTCTGGGCATAGAACTCCCAGTCCAGAACAGAGAGAGGAGATCGAGCAGAGGGAAGAGCTGGACCAGAGAAATGAGGCCGAAGAGCCCAGAGACAATATTGTAGAAGAAGAGCATGACGCCGTACGATCTCCTTCACCTGCTGTGGAGACTACTCAACCTTCTGCCACACCGGGAGCAATCCGCGAGAAGGAAGATCGTAAAATAATTGACGCATTAAATGACTGCGACTTCGGCTTGCAGGATTATGTTGATTAAACCGCTGCAACTGCCAGTGGAGAGGCACCGGAAGAAGCTGACAATGAGGAGAGTTCACCATCCGAGGACATTGAGGATACACAAGATCCTGAAGGGGGTGATGAAGAGCATGTGTCTCCTGTAGCTGTTGACGACACATTGAATGTTGAGGTGCAGATATCTCCCGAAGGTGCTGATGACACTTTAGATCCTGAAAAGGATGTTGAAGTGCAAACATCTCCGGACATGATAGCAGATGAAGAAATAGCTCTGGAGGAAACTCCCGCTGTTAATCCTCAAGGTACAGAATGAAATTAGCAATCTTTTTTTAAATAGATTGACAGCTAACATCTTTATTTGTATTCCATACAGAAATCGAATCTTCTCCAGCACCTCCAGTGTGCATGGACATAGTGCTTGCGACGACGATTGCTAGTAGTAGTCGCCATTTATCTTGTGGTTCCGAAGCAGGAAGTAGTCAGGCAGTCATGTCTGAAGCTACTTCTGCTCAGCTAGAATCTGTCCCAACAGATGATAGGCCAGTCGCCGAATCGAATCATGGTAAGACTGTTTTTACTTTTGATTCTCTTTGACAATAGTAAATGACAGGCAAAATGACAGTATTTAATTTTGCAGAGGAACAACCAGGAGAAGCGACCAGCTCCACTTTAGTTCCTTTATTCAAAGAGCCTTCCATTCAAATACAAGAAATTGAACGTCCTGCTGCCTCGTCATCAATATGAGTAGCTGCGACTCCTGGTGCTTTGGCAACCAATCAGTTCATCGTCAAGTCATTTACCAAATTCTTCTTTGACTCATTGGGGCCTTTGATAAAGAGGGTGATGGAAAAGAAAGATGTTGATTTTTACACTGTTAGAGGTCCAACTTCTTTCTTAGTTAATGCCATCCGCGAGCAAGGTGACGAGGATCAAGCCATTTTTCTTGATCACATATTGGATGAGCTGGAGACCTTAACAAAGAGCTACAAAGAGCTGAATAAGGGGGAGGTAGAACCCTTAGTTCAAGCGGAATTTGAACGGATGGCTCAGGAAGCTGCAGTTGAGAGAGTCAATTTTCAGATTCTCTTAGATGCTTTTGCTACTAAATATGCTGAGTACAATTCCAAGGTGGAATCGGTGACATCTACTGCTGAAAGAAAAGAGAGAAGAATTGCTGAACTGAGAGCGGAGATTGCCCGTCTTCAAGAAGAACTGGAAGATGAGGTTACCGAGCATCAAACTGCAATCCAACAACTCGGTGCTCTAACCCAGGAAAGAGACGAATATGCCGCAGCTCATAATGATGAAATCACTCGTAGAAGGGTAACCATGCCAACTTTCAACGAGAAATCTGGGATGGAAGAGGCCAGGAAGAGAGTGATGGAATCCCGCGAAGAACGACTGCAGACTCTGAAGCAACAGATTACTGGCTTGATGACACCACCAGCTTAGTAGAAAAATATCTTGTATCTTCTTGTCTTTTGCAGCATGTATGTTTTTGTAATGTCTTAAATTTCAATCAATAAAAAGATATTTTATTATGGCTCTATTATTTATTGCATATCTTGTTCAGATATAAATAATAGCGATAGAAAATATATGCAGAGGTACAGGACATGATATATTTCTTGATTAGAAAATAATTATATTCATTATATCTGCTCAGAGGTAATGTGGACGTGGCAGAATATAATTTATTGAATATTATTATTTCAATAGACAACTTAATCAAGAATGACAAGTTGCTGATGTGGATGATGAATGATAACAAATCATCAAAAATGCGTGAACGAAGTGAATCGTCGGGACGAACGGATGAACCGTCGAATGGGTGGAATGAACGGACAAACCGTCGGATAGATGGAATGAACGGACGAACCGTCGGATGATGGTAATGAACGGATGAACCGTCGGATGATGGTAATGAACGGGCGAACCGTCGGATGGATGGAATAAACGGACGAACCGTCGGATGATGGTAATAAACGGATGAACCGTCAGATGATGGTAATGAACGGCCGTCAGATGAATGGAATGAACGAATGAACCGTCAGATGATGGTTATGAACGGATGAACCGTCGGATGATGTTAATGAACGGATGAACCGTCAGATGATGGTTATGAACGGATGAACCGTCAGATGATGGTAATGAACGGACGAACCGTCAGATGATGGTAATGAACGGATGAACCGTCAGATGATGATAACGAACGGATGAACCGTCGGATAGATGGAATGAACGGACGAACCGTCGAATGGATGGAATGAACGGACGAACCGTCGGATGATGGTAATGAACGGATGAACCGTTAGATAAATAGAATGAAGGAATGAATCGTCAGATGATGGTTATGAACGGATGAACCATCGGATGATGGTAATGAACGGATGAACCATCAGATGATGGTTATGAACGGATGAACCGTCAGATGATGGTAATGAACGGACGAACCATCAGATGAATGAAATGAACGAATGAATCGTCAGATGATGGTAATGAACGGATGAATCGTCAGATGATGATAATGAACGGATGAACCGTCGGATAGATTATGTCGCTTCATTGTTTGGAGAATCTCTGCCTATAAATAGAACAGAAATCTGGCAGGAATGACCACTTCCACTCTTCAACATAAAGATGTCGTCTGGAAATGCATCCAAGAAGGCTGAACTCGCCCCGAAGGTGGAAGCGGGCACTGAAGAACGTCCAGCCAATGCAGACAGAAGCAGGCGAAGGTTCGTCTGCACCCAAACCACCACGGGATATCCTGGATTTTCTGCTTGAACCAGAAAAGACTGAAGAAGAAGAGGCCATGAGGATAGCTGCTTGCAAGTTCCTGGTGGGTTCCAGCAAGGATGTTCTTGGCTCTTTTGCTGATTATGTCTTTGATAAGGACGGTAGTGGTCCGCGTCCCAATGTTGAAAAGGATGATAGTGACCTTCCTTGATATTATGTAACATCGTTTATAATGAAATAAAAATCAAACTTTATTTATAAAATGTCTGATCATATTTACATAAAATATCCGTTACATTTATACATAGTATTTTTTGAGGAATTTGCCATTGATAGGCATCATTGCAACTCGACCATCCAACTCTGAAAGTTGATAGGCTCCATTCGAAAAGACTTTGCTAACAATGTAAGGACCTTCCCACTTCGTATCGAACTTGTCTTTGCTCATGTGAGTCATAGTCATAGGATGTCTGACTGTTAGAACAAGTTCTCCTTGCTGAAAGGCTCTGACTTTAACTTTGCGGTTGAAAGTCTTTGAGATGCGAGCTTGATATAACTCAATATGCTGTTGAGCCAATAGCCGCTTCTCATCGAGTGCTTCTAATTCTTGAAGTCGAAGAAGATCATTGTTCTCTGTAGTGAGCTCATTAGCAATGGCGATCCTTAAGGACGGAATTTGAAGTTTTAGAGGTAGAACTGCTTCACAACCGTACACCAAAGAGAAGGGTGTAAAACCTGTAGGATTGCGGACCGTAGTTCGGTAAGCCCAAAGATATTCACCAAGGTTTTCACTCCAGTTTCGTTTGTTAGTAGATACAAACTTCTTAAGGAGCTTAATGATAGTTTTGTTGAAGGCTTCGGCTAAACCATTAGCGGCAGGATCGTAAGCTGTCGAAGCGATATTGTCAATCCGATGATCGTCACAGAACCTTATGAACTTTTGGCTGATAAACTGAGGTCCATTGTCATGGATGATTCGTCGAGGTACACCAAATCGATAGATGACATGATGTTTGACGAAGTTGATGACACTGCTGGTCTTGACTTCAGCCAAAGGTATAGCTTCAGCCCACTTGGAGAAGTAATCGATTATTGCCAATATGAACCGATACCTCTAGAAGAAGGAGGATTGATGGAACCTATAATGTCCATGCCCCAAGCTTCAAAAGGCCAAGAAGAGGCAGTCGGATGAAGGAATTCCGACGGTTGGTGGATGAAATCTGTATGGATTTGACAAGCTCGACATTTCCTTGCGTAATCGATGGCATCTGATACCATAGAGGGCCAGTAATAACCCATACGTCAGATACGATCCTGTAGTTTAGGACCGGGTTGATGCGCTCCGCAGATGCCATCATGAGCCTCACGCAGTACTTGCTTTGCTTTATCACCAGCGAGACAGCGCAAGAGAAGACCATCATAAGTCCGGCGATAGAGAGTTTTAGTAGTCTGATTGTAGTAGAACCGGAGAGATCATCGACGAATACTCGTAGCCTCCTTAGGATCTTCGGGAAGTATGTCGTAAACTACAAAGTCGATAAAAGGAGTTCTCCAGTCTTCATCGATAACATTGACTTCAACAAGATTGCTGAACTCAATATTACGATTTTTTCGACACAAAATAACTCACGATTAAAAACGACCACCACCTGCTGTCTTTTGATAGGGATGGCTAAGACAGCTGCAAGGTTGGCCAAGGCATCTGCTTCAGTATTACAAGCTCGGTGAACATAGTCGATGAAGAAAGCTTTGAATGATATAGCCATGTTGATTGCCGCTTCATGATAGGGCACTAGATCTTGATGGCGGACTTCGTAGGTTCCTCTGACCTGGTTGACAACCAACTTAGAGTCACCATAGACTTCGAGATATTCAACATCCAGTTGTCTAGCTAACTGAAGACCGATCAGTAAAGCATTGTATTCTGCTACATTGTTGGAGCATGGTTCATCTAGAGAGTAGGCTCTTTGGATAGTTGACCCATCTGGAGAAACGAGAACAACCCCAACTCCTGCTACAATGGCACCATTGGGTCCAATTTTGGATGCACCATCAAAGAATAAATGCCAAGTAGGAAATTCTTCGGAGATCATATTTGATTCTAATGTCTCATCTAGAATTTCATCATAGATTTTGGATGTTTCTGGTATAGGATGAGCCGCTAAGAAATCCACCAGTGCTTGACCTTTGACAGACTTTTGTGGAACATATACCATGTCATATTGGGCTAGCAGAATGGCCCACATAGCCAGCCGAGAGTTGAGCGTGCTAGGCTTCTTCATAAGTACCCGAAGAGGATTAACTCGGGATATGACATGAATAGTTTGGCCAATGATATAATACCGAGTCTTTTGAACAGCAAACATAAGAGCTAGGCATTCTTTTTCGACCGGACTATAACGGTGTTCAGCACCAATCATAGTACGACTGAGATAGTAGATGGCTTGTTCATAGCCTTCTTTGTTCTTTTGGGCAAGTAAAGCACCCAATGAATGATCCATAGCACGGACATACATTAAGAATGGTATGCCAGAGATTGGTGGTACTAAGACTGGTGGATTCATGAGATATCGCTTGATGTCGTCGAATGCTCGTTGACATTCTTCAGTCCAAATGAAAGAACACACCTTTCTTCATCAGCTGAGTGAATGGTCTGCAGCGTCCAAACAAATTCGAAATGAATCTCCTGATGTACGCAAGTCGACCTTGAAATCCTCGTAGCTCTTTTAGGTTGCGTGGAGGACGCATCTCTTGAATGGCTTTGATCTTCTCGGGATCCACGTGTATACCCTTAGAGGTAATGACGAAGTCGAGAAATTTACCGCTTGAGACACCCAAGAATGACTTGGTGGGATACATTTTGAGTTGATGTTGGTGCATCAGATTGAAGATTGTTCTCAAGTCTTGGATATGATCTTCCTTTAGACGACTTTTGACGGCGATATCGTCAACATAGCATTCGACTGTCTTACGTAAATGATCTCGAAAGATGGTACTCATGGCTCGTTGGTATGTTGCACCAGCGTTCTTGAGACCAAATGGCATCACAGTGTAGCAATAGACTCCGCGAGGAGTGCGAAAAGAGGTGTGTTTTTCATCTTCAGGATTTATCCGAATTTGATTATATCCAGATAATCCATCCATGAAGGATATTCGTTCGAACCCACAGGTATTGTCGATCATGACGTCCGTGATAGGAAGAGGAAATTCATCTTTTGGACATACTTCATTGAGATCTCGAAAGTCGATGCAGACTCGAACTTTGCCGGTTTTCTTTAGAACTGGAACGACATTGGCTACCTAATCAGGATGTTGTTCTTCTCGGATGAAGCCACAAGCGATGAGCTTCTTGACTTCATCGTCGATTGCATCCATCATTTCTGGCTTGAAGCGCCGTTGTTGTTGTTTGACCAGTTTTGCATTCGGCAGAATGTTCAATTTATGAGTAGCAACTTTAGGATCTAGACCTGGCATGTCTTCGTAACTCCAGGCAAAGATATCTATGTATTCTCGAATAAGAAGAATTAATTCTTGCTTATCTCTCTCTGGGAGGTTCTTGCTGATGAATATTGGATGAGGTGACCCGCTCTCTCCTACATCAATTTGCACCAATTGATCTTCAGTAGGAGGTTCTCGCTGTTTGAATCGGAGTTTCCATTGATTATCCATTCGTTAATCCCAAGGATCTGTTTCGGGACTTTCTTCAATATCCTCGTCATATCCTTCTGGAAGTTCAGCGGAGACCATGTTGGAAGATACAATCAGCCGATGAACTTGGGCAACACTGGTATCAGAATCCCATGATCTGGAATCAGAAGAGTTAGAGCGCTCCTCGCTATCAGATTCAGAAACTGCTGGGGATAACATCGGGGGAGAAGCATATCCGAGATCTCTTTTGGTCTTGCTGTAATACATTTCTGACTTTCCTTCCGGAACAGTAGTACGAATAGGAGTTCGTCTACCCTTGCCGTAGTTGAGGCCACTTTTGAAGTCATAACCCATCTTTCGGATGATGTCTTTTGATTGTTGACTGTAACGACGGAGTTGAAGATGTCCTGTATCGTTATTTTTGCTATCATCCGTATAACTGAATTGTTGTTCCGGTCCTTTACTAAAGAGTATTGGACTCTCGCCTTTCTTTCGAGCGGGAACAATACGATATGAATCTTTTGGATCTTCAAATGAGACTTCTGTTTGAAGAGAATGTACAACTCCCATTGTAAATAATCGAAAGCTATCTAACATATCTAAATAGCACTTAGCATGATAAATGACATCAGTATACTGGAAAGTAGATGCTTTTTCATTGATTTGTACATCTGTATTTACAACAGGACCTTTAGCCTTAGCAGGCTTGGTCAGATTGATTACAAGAGGGGGAGAAGAAGAACGTGGAGGAGGATTGACCTTGTTACGACGGAGGTCAATAACAAGCGGCTCAGAGGAGGTGAGCTCCCTTTTATCCTTCTTATGAGTTAGATCAATAACAAGAGGCTCAGAAGAAGTGAGCTACTTTTTGTCCTTGTTACGACGTAAGTCTATAACAAGTGGCTCAGAAGAGGTGAGCTCCCTTTTATCATCATCAATCGGTTGTTTCTGGGCTGGCAAGTGAATAGCCAGTGGCTTAGAAGATTGAGGATGAGAGACTCGCCCTTTAACAGGTATGATAAGGGTGTCTTTAGGCACTACTTCTTGCTCTTCTTCAGTATCCAGAGACAACACCACCTTCATGAATTCATCCTTATACATACGAGCATCGTTGCAGTATGCTTCGACGCCTTTGAAAGGATAGAGATCAGCAACCTCTTTTTGTACCTCTCCATTGTCATCAATATATTTGAAACATTGATGAAGAGTTGAAGGAACAATGTTGTGCTCATACAGAAATGGTCTCCCCAACAGAGAATTGTAGGAACAACCATGATTGTCTATGATATAGAAGGTCACTTTTGTGCGAAGATTGCTTATTTGGAGTTTTAGGCGAATCTTGTCCAAAGGCTCACTCCTTCCCTGGTTGAACCCGAGAATGGTGGTGATTGTACTGGAAAGACTATGCACTGGAATCTTTAGCGCATCCAACATTGTCTTCGGCATGATGCTAAGAGCAGATCCTGGATCTATAAGGATACGATCGACTTTCATCGAATCAACATATCCTGTATAGTAGAGAGGACGATCATGCCTATTGTCTTCCATTAGCATGTCATCTTGTGTGAAAGTGATGTTTGGAATCAATTCCAGAACACTATGACAATGAAGGCAAGAGACAGGTTCTGTTGTAGGTTTCTTCAGAAGGGCTAGACAGGTTTTTGCCTGCATGAGAGCCTCACTCAGAGTTTCCTGAGTCTCTTTGGAGAGGCACAAGAGCTCGAAGATTGACAGCCTGGCCGGTGTATTGGCTAATTGAGCCAGGATGTCGAAGTTATAAGGCTTCTCAAGTCCGGAAGGAGATGACTTCTTCAAAGGTTTGTCAAAGCGGACTTGCTGTTTACCTTTGTCAGCGGCCGTCGGCTTGGAAGGAATGGGTACCACAACCGGTGAGGGTACAGAAGAAATATCCTCAGTGGAAACATGCAGCACTGGAGCCGGCTCAGAAGAAGAGACAGGATTCTCTTGAGCTTCGGGGTAATCCTTCAGATAGGCTTTCCCTGATCTGGTGCCCAACAGAATTTCCTCGTCAACTATGGGGTCAAAAGACACCATGTTACAAGTCTTTATCTTGTCTTTAGAGCGGTCTTTCTTCTTGGAGGAAGAGGGAAGTTCAAACTCTGAAGCAAGATCCGGATGAATCCACATAATCTCTCCATTGTCAAGAGACAAGGGAACGAGACCTTCACTTCGTGGAGGAGGGAGATTCTCAATCTCAAGAGTAGCTTTGGGGATAGGAATGACGCCATGCTGCACCATCTGCGGAGGGAAGTCCCCGAATTGAACTGAGACCATGTTTGCAGTCACAGTCTTCTCGTCTTGTTGTAGAGTGACGACGCCAGCGTTAACCAGCTCATGAATTTTGCCTTTGAGCACATAACATGCTCGAGTAGGATGCCCAATGAACCTGTGATAGACACAATATTTAGGATGATCAGTCTTACCGACTTTATCAGGCTTCTTTGGGTCTGGGAGTTGGATCTTGTTGCTTTTGATTAAACAATCAAAGATGCTTGCAGTGTCATTCTCGTCGAAGGAGTACTCTACTTTAGGACGAAGTTCCCTTGGTAGAGGTGCTGAAGGAGTCGAAGTGGACGTAGGTGGAGCTACGTTGACAGCCAGAGACTCTTTGCTCTTCAAGTTGATGTTCAAAGTCTCCTTGTTCTTACGGTTATTCTGGCGATTACCGCTATTTGATGTTTGGTGTTCATCCTGATCGGGGTTTGACATTTGTACTCCCAGCTGCTTGAACTTGTCAGCGTTAACTTCAGCTGCTTTAGCATTGACAATGAAGGATGGCCAGTCTTGGAATTGAGTAGATCCTGTCCACATACTGATGATAGGCAAAAGATTTGCCTTACAGGTGTCTATAGTGACAGCGGCCGGAGTCCCAGGAGGCATCTTCAAGGCTTCTCGGCGAAATCTTTCAATGAAACTTTCAGCAGTTTCATTATATTTTTGCTTGATTTTATTAAGGGCTGACATAGTTATATCATTGATCCCCTCATAAAATTGTTCCAAGAAGATTTGTTTGAGACCCGAGAAGGAGGTAATACAGCCATCGGGCAAGCTTCTATACCAATCGTATGCTACGCCAGCTAAACAACCGACGAATACTCTGGTAAGAAGAGCGTTATTTGGCTGGAGTTGGACGGTCATAACCTCGAAGTGGTTAATGAACTGACTGGGAGAAGTACTGCCATCAAACAGTGAGATTGTTGGAATCTTGTACTTAGGAGGAAATGGAACTTCTTTCCATTCAACCGGGTAGGGCTGCTTGATCCCCATCCTTTGCAAGTTGTCTTTCTCCTTGAAAGCCTCGAACTGAGTGCGCAGGAGTTTGACAGCTTCATTAGCGTCTTCTGATGATGAAGAAGGAGCAGGTGGAGTCACAGTGTTAGGGGAAGAAACAGCATGATAAGCACCACCCCCAGCACCTGATTGACTGGGTGTACGTTGAACTTGTACAAGAGGTACTTGAGGAGATACTACCCCCAGCCCTGCATTGACAGGTACCGATGATGCTATGATTTTCGGACTTACAGCAGGTACAGTCGGTGGTGTGGTATGTTGTGCCACGATGATAGAATGCATACTAGCGACCATTTCAGCCATGGTCTTTAGCTTGTCTTCTAGTACAACGATTCGCTGTTCCTGATTTGCAGAAGTTGAAGCATCTGGATCTTCATTGACAACATAAGCTGTCACTTCTCTAGGTACAGTGGAAGACACTGTCTGTTCAGAGCTTTCGCTGTATGCATCATAATCGGAGAAAGAGTCGTCTCCTGAATGAGAAGGAAGAAAATGACCCGAAGGATCTTGAAGAAGATTCCTTTGACCGATTGTGTCTCGGCTTCGGGATCGGGTATGTCGAAATACTCCTTCAGAAGATTCCTGGAGTAAATCTAAATACCGTTGGCTAGGACGGCGAGGCTTGCCATGCTTAGAGCACTTTCTACCCCCAGTGTCTCGAGAGGTCATGTTGACAGAAGCGTACAACACTTCGTCTTCATCCTCTGACTTAGGTGCAGAATTTGCAAAGTTCAGACGATCAAAGACAGATCTTTTTGTTGTTTGACAACAACATTAGATAATGACTTTGTGATTGCAATGATGATCTGATGATTGAACTGGAGGAGTCGAGACGTTGTCCCGCTTTTGCCTGAGATGTTCCCGGAGATCAAAAGATTGAGGGATCTGTTCTTTGACAATATTCGGAACATGGTTTCGATTCTTCAAATGTTTTGTCCCTTGAGTGTATAGGGAAGTGCTCACTTCATTGGCATAGGTGTCAGGATTTTTGACCCTGGAAACTTGCTTCTGATGATGTTTGGTCTTCAGCATTGGCTGTTTGTGTTTTACCGAAGTTGGTCTGTTGAGATAAGTTCTTAGATCAGCAAACTCACCCCCAGGGATTTCTGTTTGAGACACCAGCAATTTTCTCTGTTTCGATCGGGATATCTTGAGAGTTGGGAGATCTTAGAATTCTGCTACCGGAGTAGGCAGAATAACTCTTTGATCAGTACAAGTTCTTTTGACATGGAGAGAAGAATCCTTGTTTGAAAGAGTTCTTGTACTGACTGGTGCCAAGGCACGTTCAGGTTGATCTTCTACGGTAAAAACCGAGGAAGACTGAGAAAAGACCAAAGGGCCTTTTCCTTTGTTTTGTGAAGAAGGGTTAGCTAAAGAGAGTTTCCCTCTGTTGTCTTCCAAGTCATGAGACAAGGAAGTTTGAGAAAAGACCAAAGGGTATTTTTCTTTGTTTTGTGAAGAAGGAGGAATAGCCAAAAGACTACCCCCAGTGGATTGCGCAGGAGAAACAGGGTGCTTGGGAAGAAGAATAGAGCTTTTCCCCTTGCTGTGAGAAGAAGAGAGTTTAGCCAAAGGGTTGTCACTCCTGGATTGCGCAAGAACAGTTTGCACATGGATTGATGGCGCACTGGCAGGTTGTGCAGGAGTAACTCTGGCAGATGGTGCACCGGTTCTGGCCACAGAGACTGTGGTTTGCGCATCAGAAGTTCTTGCCTCAGAGTGTTTAGGATGCACTCTGGTTGCTGGAGTAGTAGATTGCACAGGAAGAATTGCTGCTAACTGCGCCAGGGGCATAGGAGTCTTATACTTTGACAAGGCAGCATAAGAAGTAGTTTTTGTACTGGCAACAGTAGACTGCGCACGAGTAGTTGAGACAGATTGTGCAGCAGTTGAAACAGCAGATTGTGCACCAGGCTTGGTGGCAGAATAGACAGACTGCGCAGCAGTCTTGCTGGCAGACTGTGCAACAGTCTTTGAAGCAGACTGTGCCACAGATTGCGCAGCAACCTTGGTGACAGAACTGCCAGACTGTGCAGCAGTCTTGGGGACCCACACTGGGCGCACTTTGCTCGTGGCAGAAGTTGTTGCGGTGCGGGGAGTGGTCCTAGAGTTGATCATGGTCTCGTAGGCTATCTGGTTGACCTTCACAACCAGCGTCTTCTGCGTCTTTCCGATAGACGCTATGTCATATTGAGTTGTCACTTCCTCGTCGGAGGAGAAAGTCGTCCCCAGCAGAGTCGCCATTTTGTTTGCAAAAATAAAAGTATGAACTTTATTGATACAAACTTTGTAAAGAGATTACAAGAATTTTGGAAAAGTACAACTGTAAGAATCCAATCTAGAAGACGATTGCTTTATCCCTTGGACGATGTGAACTTTGAAGACGATAGCCTCGAAAGTTGAAGTTGAAGGCAAAAGCCTCGGAAGAATGCAGCAGCACTTGGGCAAAAACTCCTGAATTCTCTGATATTTCTGAACTTTATGTCTGATCTCCTTGAATGAAGACTTGAAACTCTATAAATAGAGTTCTGGAAATAACTAACTTTTAGTTATTCTGAATGGCGCAAGTTGAATTGCGCAGGCACTGGATTGCGCAGCATCAAACTGCGCAGGCAGTTGTCTGGTCGTAGGCCAACTGTCTTGGACATATGGCATCATTTGATTGAAATGCGCATGATCGTGTGCAGACGGTTGCCACGTAACGAGAAATTGATGGCATGAATGCCACGTGTACTTTTGTTAGTTGTCATGATGAAGTGCGCCACATGAGTTGTGCTGACTTTGGATTGCGCTAGGATGGACCGTGCTGAGTTGGATTGTGCTGCAAACAGATTGTGCTGCATGTACAGCTGTCCTCGAGCGCCGTGCTGCACAATAAACAAACAGTCGCCTCGTTCTTTGTGCTGTCAGTTGTCAGAAGATTTGATTTTGTCAGGTAATGATGACAAGGCCACGTCAGCTTTGTGCAGTTGAGAGTGAGCGCAGTCCAGTATGCGCAATCTGAATCATGCGCAATCTGATGTCTGCACAGTTCATTTGAAAGTTGTATTTCTTGATTTTCATGATTTTGTTGATGGGTGCAAGTTGATTTTTAGGACCTACAACAATTACAACCAAAATTACAATATCAACAACTTCAAGACTGTCAAGGAAAATTGCCATTCCTTCAGGACTGTACAACAGGACTGCCAGACATTCTGGCAGTCCATCGTGTTTTATAGACTGCCAGAAAGTCTGGCAGTCCTGTTTTACACTAGTTCTACACATAGACTGTCGAGTTTTGTGGCAGTCCTTCGTGTTTTATAGACTGCCAGAAAGTCTGGCAGTCCTATTTAACACTAGTTCTACACATAGACTGCCGAGTTATGTGGCAGTCCTACGTGTTTTATGGACTGCCAAAAAGTCTGGCAGTCCAACTGTACAGTATTTCTACATATAGACTGCCGCACAATCTGGCAGTCCTCGTTACTTCTTGGACTGCCATGTTTTGCGGCAGTCCTATTTTACACTAGTTCTACAAATAGACTGCCGTGTAATATGGCAGTCCTTCGTGTTTTATGGACTGCCAGAAAGTCTGACAGTCCTGTTGTACAGTCGAATGCGTAGCAGTCGGTCGGAAATTTACCGAGAGTTCTTCGGGTGTTTCGTCGTGTTGTTCGGAAGATCCGGGTTCCTCGATTGATAGACGTGATGATCCACTTTCTTCCATGATTTCTACATTGGGACAAAATATAAGATTACTTCAAAAAAAAATAACCTCAGAAATTTTGTCGTTTAGCGGACGTTATCGTACCGAATATTCTAAGAATCTTCCTTGGGAAATCTTCTAGGGATTGGAGAAATGTGAGGTTGAAAAAAGTGTGGGGACCAGACTTAGGGTTTGGAGAAGAAAGAGGGAGAGAGAATGGAGAGTGAGGAAGAAGAAAAAAAAATTTAAGAGTTAACTTTTATACCTACCACTTGGATAGCCCTGAGTAATTTTTTCGGTGGCAAACTTGTAAATAATAGAAAACTGTTACTTGGACAGCCCTGATCAAAAAAGGTTGTGCCCTTATAATTAGCCCAATTTTATTACTAATTATACGAATTTATAATAGCAAGATCGTAATTTTAATAGTTTAGGATATCAATTTAATTTTTTTTTAAAATTAATAATATTTAGTTAAAATTTAGGCATAAATATATCCTAGCTTCCATGTTTCCATAATTTGTTTAAAGTCACAATCCAAATTCATGTTTTAGGTTACAATCATTCTCTACTTAAACTGTTGTTCTTGTCAAGAGGGGTTATGACATCATAAGAACCTATACGCATTTATGTCAGTAATATATACAGAGGTTTAAAATTTAGAAGGAAAAAAAATTGATTTTTCTGATTTGTACGATTCTACAACTTGTATATATTCAGAAACGACTATGGTTCTTGTTGCATTACTTTATATTATTATGTGCATGAAAATGTTTTGAGACTATAATTTAAAGGTCTATTTAGTAACATGGTTCCATTTAATAGTGGATATTAAGAATTTTGATCTCGAAGATAACCGACGTTAGAATTTGGATTTTCAAATCACTATTCACGTAGACAAATGAACAGTAATTTAAAATTATAAACTCTAATGTCGATAGTTTTCGAAACTCAAATACTAATTATAACTATTATACGAGATCCTTATTACCAAATAATCCTAATTTAAATCACAATTGTTAGCCAACAGCCAAAGTACAAGTGCAAGTTTGCCATTACCTAGTGCACAATCCACCACCTCTTGTTAATTATAGTCTAATCTCTGGTTGACTTTGAGATGGCATTGGAAGGTCAGTTGTGTCCCCTCTGCCGAGTGCAGAGCTTACAAGTGGCAGCACCACAATGATGCACACCACTATCTCAAGCTAGATTCCAGTCTCACATTCTCTTCATGATTCAAGTATCCCATTCTCTTCCAAATAAGAGCTCAAAAAAAAAAAAAAAATCTTGACCAAAAAAACTTTGCAAATATTTTTTTTTTATTTTTTGAAGTCTCATTATATTCCAACAGTCGGCCCAACCGAGTTCATGTACTGTCAGACCGTCTGACGGAAATTAAACAGTTCCTAACCTCCTATATATATAGCAGCTAATCATCCAACTGCCGCGACTCAAATTAAATGTCGTTTGAATTCAACCAACCCGTCCGGTCGAATGTTTTGGTGCTTAATTTTTTTTTTAAAATTACCCTCCATCTATTTTTCTAAACTTTCTTTAGACCAATAAAATTTAGCATCTCTATTTTGGAGACAACACAAATGTTTTTCAATTTTTTTTTTAATCTCAAGAGCAACACAATTTACTTTAGAATTGTGAAAATTTTGAGAGCCCTATAATGAAACTGGACTACAAAAAAGTTGACAGTCACGACTATGTATTGGACTGCCAAAATTTTAACAACACTTTTCTACTATAAACCTGTCAAACTTTTGATAGTCATGATGACATAGAAGCTTCAAAAGTCCACCAATGAAATTTAAATACCTTGGTGGGCTATATAATACGAAGCTATAACAAAACTTTAGAAATAGAGAGGAATAAGAGGAAAAAAAAAAGGAAAAATTTGAGTGACACCCCACATTTGTTACGCTTATTTAAGGTGCACCCCACATGATTACATGAATGCATAACACCCCCCTCTTCAAACATTTTCCGTCGAATACTAACAGTTGATCGATTTTGTGTGTTATTTGTGACCAAAATAGTCCTCACGTGCTCCAGGTGAGTTCAGGTGAGTAAAACATAAAATTGAAATACCTAAATTGCCCTTTCTTCTTCCCTACATTAGGAATAATGTTCTCTCACTTCTCTCCTTCAGCTCTGACCTAAACCCTAAGTCTTCCTCTCCCCTTTCAAATTCGAGCTCCATGGCCGACTTTGGAAGCCAGGTAATGTAAAATTGACTTAATTTTTTTCCTTTAATATATGAAAGCCTTTGCTTTTGTGGTTTCTCTGTCTCAACTCGTGAGATTTTCTATTTTGTTTAGGACAAATGTCAAATATGCTTGATGAACACCCATTTTGCAGACAAATGTGCTTATTTGAGCTCACCATGCAAGATCGGAGGTTGCAAGGGGATTAGGTACGTTTCG
Source organism: Iris pallida (assembly GCA_029216955.1). NCBI lineage: Eukaryota > Viridiplantae > Streptophyta > Magnoliopsida > Asparagales > Iridaceae > Iris > Iris pallida. The sequence continues at coordinate 9,372,594 of JANAVB010003599.1, read as the reverse complement.
AAGTCCAGAACCGAAGGCAATCCCGGTCGGAAATTTTTGAAATGCCCCATCTGCTCGGATTTTCAATGGCTGGATGTTGCTCTGTTGTGTTCAAGCTCAGAAATTTCATCTTCAATCACTGAAAGAGAAGGTTGTTTCACTTGTGGTGAGTTAGGTCATTGGAGAAAAAATTGTCCTTGGAGGGAAACCATTTGCCCTAATCCAAATTGTGGAGGAAGGAGAGTCATCTTAATGTCCAAGAGGAGTCACAGCAAGGGAAGAAGATTCTTGCAATGCATGAAGTGTAACAATGCATTCCAATGGTTGAACGAGGCTACAACTAGTGATAGTAACTCTGAAATTCCTGTACAAATTGTATTGAACACAACTTTAGAAGAGTTGTGTAGAAAATTTGGAAAAAATGTTGGTATGTAATGTTGCTATGTAAATGAGAAATTCTGGAAAAATGGTGCTATGAATTGTTTGTTGAAAGTAACTTTGGAAAAATGTTGCTTGTATTTAAATCTGAAATTCTTGCATGTTGAAAGATTACAAATGCACCAAGATTACAATCTGTTGTATTGAACAGATTACAAAAGAGGATATTTCAGTGCATAAGAGGGAAAAATGTTACAAAAGAAGCCTACAGATATCTAAAAAGATGAAAGAAGTGCATTTGAAGAGCATAAGAGGAAAAATATAACAAAAGATTACAAAAGAACTGAATTTCTACTGCATTTCAACAAAATATAAAAAAATATAACAAAAGATTACAAAAGAAGCCTACAGATATCTAACAGTATATTTGAACTGCAGCTCACTACAGATATCTAACAAGATATATATAACAAGATCAAAGAACTGCATTTCTACTGCATTTCAACTGCATTTCAAGAGGAAAGAACTGCACAAGAGGAAAGAACTGCATAAGACCAAAGAACTCCATTTCCAGACAAAAGAACTGCATTTTTACTTCACAAAATGTTCAAGTTAACTGCACATTACATCACTAACAATATATTTGTACTCCAGATTACAAAAGATGACAAAATATTCACTGCAGCTCACTAACAGTATATTTCAACTGCAGATCACAAAATGTTCAACATAAGGTCTAATTAACTGCATATTTCTACTGCAGATTAAAAAGATGAGTTTTCACTTCACATTAACGTACACTCCACAAAGATGGGTTGTTCACTACACAAAATGTTCACTGCACAAACTGTTGACTTCACATTAATGTGCTATTGCTGCACATTACTGCTGCTGCTATTGACTCTCCATGGTGGTCTGAAAACTGAGTTGTTTGAGCCCCTTGGTGGTAGACATCCTATAATGCCATCAGCCCTTCCAGGTACATTGGCTAAATTATGTTGTATCAAATCTTCCACTGGAACTCCTTGTGTTGCATTGGAATCACTTGATTGCTGTGGTGCCTTTCTCCTTCCCCTTGAAACCTTTGGTCTCTTGTAAACATGTAGGTTTTGGCATGATAGTAGGGACTTGTGAACCTTCAGCAAGAAAAACTCTGATTAGTGTATAAGTAAGACAAACTCTGAAATATGATATAAGTAAGACAAACTCTGAAATATGATATTAGTTAGACAAACTCTGAAATGTGATACTTACATTGACCATGTAGGCCTGCTAGGTAGCAGTGCAGCAACAGCATGCACACAGGGGATCCCAGTTAAATCCCATACACAACAGTCACATTTTCTTTCATTGACATCAACAGTCCATCTGTTCTCAATGGAGAAGACACTAGTGACACAAAACAGCCCATCATCAGCACCATTGACCTGATACTTGTTGACTTGATTTGACCTCTGCTGAATGATCTTTATAGTCCTTGGAGTCAAGTCATGCTCACCCCATGCTCTAGAAGTAATCTTCCTTTCATAAATCAATTTCATCACCATCAAGTGTAACATCTCCACAATCATTGTAATTGGCTGACCTCTAATTTCTCCTATCCAGTTATTGAAGCTCTCAGAAAAATTATTGGTGATATGCTCACACTTTGTTGTCTTGTCAAAGTATGCACTGCACCATCTGTCCAAGTGCTCTTTTATCAAATACTGAAGACCATCTGGACATTGTTGACCTATTGCTTCAATCCACTTAGCATTGTCTACTTCCCTATATGCTCTAGCTGTACCCCAAGTAAGATGCTTCATCTGTAGGCTACCATTGATGTGGGACTTGAAGTTTTTGTAGAAATGTCTAAAGCAAAACCTGTAGGGATGCCCATAGAATTCTTTGTCAATTGCATTGCCTAGGCCTTTCTGCCTATCAGAGATGAAAGAAATCTCTCCTGGATGTTGCAGCAGCTTCTGCTTGATCATACTAAGAAAATGGACCCATGTAGCTTCACTTTCTGATGTGCAGAGGTAAATGGCAAGTGGGAACAACCCATTGTTGCCATCTAGAGCTGTTGCAGATAAACATACCCCACCATACTTCCCTTTCAAATGACACCCATCTAAACCAACTAAAGGTCTACACCCATTTCTGAATCCAGTGAAGCTTGCCTTATACCCTATGCATAAATAAGCAAACTCTGTTGTCCCAGGTACATTCCCACAATAGGCTACACTACCAGGGTTGCTTCTCAATACCTGCTTTGCAACTTCAGGGGTTTTTCAGTAACTCTCATCATAACCCCCAAACATCATCTCCTTCACTCTGAATAAGGCCTTGTGTGCATTCCAATAGAAGACTTTCACTGTAAACCTAGCCCACATCTGCTTCTGAACATCCTTTGATTTCCATGAACTGTGGTGTGCCTTAATGTCCTCTTCTAAGACCTGAGAGATGAATTTGCTATTTGCCATCTTGTTCTGCAGCTTGGAGGAGTGCTTGCAAGTGTGTTCTTCATTAAGTTGTCTCAGTGTACAAGTAGTCGTATCTGGTGAGATCCTCACCCTGCACATCCATGGACAGGTTTCCTCTTGACACACACCCCATATCCTCACCCCTTTATTCTTCACATATTTAATTTCAAACCTCTTCTTTATAGCATATGACCTTAAATACATTCTGCATTCACTTGGATTCATCCACTGCTGGCCTAGGTAGAGATCATTCACCCCAGGAACTCTGTATTCCTCCTCACCCATCTCCTCATCAGTGTACAAGTCATCAAATTCATCCCCAGCTTTTTTAGAATCAGTTGAGTCACAGCTTTGGTATTCTTCTTCATCATCAAGTTCATCAATTGCAACTGTTCTTCTTCTCTGCAGCTCTTCCCTTTGGAACTCTGTTTCTTTCCCTCATTCTTCTATATCTGGTTCTGGAATGTGAACATTATTTGACATTACTTCATCATCTGGAATTGATGGTACATACTCCTCATCATCTGTTTCTTCAACCTCTACTCCTTCCTCACCCTGTCTGTCTACTGCTTCCTCACCCTGTCTGTCTACTGCTTCCTCACCCAGTCTGTCCACTGTTTTCCCATTCTTCAAGTCATCAATCTAGTAGTACTTATAAACTCCCTCCAAATGGTTACTTTCAACTGTATAGGGTAAATCCAGCAGACTAATAAAGTCTGGATCCACTTCAACAGCAACTGAACTACCCTTAAAATGGACCCTAAGCATGTACTTCCTGTATAATACAAATACCTTTAAAATAGCCTACAATAGCATACAATAGCAACTGACAATGGTAGTACACTACATATGAACACTACATATGAACACTACATACAGATATGAACACTAAATTTTATATTTGAACCCTAATTTTACATTTGAACCCTAATTTCACCTATGAACACTACATAAGAACACTACATACATATATGAACACTACATTTCACATTTCTGAACACTACATTTCACATTTGAACCCTAAATTCACATATGAACACTACATTTCACACTGTTATAGACAAACAATACAATGATTACTTTCCTACAGTGAACACTACATTTCACAATAACTTCCTACAGTGAACACTCAATAACTTCCTACATTTCTGAACACTACATTTCACACTGTTATAGACAAACACTACATTTCACACTGTTAAGGGAAAGTCCTAAAAACGATTACTTTCCTACAGTGATTAAAATCATACATTAAAGATTACTTTCATACAATGATTAAATTCATACATTAAACATTACTTTCATACAGTGTACAATTTTAGGGAAACCCTAATTCGTAACCTAAAAACGCTTACAGTGCACAATTTTAGGGAAAACCCTAATCACTTTCATACATTAAACAAACACTACATTTCACAATAACTTCCTACAGTGAACACTCAATAACTTCCTACATTTCTGAACACTATATTTCACACTGTTATAGACAAACACTACATTTCACACTGTTAAGGGAAAGTCCTAAAAACGATTACTTTCCTACAGTGATTAAAATCATACATTAAAGATTACTTTCATACAATGATTAAATTCATACATTAAACATTACTTTCATACAGTGTACAATTTTAGGGAAACCCTAATTCGTAACCTAAAAACGCTTACAGTGCACAATTTTAGGGAAAACCCTAATCACTTTCATACATTAAACAAATACAAATAATTTCCAGTGTGCAATTTATGGAAAATCCTGAAAAACGAAACATAATCGAATAAAAAGATGGAAAAGAAAGGGAAAGAAACCCTAATTCCTAACCTAAAAACGCTTACAGTGCACAATTTTAGGGAAAACCCTAATCACTTTCATACATTAAACAAATACAAATATTTTCCAGTGTACAATTTGTGGAAAATCCTGAAAAATGAAACATAATCGAATAAAAAGATGGAAAAGAAAGGGAAAGAAAGGGTTCGCCATGGGTGTACCTGGGTGTTTGGTTCGCCATGGACTCTCCTGGACGTTTCGACTGACAGAAATCGGAAAGAAAGGGAAACTATCGGTATTTCAGCGTGGTTATGCGAAAGAGAAAGAAGGGAGAGAATAGCGAGGTCGGTTTCATACCTGGGTGTTTTCTACGACCACGGAGTGCGGTGACGGGAGGAATTTCGACGGGAGAGAAGAGGGAGTAGAAGAGAGAGAGAGAGGTGGGTTTTGGAATGAGAGGGTTTCTGTTGGGAAGAGAGAGGGAGGGAAGAGAGAGGGTCATTCAAAGAAGAGAGGGTAGTTTAGGATTTTCCCATTTTAATGTCATCACCTGGAGCACGTGAGGGCTATTTTGGTCACAAATAACACACAAAATCGGTCAACTGTTAGTCTTCGACGGAAAACGTTTGAAGTGGGGGGTGTTATGCATTCATGTAATCTTGTGGGGTGCACCTTAAATAAGCGTAACAAATGTGGGGTGCCACTCAAATTTTTCCGAAAAAAATTATTTGTTTAGGTTTGGGAGAAGATGTCAACCAAAATGTGTTGCTCACAAAGTCCACTAATGAAGAGTTATTGTCTACACTTTACTTTAAGGGTCTGTTTGGTAAACTGAAATTGGGGTTGGATTTGTAGATTTACTGGGAATTGAAGGATGGGAGTTCAAATCCTTTGTTTGGTTCACATGAATTAGGGGGACAGGAATTGGGATTGCAGGGGGAGTGCAGTTCCTGTCCCCCTCCAAATTCCGATTCCCACATCCTCCTAAAAAATTGGATGTGGGTTGGAACTGGCCGATCTGTTCCCACTGCCACTGCCAACTGGCCACGGTGACGTCGACGCCGGCTTTGGAGGACGACGACGACTGCAGGTGCGGCGGTGGGTTTCGACGACGACGACTGCAGGTGCGACGGCGGGTTTCGACGACGACTTCGGAGACCGCCGGCTGCATCATCCGGAGAAGGAAGGGGAGGCCAGGAGAAAAAGAGAGAGCTAGGAAGAAGAGAACACCTGGATACCGACTTGGAAGGGGGAGGAGCGGTGGTCGGTGGGGTTGGACATGACCGGGGAAGAAGAGAAACACATGAATTTTTTTTTTTTGTGTGTGTGGGTCGGAATGGATGGCTCCCCTTCCCAAACGGTTAGGTATTAATATATAGGACTTTGGGCTCCACGAAGAGAGCCAATTAAGATGTGTAATTAAATTTTTTGAAAGAACAGTCTGTCACATATTAATTGGTTAATATAATTAATATAGTTAATAACTAATATTAAATACCTATTTTTATTTAATATTACTTAATTAGTATTAAATAATTAAAGTATTAATTTAAAATTAGATATTTGATTATATAATTAGAATTATTAGCTAATTAACCAAATATTTTTTTTTATTAATATTCATTAATTAGAATAGTTATCATAATTTTTATTATTATTACATACTTTTTCACTTCCCACTTCTCACTTCCTTATCTAACCAAACACCTTTGTTCCTTACTAGGGGGACAAGAAAGTGAATGGATTCCTAACACATTTTTCTACTTGAAAGTCCAAATCCATATCTTCCTACACTTACGGTTTACCAAACAAACGAACTTCCTCTTTCGAGATCCGTACAATATTTTTCTTTTATCCATTGAGCATAACCTATATTTCTCGATGTTCTACCAATGTAGATTTGTAGGTTTGCATTAGAATTAATAATGCTAAGTCTACTACCAAATCCTTACAATCCTCTTACAACCATTCACCCATTTGCTGATATCAGCAATGGATGAAGATTGTAAGAGGGTTGTAAGCATTTGGTTGTAACTGTAGCATTACTCGTATTCGAATATGTTCAAATTCTCACCTACCTTCCGAACTTCCTAAATTTTGCTGGTCCAAAGTGTTTTCTTCAAAGCTATAATGTGTGTCAAACCTTTCAGTCGTGTTTTAACCGCATAAAGGTGATTTTCTCTAGCTCTTGCCTTATATATCATCATGCGATCATAGTATGTTGCATATTACAGTCACACATTTACGTGAAGAAATTATTCCGTAGGACGGTCTCACCACTTGCCAATGGTGAATGGTAAATTCGTCCAATGGTATAATGACATATAGTGATATCAAATGTTAAAATAAAAAGTAATAAATATTATTGAAATAAGATTACCAACAAAATAGTAAGATATTAGACAATTGATCAGCAAAGTTGATTGATGTCACATGCCACTTGGGTTAACATTTGACAAAAGGGTCTAAAACCATCTTGATGTGCTTTAGTGGAGAAGGTGCGACTCTTTCAATCCTTGTAATATAATACTTGTATGATTAAATCCTTATAGTTTTTAGTGTTTGGCAACAAAGAAGTACTAAATATATTAAACCTTCCTTTTCCTTGATCATGCCAATTTATTTAATTGTTTTTTTTGGGTTACTTTTTTCAGATTTTTAAAGGGTATTTTTCATCTTTTCGAAAATATTTTACCAACTTTTCTAAAAGGACTAAAAATAAAGCATTAGATCATTAGTGTATTATTGTGGGTGACCATTTTTTGAATAATGCTATTTGTCCCTCCAAATTGTACCTCCAAACTGTCCCTCCTTATGTGGCAGCTGACGTGACATGTTGATATGGCAGCTGACGTGACAAATTTTAAAATTAGAATTAACATTAACATAAAATTAACATTAAAATTAATGTTAACATTAACATTAAAATTAATATTAACATTAACATTAACAATAATATTAATATTAACATTAACATTAAAATCAATATTAACATTAATTAATATTATTTAATATTAATATTAAATTAACATTAATATTAACATTAATTAATATTAACATTAAATTAACATGGACAAAATTGGGTAATTAACTTTTTGGGTTAAAATTTGTAATGTCATTGGCCATATCAGATGACACATAATATTATTTAACATACCACGTCAGCTGCCACATAAGGAGGGATATATTGGAGGGACAATTTGGAGGTACGAATAGCATTACTCACCATTTTTTGCATGAAACTTTAGTGGGGTTCGGTTAATTAAACTTTATTTACTTAATCAAATTGAAACCATGGTTCGCAGTATTGGGTTCGGATTGGAGTATCGATTTTTTTAGAAAAGTAAATAATTATTAATAAATTATTAAAATTTAAGAAATAAATATTTTATACATTTAGGGTCTGCTTGGATTGAGGGTTAAGAGAGTTAAGTGAGGGAAAAATAAAATCATGCTTGGTTTGAGGGTGGGGGTTTAAGAGAGAGTTATAGAGGGTTAAGTGAGAGTTTATTTCACCCTATTTTGTCCATTTTTTTAATCGAGAGTTAATGAGGGTGATTGAGGGGTTTTATTTAAAAAGTCATAAATACCATTTATTTGTTTTATAAAATATCATGATTTTTTTCCTCTATTTTTTTTCCTCAACATGTTAATCCGTAGCTTCCTATTTTGTGAAGATATTTTGACAAGTTCTAATTAAAATTTTAATCAAATTTAATTTTATGACATATGTAATAAGATTATTTTGGTAACTATCATATTTTTATTAATCACCCTCTCATTCAAAATCTCCAATCTAAGCAAGAGTTATTACACACCCTCCACTTAACTCTCCCTCCAATCCAAACAAGATTCTACGTATTGACTCTACTTCCCCTCATTTAACCTTACTTAACTCTGCTTATTTTTTCCCCCTCAATCCAAGCAGACCCTGAGTTTTTTTTTCAGTCTCCATACAAATCTTATATTTTATAGGAGGATAGTTAAATACTCAATAATAACACACTGACCAAAAGAAAATAAAAATTAGTAAACAAACTGATAATAACCAAGTTCACAAATTAGTAATAGTATCTATTAGCTTCCCCAAGTAGGTTCTCCCTGCAAGCAGGGTCTTGGTTCTGCATACACGTCCTCCTTCGATTTGTCATCATCGGCATACAGACATAAACACATCAATATATTGATGACTGAATGGTGAAAACTTGAATTAACAGCACAGATTGTAAATATTATTTGCATACAAAGATGGTACATCATAAACACAATTGAATAGGTACTGGATAATGCAAATGTATCTATTGATGTCACATTGCTTTACAACGTATCAATTCTACAGAAAATGCCACTAAATGTCAATACAAGTGAAAATTAAAATAAATTATGTAATGATAACTAAGCTATATTTTTGTGTAAATATCCATTAATTAAAACTAAAAAAATGTACAGCAGCATGAAAATAATTCTGATGTGAAACTATGCCTCAAACCCAAACTCTGCCATTAAAATAAGAGAAATTTTGACTTACCTCAAACTTGAATTATCCATATTAAGGATGCTCCCCACAGTTTTGCATTAATGAAGAAATACCCCCACCGTAGACGAAAACCGTCCAGGACTAACAGGCAAAGACTTTGATCCAAAGTTTTTGACGAAAATACCCTTCCCACATTGTCTTCTTCCTCTCCCCCTCCTCTCTCCCCCCTCCTTCCCGCTGCCACTGCCCCCCACTCCCTCCCCCCCAGTCGCTGCCCCCTCCCATCCTCGCGCGCTGTTGCTGCCGCCACATATGCCGCCACTGCCCCCCCCCCCCCCTCCCTCCTGTCGGCTGCCGCCCCCTTTTCCGACCCCCCCGACCGCTGCCCCCTCCCATCCCCGCCGTTGCTGCTGCCATGTCCGAGATGGAGGGGGGCGACGGGAGGGAGGGGCAAGGGGGGGGGGGGGGGGGGGGGGGGGGGGGGGGGCAACGGCCGAGGGTGGAAGCGCAGCGGTCGGGGGTGGGAGGGGGGTGGGGGGGGTGGCGGCGGGGAGAAAGGGGGTGCGGTAGAGTGGAGGAGGGGGATAACACACACAAATGGAAGAGTATTTTCGTCAAAAATTTTAGGTCAAAATCTTATTAAGTGGAGGGTAAGTCAAAACTTCTCTTAAAATAATCTTATATAGGAGATTCAAGTGGGTTCTCCTTGTTAAGGATCTTGAACCAACCTACATCTCAATAATTTAGAGGTCTCATCTTCACACACAAAAAATACAATATTGTATATTTTTGATAAACGTAGTAAAAAAAACCTAAATTCAACTTTAAAACTACTTATAGTATAATAAAGAATTCAGCTTTCGCTATCAAAAGAATTTCTCAAGTATAAACATACGTTGGAAAAAAAAAACAAATCCCACAAATATTGCATAAAAAATTATTAAAATTTTGCAAAATCTGCAGAAACAGCATATTTAAAAAATTCAGCATAAATAATATAAAAATTCAACTTAGACTAATTATGCTATAGTCGAGGAATTAAAGCCAACTATTTTTAATCAGATATCTCCGCCAAAAATTTTCTTTAGCAGAGCTGGCGTGTGAAGCTATTTAAAAAAGTCATCATAGCACAACAATTTAACATAAACGCAAAAAAAAAAAAAAAAAAAAATTCGCGACATGTATATCATGAAAATTTTCACGAATAACCCCAAAAAAAAAAAAAAATCAAATTTTAAGTACTAATTACTAAACTAGTAATTTAAAGTTTTCTTTTTACTAATTATCGACGTCAGCTCCTATTAAGAAATTCAACCATTAGTTTTCCCTCATGCTTCAGGGTCTGCTTGGATTGAGGGGAAAAAAAATAAGTAGAGTTAAGTGAGATTAACATTGTGTTTGGGAACATTTGGGGGGAGGGAGAGGACAATTTGAGGGGAAGGAAAATGGAGGGGAAGGAAAATGGAGGAAAGTTAATTTTTCCTTCCTTTGTTTGGATGGATAAAAAGTAGGGGAAGGAAAAGTTTAAAAACAATTTTTTATTTGTTTATGGATATAGGTATAATTATTATTTCCTCCTTGGTATTCTCAAATGATGATTTAATTTTAACTTTTTAAGGGGTGGTGGGGGTAAATTCAGTCAAATTCCTCTCATCTCTCTCCATTTTCCTCCCACATTTGGGAGGAAAATTTTTTGGTGGGACCCACCTACTTTTTTCAATCAAATTTTCCTCCCAAACGGTACCTAAATGAGGGGGAGTTAAGTGAGAGGGAGTAGAGTCAATACATAGAACCTTATTTGGATTGGAGGGAGAGTTAAGTGAGGGGTATGGATTGGAGGGAGAGTTAAGTGAGGGGTATGGATTGGAGGGAGAGTTAAGTGAGGGGTATTTAATAACTAAGTGAGGGGTATTTAATAACTCTTGTTTGGATTGAAGATTTTGAGTGAGAAGAGAATTAATAAAAGTATGATACTTACCAAAATAACCTTATTACATATGTCATCAAATTAAATTTGATTGAAATTTTAATTATAACTTGTCAAAATATCTTCACAAATTAGAAATGTACGGAGCAATATTTTGAAAACAAAAAAAATGGAAGAAAAATTATGATATTTTATAGAACAAATGAGGGGTATTTATGACTTTTTAAACAAAACTCCTCAATCACCCTCTTAACCCTCCGATTTGGGGATTAAAAAAATGGACAAAAGATGGTGAAATAAACCCTCACTTAACCCTTTATAACTCTCCCTCCTAAACCCCCCAGCCTCAAACCAAGTATGGTTTTATTTTTTTCTCACTTAACTTTTTTTTTTCACTTAACTCTCTTAACCCTCAATCCAAGCGTACCCAGCGACCGAAATCTCAGAAGCGCGTGTATGTTATAATTATAGCCGATATTGCGAAGATCATTAAAAAAAGGCTTTTTTGCAATTATGGAGAGATTTTAGAGGCAAACCTACGAAAGTCTTCCATGGCCATTATAAAAATATAGCCGCCACAGAATAAAAAAAGAAGAAAATTTTATATAGAGTTACAAAATTTGGTGTATTTATGTAAAAAAGTATGAGTTTGAGATATTTACAGAAAAAGTGATGTGACGTCATCTATGATGGCGCCAAGATAATTCTTGGACTATGGCGCCCAAGTTTTTTTTTTTTTGGACTTGCCGCTTAGATGGCGCGCATGTTTTTTTTTAATATGTTACGTGAGAAGGTTGATTTTCTCATCCATAAATAAATTTAACTCTTCTTATTCAATTTTATCTTTTATTTTATTTTTTTAAAATCTTAGATTCATTTCAATCTAATATTAGAAAAATATCTTAGAGATAAGTTTAAAAAATAATTTAAAATCTTAAATGTTTAAATCTAATATTAGATTTGAAAAATTATTTAAGAACTTATGTTTAAAGATATTTTTATGGGATATTTTGTAAAACCTCCCCTAAATAATGGACTAATTTGCGAAATACCCCCTAAAGATCTCGAATTGGTAAAATCTCCTTTCCGTCAAGACGCTGTTTGATTTTGGGTGACGTGGCAATCCGTGTGTGTTATTAAGTAAGAAAATAAAAGTTAGACGAAAATACCCCTGCGTACGTGGCAGGGGTCCTCCAACGGTCTTCTCTCTCTCTCTAAAGGAGGAAACACAAATTATTATATTTACAGTAAGGAGGAAATACAAATTATTATATTTACAGTTAGGAGGAAACACTAATTTTTAATTTCTGCTATCAACTATCAGCTGCAGTCTTCTCTTTCATGTCCACAGTTTCTAGACATACACTCTAGGTAATCAGCCGTCATCCATAAACTGTCGAAAAATACATGCACCAAACATAGTATCATTACAGTAAGGAGACGCATAAATACAAACACAAAGTTCAAATATGCTAGATTCTTCTCTTTGTCAACTATGCATACTGCAACAGGAAAATGTACTACCTGTGCCTGCCGATCTCGTTGGTGAACTTGCGGATGCCGCCGCGGATGATGGCGTCGACGTGGAGGCCGGAGACGTCGGTGGCGTGCCTGGTGAGCAGGTCGCAGAGCTCGAGCCAGAGCTGGTGCTTGGTCTTGCCCTTGACGGAGGAGAAGGAGTCGTCGTTGAGGACGGAGGCGAGGCGGTGGGCGGCCTCCTGCCAGAGGGAGGAGGCGAGGAGGAAGTGGATGAAGTCCTCGACGTGGGAGGGGTCGAAGAGGAGGTAGCGGCGGTAGACGCGGAGGGAGGTCTCGACGGGGACGCCGGGGAGGGAGACGAGGGCGAGGTAGGGGGCCCAGACGCGGTCGTGCTGGGTGACGGGGAGGGCGCGGAGGGCGCGGTCGAAGGCGCGGCGGGCGCGGGTGAGGAGGCGCTGGGCGGTGAGGGAGTGGAGGTAGTGGGTCCAGATGCGGGGCATCTTGTGCATGGTGACGAGGGCGCGCTCGAAGGTGTTGTTGAGGGAGGCGTAGGCCGGGTGGGAGACCGGCAGGGGGCGGACGAGGTCCAGCCGCCACTCCCTCACCGCAAAGGAAGAAGATGGCCACGTACGCAGGGGTATTTTCGTCTAACTTTTATTTTCTTACTTAATAACACACACGGATTGCCACGTCACCCAAAATCAAACAGCGTCTTGACGGAAAGGGAATTTTACCAATTCGAGATCTTTAGGGGGTATTTCGCAAATTAGCCCATTATGTAGGGGAGGTTTTACAAAATATCCCTATTTTTAATTTTATCTGATTTTTATACGATTACAATCAACTGATTTAGAAAAAAATATTTAAAATTTTGAATTATTTTTTTAAACTTATCTCTAAGATTTTTTTTTTTTTAAAATAAAAGATAAAATTGTATATGAGGGGTTAAATTTATTATGGATGGTAAAATCAACACTCTCACGTGACATTTTAAGAGAAAAAAAAAACTTGGGCACCATCATGGCGCAAGACCAAGAGTTATCTTGGGCGCCATCCTAGATGTCGTCACACTCCTTTCTATGTAAATATCTCAAACTCATACTCTTTTGCATAAATACACCAAATTTTGTAACTATATATAAAATTTTCTCATAAAAAAATTAGGAGGCGGGGGAGAGGAGAGGGTGACGAAAATAGAGGGAATGTGGTTCTTTTATAGATTTTCTAAGGAACCCTAACCCTAGGCCTCGTTTGGTTCACGGATTTAAGGAACCAAGAAAGGAAAGTTGTTCCTTTACTTTGTTTGGTAGCCACAAACTTGGGAATCAATTTCCTGACAAGGGAGGAAATTAGTGGGAATATGGTTCCACTCAAGACCCATGGGATTGATTTTTCTCCTCCTTCTTTGTTTGGTAGCCACAAACTTGGGAATCAATTTCCTGATAAGGGAGAAAATTGGTGGAAATATGGTTCCACTCAAGACCCATGTGATTGATTTTTCCTCCTCATTTTCCAACATTTATTACAAAAGTTATGACAAAAGTAACCATGTGTCATTGCTTATTTTACCATTAATATTATTTTTATAATATTATTTTTATTTTAAAAGGTAAGGATATTATTGGAACATTGTTATATTTTGCTTTCCTTTTCCAGGTAGTTTTTTTGTTTTACAAACAACGAAAAAAAATGTGACAGGAATCCTACTTTTCCATTCCAATGGAAAATACAAGGGTATTCATTTCCTTTCCGTGAACCAAACGAGGCCCTAGATTAGCTGGATCTGAATTATTTGATCAGGCGATCCAACGGCTATGGTTGCATCCAGAGGATGCCACGAAAGTCACCTAATTTTCCTGATTAATGGTGAATATATTTTCAAGATATTTGGAAGTAGAAAAAAAATCAAAAAATTGCATATACAGTCATGAAATTTATAAAAATTGTTCTAAGGGGGCGTTTGGTACGCGGTATTTTTTTTATACCCGGAAAAATTTAAGATGGGAATCTATTACCACGTTTGTTTGGTTTATAAAAAATTTATTCCCGGGAATTATAAATACCCGGGTAAATAGTTTACCCACAAAACATGGAAATTCTATCCCTTGAGAATAGGTGGGTATTTTTTTTTTTTGCCCGGGAAAAAAAAAATTGTCTAAATTTTTTTCTTCTTTTTTATCAATTTTGATTAGTTTTGAACATTTTTTTCCTTTTTTTGGTCGCTCTTGTCACGACCCGATCCCAATTTCTTGGGTCGACTCGGATCATGCCCAGCCTGCACCGTTGTTGAGACGGCGGCAGTAAGTTGTTATTCCATATGCAGGTACAATCAACAACATTTGAAACTATAATTGCCACAACATTTAATTTAACGATAAAATAAACTTGTTCATTACAGAGCTTGTCCACAACTTAAACATAACATATATTTGTTTAAAAGATAAACTAAGAACTCCAACTAAGCAGAAGTGTCACCATCATCTCCATGGACCTCGTCTGGGAGCATAGCAGGATACAGCTCCGGGTCGTAGTAACTACTAATCAGTAGCTCTGAATCATCAATAGGACCTATTGGGTGTGGGGAATCCAGTCAGGAAAGGAGCAAGTACAATTATGAAAAATTAACAATTTGCATAATGAATAGAAACTTGCAATATTAAATAATTTTGAAACAATGATTTTCAACTATAAAATAATTGTGATTTGAGTATGCAGTATCTATGACCGGTTTAGGATGATTCAATTGTATCCTATTGATACGGTCCGGCCTAACCCCGTGTGAAGAGGTGTAAGCTCGCACATTCATTAACTATTGGGCTTTGATCATAGATAACTACACTACTCCCCATTATCCCGATGCAATGATTCGATATTACTCTAGAAGAGAGTACGTGTAACAGTTGTGTATTTAACATGCAAAATTCTAATATTAATTAAACTGCAATTAACACAACCATACTTGCCTTGATTTAAACTGAGAGTCGGTGGATGTTCCGAGTAGTTGCTAGTTACGCCTTCGTAATCCTACAAATGGAGCATCTATACTTATCAATCTGTATCAAACCAACTAAGCATGCTAGTTACAATCTCTATTTGTCTTTCCTAGTTAATTTTAATCTTGTTTAACCAACACAACCAAAAATGCGTTTACTAGTGCGTTATAATTTAGAAACATCGATTTATGTCTATTTTCGGAAAAATTGTATTTATCATTTTATTTAGGAAAACTTGGTATTTTTATAAATATATAAAACTATACATTTTCCTTTAAACGAGAAATATCATGAATTTCTAAATTACAATTTATAATAATTAATATTCCTAGTTTTACGTGCTCGCACAACATCCAGAAAATCTCAAATCTACCTTTCCTACTTAATACAAAATTTACAGAAAATAAATGAATGGGCTTATGCCTTTACAAATTGATACACGAATTAAAATAAGAGGTAAAAAGTTAGTCCCTTAAATCGCCTACAAAATTAAATATTATCAATAATAAATTCTAAATAAAATTGTAAAAAATAGTATGAGTCTCAGACTCTGGTCCAATTTCATTTTCAACTATTCTGCCTCAACGTCCGGTTGAACCGGTGCGTTTGCATTTCGTTGGGGCCCAGTAACCAATTATGGTTGTTGCCCAAAAATATACCAAATAATCATTTTAAAACCATTTATTTAATTCCCAAAAAAAAATTTCGACAGCATTTCCTCTGTTTTTGGTCAACCCAAAAACTGGGAAAACGCTTCCGATTACCTGCAAAATAATTCCCAAATCCGAAATACATATAAACATCCACAGAATTAATTCTTCCGAAGCCAATTCTGAAATCCGAAATCAAATTGGAAATTCCGAAACTTTATCGGAGATCCACAGAACTATTTAAAGCTTAATATTTCATAAAAACTCACAGAACCAAACCGAAACCCAACAGAAACCAAGAGAAGCAAATTAATAGGTATTAAAATCTAATCTCCATTTTTATTCCCGAAAGTTTGTCGGAAAACCCGAGAATTTTGAAGACACAGAATTATATTCGAAGAATTCTCGGAAATCCCGAGAAATCCACAAAATTAATTTTGTGCTCAAAACCAATTTATTCAGATCCAAACCAGCAGCAAAAAAATTAATTTTCCGAAGAAACTTCGGAAAATCGAAACGATAACGTAATCGTATTGTTACCGAAAAACTCAAATTCCCGAGGAATTTGGTTGGACCAAAATTCATCACAGACAAAAGAATAATATGGGATTAACCAGGAGTTACCAGAACCGATTCCGAAAGAATTCCGAAAAACTCCGCAACGGAAACCCGGAACACGTGGTGGTGGGCGAACAGCAGCGGATCGATACCCGGGAAGCGAACGGGGACGAGCGAAAAGTTGCCAGTGGCCTGGCCGGGCTGCCGTCGGCGGTCAGCGGGTCGCCGGGCGGCCACGGGAAGGGCGCTGGGGAGGGAGCGTCGGAGTAGGGGCGGCCCGGTGGGGGTCTTCGGAAAATTGTCGCCGGGGTTAGGTGTTTGAGTGGGAGTTTGGGGAAGAAGATGGAATGGGGAACAATGGTTGGGAAAGGGATTTTTATAGGAGTTAGAGGGAGGAGGAGTTACCGATAGGGGAGGCCAACTGCCAAGGCTTTGATGGCCGGCCGGCGGTGGGGAGGTGAGAGGCCCGACGGTTTCGGGTCGGTTTGGAAAGAAAACGAAGGGGTCCATCGGTTTCCCTTCAGAATGAAAGTAAACATTCATTCATAATGAATGAATGGCTAAAGTTGCTGAATGAACCCCTTCCATTTATTCCCTAAGGAATGCACCAATGGCCCAAAGTCTAATGAATCAATGGGCTAAAAATACTAATTAATAATTACAACTGAATGGTTTTGTAGACTACATGCTTAAAAAGGTGAAATGGGCTTGAGGCCAAATACTTATTTAAGAAAATAGGCTTGGTTTAAGCTAAAAGGGTTAGGCTCCAATATGGGCTAATAAAAATAATTTTCTTTTTTAGAATATAATTTAAAAAAAAACTAAAAATTATTATAAAATTTGATTTATGTCTCAAAAATCGGATTCGAACCAGGTTTGGGTCTGGGTAACAAACAAAAATCCATATGAACTATTTTGGAAAATAATTTTACACTACTAATATTTAAACTAACAATTCACAAATATTATTTAAAATTTTATTTTTCACAAACTCTATTTAACCACATTAAAATGATTATTAAAAAAAAAATTCCTGAAAAATTACGGGTTTCACAACCTTCCCTCCTTAGAAAATTTCGTCCTCGAAATTTAAAGAGTTAGGTCGAGATAATACCTCAGGTCTCAAACAAGTACGGGTATTTCTCCCGCATCTCATCTTCACGCTCCCAGGTAGACTCGCCTGGGGAATCGTGCCTCCACATAACTCTGACTATGGGAGTCACTGAAGTTCTGGTCCTCTTCTCACCTCTATCCAAAATCGCTACAGGCTTCTCTGGTACAGTGAGACTTGGTCCGATCTCCAACTCTGAATGGTCCAAGACGTGGTTCTCATCAGGTACATATTCTCTGAGCTGTGAGACGTGGAAGACGTTGTGCACGCCCTCAAGATTAGCTGGTAGAGCTAACCTATATGCCACTTCTCCAATCCGGCTCAGAACCTCAAACGGACCAATGTATCTGGGACTCAGCTTCCCAGCTCTGCCAAATCTGATTGTACCTCTGGTAGGAGAAATCTTCACGAAGACCTTATCTCCTTCTTCAAATGCCAGTGGTCGACGACTGCTGTCTGCCCAGTGCTTCTGTCTGTCTTGAGCAATCCTGAGCCTGTCTCTGATAAACTTCACCTTCTCTGCTGCGTCAGTCACCATTTCTGGACCCAACAGTACTCTTTCACCAATGTCGTCCCATGCCAATGGTGTACGGCAACGACGTCCATAAAGAGCTTCGAACGGGGTCATACCAATACTGGCTTGGTAGCTATTATTGTAAGAAAACTCTACCAAGTGCAGATGGTCTTCCCACGATCCTCCAAATTCTAAGACACAAGCTCGCAGCATATCTTCAAGTGTTTGGATCGTCCTCTCAGATTGCCCGTCAGTCTGGGGATGATAAGCTGTGCTGAACTTCAACTGAGTCCCTAAACTGTCATGCAAGCTCTTCCAAAAATGTGAGGTAAAACGAGTGTCTCGGTCAGAAACAATGCTTACCGGTACTCCATGAATCCGGTAGATGTGCCGCATGTACAATGCTGCCAACTTCTCAGTGGATAAACCAATTTTGAAGGGGATAAAGTGAGCTGACTTGGTTAGTCGGTCCACAATTACCCAGATGGCATCCTTCCCTCCTTGGGAACGAGGCAGTCCTGACACGAAATCTATCGTGATGTGCTCCCACTTCCACTCTGGAATGTCCAGTGGTTGTAGAAGTCCTACAGGTCTCTGTCTACTAGCCTTCACTTGTTGACAGATCAAGCATCTAGCGACATACCTGGTGACATCTTTCTTCATTCCACTCCACCAGACAATAGTGCGCATATCCCGATACATCTTATTGGCTCCAGGATGTATGGAATATTGAGACTGATGCGCTTCCTTCATCAACTCATTCCTTAGTTCGCCAGACGGTACACAAAGCCTCGTACCATTCTTCAGAGCTCCATCGCTGGCGATTGAGAAACCCTCCAGTGTTTCTGCTAACACTTGATCTCTCAGCTTGCAAAGTGCCTCGTCTTGAAACTGCGTCTCCTTGACCTTGTCCATCAGGTACGAGCTCACTTGCAACTTCATCAATACAGAATCAGCATCCAATTTCTTCCGTCCAGGCAGTACAATCTCCAGTTCAAGCTTCTCGATGTCCTCCAACAGGTGCCTCTCCTTGGTTAAGAACATCGCCACTGGGTATCGACTAAGTGCATCAGCGACCACATTAGCCTTACCCGGGTGGTATTGCAGGTCGATGTCAAAGTCCTTCATTAACTCCAGCCATCTCCTTTGCCTCATGTTTAACTCTTTCTGAGTGAAAACATACTTCAGACTTTTATGATCTGTGTATATTTCCACTCTCTCTCCATAGAGATAATGTTTCCAAAGCTTCAACGCAAAGATCACTGCAGCAAGCTCCAGATCATGAGTGGGATAGTTCTTTTCATGAGTCCGTAATTGCCTAGATGCATAAGCAATCACTTTCCCATGTTGTTGAAGAACGCAACCCAGTCCTTTGCCTGAGGCGTCACTATAGATTGTGAAACCACCAGATCCTGCGGGTAGCGCAAGGATCGGTGCAGTAGTGAGCCTCTTCTTCAACTCCTCAAATGCTGCTTGGCAATCTTCCGTCCAGATGAACTCCTCATTCTTCCGAGTCAGCTTCGTCATTGGTTCAGCAATTCTAGCAAAATCCTTTACGAACTTCCGATAGTAGCCCGCCAAGCCCAAGAAACTTCTGATGTCAGCAACTGAGCTTGGGGTAGGCCACTTCTCCACAGCAGCTATCTTCTTAGGATCCACAGAAATTCCTTCTCCTGTGACAACATGGCCAAGAAAATCCACTTTGTCTAGAAAGAATTCACACTTGGATAGCCTACCGTACAGCTTCTCCTTCCTCAAAGTTTCCAGAACTTTCCTGAGGTGCTCTTCATGCTCCTCCTTCGTCTTCGAATAGATCAGTATGTCATCAATGAAGACGACGACAAACTGGTCTAAGTATTCATGGAAAACCTTGTTCATAAGGTTCATGAACACCGCAGGAGCATTCGTCAGACCAAACGGCATGACCAAGAATTCAAACTGCCCATACTTGGTGTTGAATACCGTTTTGGGAATGTCTTCCTTCCTGACCTTGATCTGATGATAGCCAGACCTGAGATCAATCTTAGAAAACACCTTGGCTCCACTCAACTGGTCAAATAAGTCATCAATCCGGGACAGAGGATACTTGTTCTTGATTGTGACATTGTTCAGCGCCCGGTAGTCGATGCACATCCTCACCGTTCCATCCTTCTTGGGCACAAACAAAACAGGTGCTCCCCAGGGTGAAGCCCCGTCTCGAATGAATCCCAGAGACTTCAGTTCGTTGATCTGCTCCTTCATCTCTTTGGCCTCCTTCGGGTTGACTCTATAACATCCCTTAGAAATCGGGGAAGAGCCAGGGACTAGATCAATAGTGAATTCTATGTCCCGATCTGGGGGTAGCCCAGGAAGACTATCAGGAAAAACATCCATGAATTCCGCTATGATAGGATGGGGTGGTCCAGGTTCTTCAGTAATAGAGTAGACAATACTCTCCATAACCTCCGGAGCTCTAGAGACTTCAAACTCTGGCCCTCCAGGTGGGCTGAAGATTACACATCCTCTGTGACAATCTATCAGCGCATGCTGCTTGCTCAACCAGTCCATTCCAAGGACTATGTCATAGTTGGGCAAGGGCATTACCAGTAAAGGTGCTACAAACTTATGGCCAGATATTGAAATGGGGCAATTACAGGTTTCTGTTATAGGTAGGGGTCCACCTCCAGTCATAACCCTACAAATCCTCTTGCTAAGGCCCGTAACTATGTGATGTACAGAGATAAACTTTGTTGCTATGAAACTGTGTGTTGCACCAGAGTCGAATAAAACTAATGCAGGATAAGAATGTACATAGATGTAACCTGATATGACATCTGCATTAGGTTCCTGCTCCTGCTCTGGTTCCTCTGCACTTAGGGCAAAAGCTCGCCCAGTCCTCTGTTGATGCTGCCCAAATTGTTGCTGCTGAGTGGGCAGAGGTCCCCTCTGTTGATTTCCTCCAGCTCTGTTGGTCGCTGAGGGGCAGTCTTTCACTTGGTGGGTGGTAGACCCACAGATCAGACATTGTCCAAGCCTCTTCCGACAGATGTTCACCTGATGACCTGGCCTTTTGCAATAGCTACAGATAGGGATCTGCTTCTGGGGTGCTACATCATTATTCCTTGCTTGCTGATGATGCTGAGGCCTGTTGTTGTTGTTGTTGGGCTTCTTCTGATTTCCCTGGAAGTTGCTAGTTCCAGGATAATCTCTCTTTGAACGGGCAGGTTGGCTCTTCTCTATATCTTGTGCTCTCTCCAGAATCTTCTCATAAGTCTTAGCTCCGCCAGAGATCACATAAGTGCGAATCTCCTCTCGAAGTCCATACTTGAATCGTTCAGCACGATCAGCAGGATCAGCCACCATGTTCTTGGCAAATCGGCTGAGCTGGCCGAATTCTGCCGCATACTCTCCCACAGTCATATTGCCCTGCTTCAAGTTCTGGAATTGTCGCTCCATCTCCCGCATCTCAGAAGTTGGGAAGAACTTCCTCTGGAACAACTTCTTGAAGGTGTCCCAGTCAACCTGTCTATCCTGGAGTCGGGGTTCATTCCGATACCAGGTGCTAGCTACATTCTGCAGTTGAAGTCCCACTGCTTCGGCCTTGAGGTCTTCTGGAAGTCGAGCGACGCTCAGAAGACGCTCCATATTGTCAAGCCATTCATCAGCATAGACAATTCCTTCGGTACCCTTGAAAGGTCGAGGGTTCTGCTTCTTAAAGCTCTCAATATCGCCCACCTTGGCAATATGGTTTCCATTAATTAAATGGCCTTATTATTACATAAATTAATCTTTTAAATTTATGTTTACCTTGGCAGGCCTTGGTTCCTGTTGAGCTGCTTCTCCTCTTTCCAGTGCAGCCATTGCCACGCTATGGGCGTTTTCCATGCCTTCTCTCATAATGGCCGTCTGCTCACGATGAGCTTCAGCTTGAGTTCTCTGAGCTTCTAGCACTCCTCTAAGCAGACTGATGAGGTCAGTGGGGTCCACAGGTAACGGTGGGGCAGCTGGAGTAGGCGTAACTACTGGGGGTTGCATCTCCGTCCGAGAAGATGATGGATCCATTGTTATATTGTGGGGACGGTCAGCCAGCTGTCGAGGTGTAGGATCCGGACTTGATTGGGGAGGTAGGGTGTGGTCAGGTGTTGACATCCTATCGCCAGCAGGGTTGGTATTGTCAGTGGTCATTCTCTGGAAGTTTTAGGATAGAAACATAAGCAAGGTAGCCTATCTATAGTCAAACAAAAATATTTAATAATAATATGTATGTATATATCGGTCCTATGTTGTGGCAATTTGATGTTCTAGTGTTCTAACTGTTTCCTAAGTTTTCCTAAGTCGCAGGTTCGAGACCTGCATGGGCCACCACTAAAAACATGTCACGACCCGATCCCAATTTCTTGGGTCGACTCGGATCATGCCCAACCTGCACCGTGTTGAGACGGCGGCAGTAAGCTGTTATTCCATATGCAGGTACAATCAACAACATTTGAAACTATAATTGCCACAACATTTAATTTAACGATAAAATAAACTTGTTCATTACAGAGCTTGTCCACAACTTAAACATAACATATATTTGTTTAAAAGATAAACTAAGAACTCCAACTAAGCAGAAGTGTCACCATCATCTCCATGGACCTCGTCTGGGAGCATAGCAGGATACAGCTCCGGGTCGTAGTAACTACTAATCAGTAGCTCTGAATCATCAATAGGACCTATTGGGTGTGGGGAATCCAGTCAGGAAAGGAGCAAGTACAATTATGAAAAATTAACAATTTGCATAATGAATAGAAACTTGCAATATTAAATAATTTTGAAACAATGATTTTCAACTATAAAACAATTGTGATTTGAGTATGCAGTATCTATGACCGGTTTAGGATGATTCAATTGTATCCTATTGATACGGTCCGGCCTAACCCCGTGTGAAGAGGTGTAAGCTCGCACATTCATTAACTATTGGGCTTTGATCATAGATAACTACACTACTCCCCATTATCCCGATGCAATGATTCGATATTACTCTAGAAGAGAGTACGTGTAACAGTTGTGTATTTAACATGCAAAATTCTAATATTAATTAAACTGCAATTAACACAACCATACTTGCCTTGATTTAAACTGAGAGTCGGTGGATGTTCCGAGTAGTTGCTAGTTACGCCTTCGTAATCCTACAAATGGAGCATCTATACTTATCAATCTGTATCAAACCAACTAAGCATGCTAGTTACAATCTCTATTTGTCTTTCCTAGTTAATTTTAATCTTGTTTAACCAACACAACCAAAAATGCGTTTACTAGTGCGTTATAATTTAGAAACATCGATTTATGTCTATTTTCGAAAAAATTGTATTTATCATTTTATTTAGGAAAACTTGGTATTTTTATAAATATATAAAACTATACATTTTCCTTTAAACGAGAAATATCATGAATTTCTAAATTACAATTTATAATAATTAATATTCCTAGTTTTACGTGCTCGTACAACATCCAGAAAATCTCAAATCTACCTTTCCTACTTAATACAAAATTTACAGAAAATAAATGAATGGGCTTATGCCTTTACAAATTGATACACGAATTAAAATAAGAGGTAAAAAGTTAGTCCCTTAAATCGCCTACAAAATTAAATATTATCAATAATAAATTCTAAATAAAATTGTAAAAAATAGTATGAGTCTCAGACTCTGGTCCAATTTCATTTTCAACTATTCTGCCTCAACGTCCGGTTGAACCGGTGCGTTTGCATTTCGTTGGGGTCCAGTAACCAATTATGGTTGTTGCCCAAAATATACCAAATAATCATTTTAAAACCATTTATTTAATTCCCAAAAAAAAATTTCGGCAGCATTTCCTCTGTTTTTGGTCAACCCAAAAACTGGAAAAACGCTTCCGATTACCTGCAAAATAATTCCCAAATCCGAAATACATATAAACATCCACAGAATTAATTCTTCCGAAGCCAATTCTGAAACCCGAAATCAAATTGGAAATTCCGAAACTTTATCGGAGATCCACAGAACTATTTAAAGCTTAATATTTCATAAAAACTCACAGAACCAAACCGAAACCCAACAGAAACCAAGAGAAGCAAATTAATAGGTATTAAAATCTAATCTCCATTTTTATTCCCGAAAGTTTGTCGGAAAACCCGAGAATTTTGAAGACACAGAATTATATTCGAAGAATTCTCGGAAATCCCGAGAAATCCACAAAATTAATTTTGTGCTCAAAACCAATTTATTCAGATCCAAACCAGCAGCAAAAAAATTAATTTTCCGAAGAAACTTCGGAAAATCGAAACGATAACGTAATCGTATTGTTACCGAAAAACTCAAATTCCCGAGGAATTTGGTTGGACCAAAATTCATCACAGACAAAAGAATAATATGGGATTAACCAGGAGTTACCAGAACCGATTCCGAAAGAATTCCGAAAAACTCCGCAACGGAAACCCGGAACACGTGGTGGTGGGCGAACAGCAGCGGATCGATACCCGGGAAGCGAACGGGGACGAGCGGAAGGTTGCCAGTGGCCTGGCCGGGCTGCCGTCGGCGGTCAGCGGGTCGCCGGGCGGCCACGGGAAGGGCGCTGGGGAGGGAGCGTCGGAGTAGGGGCGGCCCGGTGGGGGTCTTCGGAAAATTGTCGCCGGGGTTAGGTGTTTGAGTGGGAGTTTGGGGAAGAAGATGGAATGGGGAACAATGGTTGGAAAAGGGGTTTTTATAGGAGTTAGAGGGAGGAGGAGTTACCGATAGGGGAGGCCAACTGCCAAGGCTTTGATGGCCGGCCGGCGGTGGGGAGGTGAGAGGCCCGACGGTTTCGGGTCGGTTTGGAAAGAAAACGAAGGGGTCCATCGGTTTCCCTTCAGAATGAAAGTAAACATTCATTCATAATGAATGAATGGCTAAAGTTGCTGAATGAACCCCTTCCATTCATTCCCTAAGGAATGCACCAATGGCCCAAAGTCTAATGAATCAATGGGCTAAAAATACTAATTAATAATTACAACTGAATGGTTTTGTAGACTACATGCTTAAAAAGGTGAAATGGGCTTGAGGCCAAATACTTATTTAAGAAAATAGGCTTGGTTTAAGCTAAAAGGGTTAGGCTCCAATATGGGCTAATAGAAATAATTTTCTTTTTTAGAATATAATTAAAAAAAAAACTAAAAATTATTATAAAAATTGATTTATGTCTCAAAAATCGGATTCGAACCAGGTTTGGGTCTGGGTAACAAACAAAAATCCATATGAACTATTTTGGAAAATAATTTTACACTACTAATATTTAAACTAACAATTCACAAATATTATTTAAAATTTTATTTTTCACAAACTCTATTTAACCACATTAAAATGATTATTAAAAAAAAAATTCCTGAAAAATTACGGGTTTCACAACTCTTATCGCTTTTTTGTCATTTTTTGTCGTTTTTTACCAATTTTTTGTCGTTTTAAGCAATTTTTTGTCGCTTTTACCCAATTTTTTGTCTTTTTGTCACTTTTTGATTATTTTTTGTCGTTTTTTGGTCATTTTTTGTCGTTTTTTACCAATATTTTGTCATTTTAAGCGATTTTTGTCGTTTTTTATCCATTTTTTGTCTTTTTTTGTCACTTTTGATTATTTTTTGTCGTTTTTATCTTTTTTTTGGTCATTTTTTGTCGTTTTTACCAATTTTTTTTTGTCGTTTTAAGCGATTTTTTGTTTGTTTTTACCCATTTTTGTCACTTTTTGATTATTTGTTGTCGTTTTTAACCGATTTTTTGTCGTTTTTAACCAATTTTTTATTGTTTTTAACCGACTTTTTCGTTTTTTAACCGAATTTTTTTTTTCATTTTTTGTCTTAACTGAATTTTTATTTTTTTTGTCGTTTTTTACCGATTTTATGTCGTTTTTGTCGTGTGTTTGGTTATTTTTGTCGTTTTTACCCTTTTTTGTTTTTTTTTGTCGTTTATACATTTTTTGTCGTTTTTTGGTCATTTTTGTCATTTTAACTGATTTTTTTTGTTATTTTTCATCGTTTTTGTCGTTTTTCATCGTTTTTGTCGTTTTTTGTTATTTTGTCGTTTTTACCAATTTTTTTTTCGTTTTTATCGATTTTTTTTGTCGTTTTTACCCTTTTTTTTTATATTTGTTCATTTTATTTCGTTATTATTATTTTTTATTTTTTTTTCGGGAATATTTATATTGTCACCAAACATGGGAATGCAATTTTTCAGAGAATTTAATTCCTTGGAATTTGATTTCCGGGAATATAGAATTCCCGACTATATAGTATTCCGCATACCAAACGCCCCCTAAGCGCAAAATTATTCCCGAAATTACATATAGGGACATGAAACGCCCTTTTAAAGGACGTATGTACCATAAACGTCCTTTAAAAGGGCACTTCTTTACTAATCATCGGATAAACTGGTTTAGTTAAGGATTAAATTAAATGTGAAAGTGAAAGGACATTTCTCTATTGTGGTGGTTGGTTTTTCGTGGTTAAAAGTTGAATAAATGATATGATTGAATGAGTTTGTTAGGTGGATTAAATGATACCGGCTAAAAAATTGTGGGGGATGGGATTAATTTTTTTAGAAAGAAAAAAATGCAAAAAAAAAAACTGAAAACAATTCTTGGAAAAAAAAAAGAAATAGAAAAACGAAAAAATATAATAAAAGACCAAAAATAGAAGGGAAAAAATTCGTAAACCTAAAAATTGTATTGTTCGTTAATCTAGTTGTTTAGATTAAAATAATTATTTAGATATAAATATATATTTAGTTAACCATATATAAAACCTTAAAAAATTATAAAGCCAAAAAAGGGGGAAAATAGATTTTTAGAAAGAAAAAAAAATAGATTTTTAGAAAAGCGAAAACAATTCTTAGGAAAAAAAGGAAATAGGAAACCAAAAAATATAACAAAAAAGAAAATAGAAAAAGAAAAAAAGAAACCTAAAAAAATTGTATTATATGTTAAACTAGTTGTTTAGATTAAAAGGGTATAATAATTTAGATATGAATATTATATTTAGTTAAACATATCTAAAACCCTAAAAATAACTCATAAACCCAAAAAAGTAAAAGAAAATTTAGAAAGTAAAAAAAAAATTAGATTTTTAGGAAACCGAAAACAATTCCAAGGAAAAAAAGAAAAACAAAACATATAATAAAGAAAGAATTCTGAAAATAGAAATAAAAATTCGTAGAAGGAACCTAAAAAATAAAACCTAAAATTTTTGTATTGTATGTTAATCTAGCTGTTTAGATTAAAATAATTATTTATATATGAATATTATATTTAATTAACCATATCTAAAACTATAAAAAAAATTATAAATCCAAAAAGGGAAAAAATATATTTTTAGAAAGAAAAAAATAGACTTTTAGAAAACAAAATGCTAATGATATTAAATAGAATATGTTAGTTGAATGCTAACAATTAATGAGATGAATTAGAATACCAATTAGCTTAGTTGCCCGCGGATTAAATGAAAAGCAAGAAAACGCCCTTTTTAAGGGCGTTTTGGGGCCTCTTCTGCAAATATTCAAATTTTGTTGCTCTCCTAGCAATTTCTTCAAACTATAGTGCTCTATCGCAATTCTCTGAAAAAGAATGATGCTTTCTGGGTGATATATATTATGTTTATTTATCTAATGCCGAAGTTATGAAACTTTTTATTTCAAAAATATTCATACATATCTATTCCAGTACAAAAAATAATCTATTCTACTAAGGGTAGGTAGGTAATTACAATATTTTTTTTTTTTTGGTATTTCAATGCATTCGTTTATTATTTAAGTGTCTTTTATTCTCTTCAAGTACATACAAAATTAATTAGAATATAATTAAAATACGGACAACACATGTGCGTATATACTAGTTTAGACGTAGTTTAGAAACAAAGTTTATTAAATTAGAATTAGATTTATTGTAAAGATTATAAATATTTAGGACCGAAGATTAAAACAACAAAACTCCTTGGAAAATTTGGATATTTGAGATAAAAACGAATTGGTACTCTCAAATTAGCACCAAAAAGTTATTTTAAAAATAAAGAAATTTGATTTTATAATGAAGTTATTAAATAATTAGATTGATTGAGTTTTACTTGTTTGGAGTTAAAAATAACCTACTATTTTACCGAGGAAACCACAATATATATCGCGATAAGGTCATCTTTTCCGTCTCTGTCCTACATTTTGTATGTAGATTGAGAAGAAAGGGGCTCAGCAGGAAGAGAGAGAGGCTCAGCGGGAAGAGGATTGTACCATAAGCCTCGTTTGGTTTGCGGAATGGAAGGAAAAAAAAATCAATTCCTTGTCATTTTTTTTTTCCTTTGGAAAACTTTAATTTTCATTGACTTTCCTTTCCGATGTTTGGTAATGTTAAGAAATTTGAAAAGGAAAGTGAATACTTCAATATGAAAAAAGTGATTTCTTACTTGGATGGATGAAATCACTTTCCCCCATAATTTTCTTCTATTGGGAATCACTTTCCTTTACTTCTCAATTTCTTTGGCTTCCAAACATAGTAAAGTAATCACATTTCTTTTCCAACCCGGAGATTCCGCAAATCCGCAAACCAAACGAGGCCTAAGGGAATAAAGGAGGTCAAATGCTTCAAATATACAACATGGATTCTGTCAATGCAATGTAGTTGGACCCTCGTGTCGATCTGAATGAATAGTATTTTTCACAGAGGTAAATCTTTGACTGCTAGATAACAAATTATGTCTCGATAGGACATATATTTCTATTACTATTAAATTAATCATAAGTATTTTAATTTTTATCCTATGTGACGGTGATGTAGGATGGAGAGTTTCTATAAAAACTATCATATGAACTCTGCATCTCTCGTATCCATTAATATTTCATCCCATATCATTAAATTAATTATTTTATTTGTTGTGGCGCACAAGCTTCCTATTCGAAGTCTTATGCCAGCATTGGTGAGGAACAAATGAGCCTACAATTTATCTATAAGGTTTTAAAGGGCTTACATGAAACTTAGCTTCTGGAACTAACATATTAAGATATTATTCTAGGAAAATATGTCACTAGAATCTATTGTATGTTTTCTTCGGGATTGTTTTTCTTTTTTTTTTTTCCGGAAGAGTGGATAAACAAATAGTTAAAACATTTAGTTATTTAATTTGTGGTGGGTAAGAGGTCTAGATGGTTCCGTCTTTCATCTCAGCCCATGAATTCAATGATGAGAAATAAATAAATTTCATGATAAATTTTAATCTAAAGACCATGGGCAAATGCACATAATTACAAGGAAAAATTTATAAAATGTCTAAAAATTGTAAAAATTTTATGAAAAATCCACTGCAATATAACATTTCATCGCGTGCCCAGAATTAGCGAGAAATATATAAAGGGGGTTATGAATGACCTTTTTGCCCGACTAATTTATTGAAAACACCCCCGAACCCTACTCTTAAAAAAACGTTTCGATACTTCCTCTTCTTCCATATGCCCTCAGTTTCGAATCTAGATTTTCTCCTCCAAAATCTTCAAACCTTCCTTCAAAAACTCGTCGAAATTTTTTGGAAAGGCCGACAAACGGTAAAACTGTTAAAACGGAGGTCCAAACATTATTTTTTTACGATTCTAAAATTTCGGAAAGGCCGACTACGGCTCCTCGGAAATACGCTCCTTTTGCGACAAATCGGACCTCGTTTCGACCTCCCAATCAAAAGTTATGGCCCTTCAAAGTTTCAACTGGCCATAAAATAGAGGAGAATGATCATTCTCCGTAGTAATACCACGAAGAATGGCAATTCTCCGTACTAAAACCACGAAGAATGGCCATACTTCGTGCTAAAATCACGGAGAATGGCCATTCTCCTTGTTAAATTAACAAAGAATAACCATTCTTCGTGTTAGAATGGCGGAGAATGACCATTCTCCGTCAATTTAACAAGGAGAATGGCCATTCTTTGTGGTTTTAGCACGTAGAATGACCAGTCTCCGTGCTAAAACCACGAAGAATGGTCATTCTCCTTGTTAAATTGACAAAGAATAGCCATTCTTCGTGTTAAAATGACGGAGAATGACCATTCTCAGTCATTTTATTACGGAGCCATTCTCCGTCATTTTAACACGGCGCCATTCTCCGTCATTTTAACACGGAGAATGGCCATTCTCCGTGGTTTTAACACGGAGAATGACCATTTTCCGTCATTTTGACATGGATAAGGCCATTCTCCGTGGTTTTAGCACGGAGAATGGTCATTCTCTATGGTTTTAACACGGAGAATGACCATTCCCGTCATTTTAACACGGAGAATGACCATTCTCCATCATTTTGACATGGAGAATGACCATTCTCCGTGGTTTTAGCACGGAGAATGGTCATTCTCCGTGATTTTAACACGAAGAATGACCATTCTCCGTCATTTTTACACGTAGAATGGTTATTCTCCATCATTTTGACACGAAGAATGGTCATTCTCCATCATTTTGACATGGATAAGACCATTCTCCGTGGTTTTTGCACGGAGAATGGTCATTCTCCGTGATTTTAACATGGAGAATGGCCATTCTCCGTCATTTTAACATGGAGAATGGCCATTCTCCGTGTTAAAATCACGGAGAATGATGAAGAAAAAGTCGACAAAAACCTAAAACCTATTTTTTTTTTGAAAAAAATTTGTCAGGAACAAAAATTCAAGAGTTTTCGTTCTTCTTTCAAAATGATGCTAACTCTTATGGAAAAGAAGAAGAAGATCTTCTCTCCACAATTGACCTAATCGCCGGAAAACTTCAAATCTCTCCACGATGACGAGCGATGATCGGAGTTCGACTGAAGTAAAGCATAGTGAACTACGAACGAACTTTGCGATCTTTGCTGAAGATGAGAGCAATGGAATTCAGATATCTCGTAAAGAAGAATAATACGAAAATCGCATTCCAAATCTGAGTTTCTGCGAAGGGTAGTTATGGTATTATAAAGATGACAATTTTGTAAATACATAATATCTAAAGGAAATCTTGGAATATTTAACGTGAAAATATATAATTCTGGGCATTTTATAAAACCCATACTGCGCGTAGGTTTTTCATACAAACCAACCCCAAAATTGGATTTCTCAGCAATTTCCAGTAATTATAATGTTTTTTTTCTTTTAAAAAAGGAGTAGTTTATCATAAATATTGCAGCATATATGTATTATTTGGAGATAATAATACTTTAAAAAAATTGACAAAGCAACTACCATGAAAACACATCTTGCATGAATTTGCAGCATGCACGTATTATTTGGAGATAAAAACACATCTTGCATGAATATGTCATGTAATTTGTTTCACAAGTAAGTTTCATTTTACTAGAATTATCTATTTATATATTTTGGTTTTATTTAGTTATATCTTAAAAAATCACAAATCTCATTCAAAATGTTCGCTTAAAAACTTACAATGAAGGTTAAGAATATGATTAAAATATGAGATATTAGAGAAAATTGAATTGATAAATCAGATATAATTGTGGATATGTCTGAAGTAATTTTTTCTTTTCCAACCGGAATTACAGAAAAACAAGGCTAGGTACTGGGATTTTAGTCTACCTTGAGCTGTCATATATTATTCCTATCTGAGAGAATCAGGTCATACACAACCAAAAATATATAAACATGCCGTATCAATATTACTGCTGTAGCTAAAAGTATCAATATATTACTTTCGAACTTAAAAGACATCATATAGAAATTAAAAAGTTAAACAAATTATAGTAATATGATGGATTTTTTTGTATAAGGGTACCAAATTTATGATCTAATTAGACTGTGGGTGTTAGGTTTGTCCGTTTTAGACTTTGGATACTTAATTTTTTTAGTGATACATAGTGACGAACATTCATCACCAAAAGACTCATTTCGTCACTGAAAATTCAATTTCGTTACTAAAATATGTCACTAAAAATTTCAAGTACCCAAAGTCTAAAACGAATAAACCCAATACTCAAAGTCTAATTGCGTCTATATACAAAATAATCCTAATATGATGGTATGGATATTGATAATTGAACCCAGGATCTCGTACCACTTCAATCTAATAACTCCGCCAAACAGTTTGTTGCTCTAATTTATGAAGAAATTAAAGTAAATCCAATAACTCAACCAAACAGTTTGTTGCTCAAATAATTAAAAAAAAAAGAAAAGGAGATTACATAGTAGTAGTGGGTAGAGAGGCTTCCCCAACATATGGTCACAAGCCTCGGAACACAAACAGAGAAATTTTGTGATTAAGTTCTTACTTCAGTCACTGTACAGTAATACAATAACATTTCTTGCCAAAAAGCAAACTTCTACTTCGAACAATATCTATGATTTCCGAAACAATGTTATTTTCATCTCCCACCAAAGAACACAATTTGAAGACAAAATAATCCTAAACAAGAATTGGAACTCGTTAGCAAGACTAAGAAAAAAAAAGCATTTTCCACGTAGTACCGAAATTTGTTCATATTTAAAACAAAAATTTTCAGTAAAAGCATAATTTTTACAAAATTAGACGTAAAATATAAATTTTCACAAAATTATAAATAAAGCGTAGGAACGTCTTTCCGAAGGACGATCTACTCGTTAAATGAATAGAAAATTACTTTTGTTAACGATAGTCATTAGCGCTGTGACTGGGAAGAAGAATGAGGGGAGAAAAATATATAAAAGAAATCGTCCTTAGGAAGGACGTTTTTCTTTTATATATATTTTTTGCGCGTGCTTAGGTTTCGAGTTAGCACCAATATGTTTTCATAGCTAACGTTCATCTGGGGTTATTGTCAAGATTTTAATTGAAGTTAATTATTGTTCAATATGGTAATTGAAGTTGTTAAAATTTTCGTACATGAATTTTAATAAAATAAGCTATTTTCGTACACTATTTTCAAAGAAATAACTACCCCCCTCTATCATGCCTTCTATAGTCTCTTCGATCGACTTACCTTAGAGGCTTAGACCTAGCCTTCTTCTTCTTTCCTCAGTAACCTCCATGTTGGATTCCAGTCGGAATTTGGTAATAGTATATTCATGGAGTCCAAATCTGATTAAATATTTGATTTAATTTGATTTAGATGTCCATAATTGGTGCTGGACTATTTTAGATATAATATGATTCTTATTTGAGGTTTTCCTATTTAAGAGATCATATTATAATCTAAAATAGCAGGTTGATGTAGGGGTGAGTATTCGGTTTATTCGGTTCCAACCGAACCGAATAACCGAAAATCGAATTGGACCGAAACCGAATAAGCAAAACCGAAACCGAACCGAATTAGTCAATAACCGAACCGAACCGAATTAAATCGGTTCGGTTTATTCGGTTTTTTGGGTTTTTGTGTGTGCGTTTTATATATATATATATATATATATATATATATATATATATATATATATATATATATATATATATATATATATATATATATGAGGAAAATGTACCTAAGGTCGACCTTAGGTAAGTTACCTAAGGTCGACCTCATTTTCCTCACTTTACAACATTTTTTCTTGAATTTTTTTTATGGAATTCATCTACACCTTATTGATTGGCAACATACCAAATTTCAAGAAAAAATAATATTGTTTAGCCCCCCTATCTATCCCTTGCAAATCGACGGTCTAAAACTTTGCTGCTACACCGTCGATTTTGCACCTTATTGATAGGGGGCTAAACAATATTATTTTTTCTTGAAATTTGGTATGTTGCCAATCAATAAGGTGTAGATGAATCCCATAAAAAAATTCAAGAAAAAAATATTGTAAAGTGAGAAAAATAAGGTCGACCTTAGGTAACTTACCTAAGGTCGACCTTAGGTACATTTTCCTCTCTCTCTCTCTCTCTATATATATATATATATATATATATATATATATAACCCAAAACCATATATATATATATATATATATATATATATATATATGGTTTTGGGTTATATATATATATATATATATATATATATATATATATATATATATATATATATATATATATATATATATATATATATATAACCCAAAATCAAAACCGAAACCGAATAAGAAAATTTAGTATTTTCAAAACCGAAATCGAACCGATTTTTTTAAAACCGAACCGAATCTCTTATTCGGTTCGGTTTTCGGTTCAAAACCGAATAATGCTCACCCATATGTTGATGGGCTATTTTAGGTGTATTAGGATTCTTATTTGAGGGCTTTCTATTTAAGAAATCCTATTATGACCTAAAAGAGGATTTTCTCATCCTATATATATGGGTGAGGGTGGAGGCACAAAGCACAACACAAAAGTGGAGATTCGAGGTGCTCGTCTACAGAAAATCTAAGAGAAAGTTCTGCACTTTGCTCTTAGGACTTCGTCATCCAAGACAGAAGGAAGAATAGACCTAATCGAGGGGTCGTCAACTTCGGTTAGGGAGATTGCTACGGGTTGGTGAGCGATTTCAATTGTAATCTCTTTCTTTTCTTCTTGAGTGTGGTGAGGGGGTTGAACCTATTAGGGCAAAGGGTTCAACATTAGTTTTTGTCAATCTTGTAATTTCATCTGAGTCATAGAGATTAGGATTTGTCCATGTGACATAGTCACCGCCATATACTTGTCTTTATCTGTGCTTGGTGTCCGTTAGACGGGGGTTAGTTATTTCAGCTGGGTTGGCCTAAGTTTCCGCTGCGACAATGTCTCAGACACGGTATCGGAGCGCATGAGGACGTATCTGATTCCCAACATCTGGTATCAGAGCTTTGGAGGTTCTGGCAACCATGTCTATGGAGCAGATGAACACTCGTATGATCACCCTCACAAGGGTAAACTGGGCAATTTGGAAGCCAAGGATGGAGGATCTACTCTGGTGCAAGGACTTGCATGGTCCATTGGAGGGCGACAATGCAAAGCCAGCGGACAAAGCTGCTGAAGACTGGAAATGACTGGATCGAAAGGCCGTTGGATTCATACGCCAATGGTTAGATGATTCGATGTTTCACCACGTGTCCATGGAGAGTTCATCAAAAGCATTGTGGGAGAAGCTGCATTCGTTGTACGAAAGGAAGACGGCTGGCAACAAGGCATTTTTTATTCGCCAACTCGTCAACTCGAAGTACACGGATGGTGCCCCAGCGGATAAAGATGGTAATTGATGATGAGCTTCAGGACATCATCAATCAGATGTCTGCGATAAATATGGTGATTGATGATGAGCTTCATGTCCTACTGCTCTTGAGTTCTCTGCCAGAAAGCTGGGAGAAGTTGGTAGTGTCGGTGAGCAACTTCACACCGGATGGAGTTGTCACGATGGAGGCAGTCAAAAGTAGCTTGTTGAATGAGAAGATTCGACGCAAGCAAGTTGAATCGTCGGAGGAGTCCGCTCTGGTGGCTTCCCACGGGAAGTGAAGACCCAATTCACAGGCAAGGACATGGGGAGTTCTAACAATCTTGCGATTGTGGACCGCAAGGAGGGCTGCTATCACTGTGGTGAAAGAGGTCATATCAAGAGGAACTGCATGAAGCTCAAAGCTGAGAAGGCAAAAGGCAAGGATGATCAGGAGGATCTCACATTAATGGGAGATATCATCATCGTAGCAACCGACGCAGAGGAACCTTGTGTCATGTGTCATGTGTCATGACGGCGACTGGGTCATGGACACGGGGGCTTCATATCACGCCACTCCACATAGGAGGATCTTCACGTCCTAACCGCGGCAGCAGGTTTGGACGTGTGAAGATGGACGACAAGGGGACGGCTGCAGTTGTAGGCATCGATAATGTGCGCTTGACAACAGAGCTCGGTGAGAAGCTCGTTCTCAAGGGTGTGCGACATATATCGAGTTTGTGCTATAACTTGGTTTCGATTGGGAGGCTTGCAGATGATGGTTGTCGCAATCTGTTTGGGGACAAAGATTGGATGCTTGTGAAGGGTTCCAAACAGCTGGCTCAGGTAGATTTTGTTCTGGCATGTACAGGCTCAAGCCCCTGAGCTGTACAGGTAGGCCACAGACACCGGATGGAGGCTCGAGTGGTGTTCGACAGGAGGTGGATTGTCGAGAACTTGCTGAGGAGGGCTTTTAGGTATTTTGAGGGATATGGAGGATTCGGTTCGTCGAGACAAAGCGACGGATGGTTGTGAGTCAAAG
Source organism: Iris pallida (assembly GCA_029216955.1). Taxonomy (NCBI): domain Eukaryota; kingdom Viridiplantae; phylum Streptophyta; class Magnoliopsida; order Asparagales; family Iridaceae; genus Iris; species Iris pallida. Next base: position 9,336,201 of record JANAVB010003599.1, on the reverse strand, counting down.
ATCGAGGGTCAGTCTGTCGGTCCCATGACAGCTGGTCGGTCTCCAGGTAGGGTTGCTCTACGGATCCGATTTTGGCAACGGGTGGTTTGCTAAAGCTTTACGGAGCGACATCGATTTTAGCAGTTCGAAGCCAGGAAGGAGATCAAGGTTTACAAAAAACTTAATCTGAGGCGGGAGCATCATCATTCACACAGTTCAAGGGAAGTTGTGGGTCATCGACGGCATGCACAGTACATGATGTTCTGCTCGAGGACGCATGTGTATGGGGGAGCTTCAAGTTCAGACACGAAGGTGGGCAGGTTCAGGAGTTCGAATCTCAGAAGGACCGCATCGTCTGCTTGGCTAGGCCAGCCAAGGATGAAGAAGCTCGTCGGAACGTTAACACTTTCCGTTGGAAGACGGAAGTCGGAGACAGGCAGCCGAGACTTGCAGTGAAGCTGATCGTCAGGAACTTCGGTCTTGATCGTATTATTGATATCGGCAGGATCCCAGTGGTCAAGAGGTGCTACTGTCAGGCCCCGATTCCGTAGAATCGATAGTCGTCCCCTGGGCGTGATACCGTGCGAACCTAATTTACGCTCGCATAAGGCAAGGTCATAAGGTTATCCGAAACACAACAACAAGAGAATACACAGAGTAAAATTGAACACACATTATAAAGGAGGAAACTTAAGCTTTATTGATAATGAACATCATTTTACATACTCGATACAAGGGCACCGTGCGGGCTTTTTACAAACTGACTCCACTATAAAATGAACGTCGACGAGATAGCCATTCCATACATTTTACCCCTTGATTACAACCAGCATTACAAAACCACCTGGGATGGAGGGAAGTCGCTCCATCTGTCTTCTGGCCTTCAACAGCGGAGTCTTCAAAAGATATTGGATCCAAGCTTCGACCGCACGGACGAAGCTTTAAAACACACGAGCGTCGCCTCACTTCACGCGGCACGCTCCTCCCGATTTATCGTACCTGTAGAGAGAGCGAGGATTAGTACAATCAACAGGTACTGGCGAGTGGCTAATTAATTTCCAGGCTCTCATTTGGTTCAGGAATTTAGATGAAATTTACACAACTTGCTTTTTGTGATCTTTCTAACCATCCTAGGCATTTTATACGAAGCATTTTGACAAAACATAAACCAAGCAAGTTACACCAGAATTTCTCTCGGCAGAGCGTGCCGTGCGACATAAAACTTACCATCACCTTCCCTGTTAGTTGATAACAATTTATATCAAGTGTTTGATGTGGAGGTCACTGGCATTAACTAGCCATCTTGGACATAGGCTGGTAATATAGGACCCTTGTAACGCAAGTAGCGAGCTCCGATACAAGTTCCCATCTTACCAATTGTTTATTACCCAGCTCGGCTATAACCTGTTTCTTCCTAGGCCGAGTCGGTCCCGTGGCCCCAGGTTGCCGCTCGAAGAAACCATCGCCCTTGTCGACAAGTTATCCATGACCTTGATAGGTTAACAAGGTATTTTTTTGGGGTACAGTTGGGGCTTGTTATGTAATCGATTCATTTACTTGGTTGTTTTGCAGGCCTAAAATAATTCTATCTCTTTTCTACACAACTTATCTTTTCTCTTCTCAAACATAGGATTTGTGTTCTTCAAGCGAATCATTCAATTTCATTACCATTACCCAAGTTCTCATTTTTGAAATAGAGGGTCGAGATGAAGGAGGTCAGCCACTCACCTTGAGTTTTTGCTTGAGCTGATAGACTGGTTGGCCGCGCTAGACGTCGCCTACGCGATTACCTGAAATTGCACAAGCAACCGATTAGAACACTATATTAGGCAAGAAATTCGATAGGAAATGCAAGTTCGAAATGTAAGCCATGAAAACCAACATTCACGAAAATGCATTCAGAAAACCAAAGCCAAAACCAACGCAAGCGGCGTGAAAAATAGAACAACGGGAGGTCTCTTCCGACTCAGTCGCAGAGTCAATCCTCGAGGCGCTACCTGCTGAATATGGGACTTGGTTCCGAAGAAGCCATTCCATGACGTGGAATGGATCTTAATTCAACCGTTCCCGTTCGATCGATTCGATCGATCCTGACCTATCGGTCCCGACCGAGTCAATAGCGATAGTGTTCCTTTCTCGCGTACCCCATGGACGGAGAACGGGGCACGATGTAGGGACGGGGCACTACACCATAACCAACAAAGAAAAAGTTTCGTCCTCAAAACTTATGGACAAAACCTACCTCTATAAAAATAATGAAGAAAACTTTTCTTTCATCTCCGACTCGAGTTCCCATGTCGACTCTTTCGTCGCATGGTTCCTCCAGAGTACGCGAACAAGAGGGATCACTCGACTTCGCAGCAGCTTATCCTTGCATTCAAAGATTTGAGCTAGCTCTTCATCGTAGGATAAGTCAGACTTTAGCTCCAGCTGGCCAAAATCCACCATGTGGCTGCGGTCGTGCACGTACTTCCGCAGCTGAGAGACGTGGAAGACATTGTGCACACCTTCGAGCGCCGGCGGTAGGGCAATTTTATAGGCCACTGGGGGGACCCGCTCGAGTATTTCGAATGGCCCAACGAATCTCGGACTCAGCTTTCCCTTCGCGTCGAACTGAGTAACTCCTCGCATGGGCGATACCTTCAACACACGTGATCGCCCACCTGGAACTCAAGCGGTCTTCGATGGTGTCGGCGTAGCTCTTTTGTTGACTCTGTGCAATCTTTAGTCTTTCCCGAATTAGCTTGACCTTTTCCATAGTCGTTCCACCAGCTCCGGACGAGTATCCGCCGTTCCCCGACTTCATCCCAGCGAATAGGTGATCTGCACTTTCGGCCGTACAAAGCTTTATACGCGCCATTTGGATGCTGGACTGGTAGCTATTGTTGTATGTAAATTCCGCCAGCGATAGGTGGACTCCCAGCTTGATTTGAAGTCAATTGCGCAGAGTTGTAGCATGTCTTCGAGAATCTGATTAACGCGCTCTGTTTGGCCATCGGTCTGAGGATGGTAAGCTGAGCTGATATGCAACTTGGTACCCAGCGCCGACTGAAGGCTACTCCAGAATCGTGACATGAACCGTGAATCCCGATCAGAGACGATGGATACTGGAACTCGTGCAGCCGTACTATCTCGTCAAGATAAATCTGCGCTAGGCAATCAACGCTCCAAGTAACTTTGATGGCAATAAAGTACGCTGACTTTGTTAATCGATCGACGATGACCCAGATGACGTCGTTTCCCTGTGGTGTGTTCGGCAGGCCAACAATAAAATCCATAGTGACATGATCCCATTTCCACTCGAGAATAGCAAGGTTCTGCTCTCCCCGCCCGTCGCTGATGCTCAGCTTTCACCTGCTGACAGGCCATGCATTGCGATACGAAGAGCGTCACATCTCTCTTCATCCCGTGCCACCAGAAGGTCGTGCGAAGGTCCTTATACATCTTGGTACTGCCTGGATGCAAGATATATTTTGCATAATGCGCCTCCGACATTATCTTCTTTCGTATTCTGAATCATCCGGAACACATAGTCGGCCATTCAATCTTAGCACGCCGTTCTTATCTTCCGCAAAGTCGGTCGCACTACCTATTAAAATTCGCTCGCACATTTTCTTCAGGTACGGATCATCCTTCTGAGCGGCCATGATCTTTTCCAACAAACTCGGCTCTAACTGCAGCTGCGCCAATCGACATTCCTGAATCGAACCCGGAGATCGATGTCCTTTCTTCTAGATCTTGTAGTAGTCTACGGTTGATGGATAGCGAGGTAAGATATTTTTGACTCAGAGCGTCCGCCACCATTTCCCTGCCCGGAGTGTAGTCGATCATCAAGTCAGTCTTTAATCAGTTCGAGCCAGTGCCTCTGTCGTAAGTTCAATTCCTTCTGGATGAAGAGATACTTGAGACTCTTGTAGTCGGTATAGATCGTGCACGCCATGCCATATAAATAGTGACGCCACAATTTCAACGTGAACACAATCGCCGCTAACTCCAATCGTGCGTAGGATAGTTCTTCTCGTGCGGCTTAACTGTCTGGAGGCGAAGGATATCACCTTGTTTCGCTGCATGAGTACACATCCCAAGCCCTGGCCTGAAGCATCACTGAATATCTGAAATCCCTCCGGCCCATCCGGAAGTGCGAGTATAGGCGCCAAAATTAGTCGCTGTTTTAGCTCCTGGAAGGAAGCTCACAGTCATCCGACCACTCATATACGATGCCCTTTTGAGTGAGGCGAGTCATGGCAATCTTCGCGAAGTCTTTCACGAAGCGTCGATAGTATCCTGCCAAACCAAGAAAGCTTCGAATCTCACTAGTAGACGCAGACCGCTTCCAATCAGCAACAACTTCCACTTTCTTCGGATCGACTGCAATACCTTCGACGAAATGATTTGACCAAGAAAGGATACGCTATTTAGCCCAAAATTTGCACTTACTCTGCTTTATATACTACTCATTTTCTCGAAGTGTATGGAGCATGGCCCGAGATGTTCTGCATGCTGCGCCCTGTCCTTCGAATAGACGAGAATATCGTCAATAAAGACTACCTGTTATGACCCGCACCCACTGTGAGGGTACAGTACGTAACAGCGCCCAGTCTACGTCGCAGTGTCGATGGTAGAACGCTGTCCTAGGTCAATCATCTAACAATTATAAGGTACCTGTACAATGTATACACTCCGAATGGAGGTGACATAGCAATACAGTCTCAATCACTTCTAAGGTGGAATACGATAAAGATAGATAGATATGAACAGAAGAAATCCACAGAGGTACAATCCAGATAAAAACTAAGTGTCTATGATACATCTCCACAAACATCCAAAAGAAACAACCCCAATATATACAAATAATGTTCATGAGAAGGACAAGTAAGAGTCTAAGCTATCTATACTAAGCAAGGGGTATTATCCTAAGCAGCTGCCTGAACCTCCCCAGGGGTCCAGGTCGCGAGTGTCATCTAGGCAAACTCCAAGATAAGGGGTGCAGGGTTCCTCATCATCCTCTGTAAAAAATTTAACAGGTCCTCAGGACGGAGCGAGCACAATACATCTCACGCAGATCATACAGGTTAAAGAATATAAACATGCAAGAGAGTACGATACATGAACTGAAAGAAAATACATGATGTAAACAGAGAGAACTGTAATAGAATATCTACTATAAGTAGAGAGCTACCAGAGACTAGTGATTTAGAGTACAAAGTCGACATGTAACGGCTGGATTTGCATAACTATACTAAAGAGGCGCACATGGCTATACTACTTTGAAATTGTTCACATGACTATTTATACTCCCCCATACCCCCAATCAATACACAAGAATCCAAACAAGTTATGTTACGTACATGGTTTTCACATGAGGCCATAAATGGGTGCACATGAAGTATACATGAGAGCTCATACATGAGTGCACATGAAGTTCACATGGGGGCCCATAAATGGGTGCACATGAAATTTACATGAAGGCTCATAAATGAGTGCACATGCAATATAGGTTTATACATGAGATACATAGGAAACATGATCGATTCATGAGAGCACATGAGAGTACACGAGCATGCATGAACGGCATGAAGCACATGAGAAACATGAATAACATGATAGCGAGGAATACATGATGTACACGAAACGTATGACATAATGTATCCGATGCTCCCGAGGGGATAACATCTCAATGTAGGGATCCATAGTACCAATCCGTGATAATCGTGACAGCATCAAATAAGGTAAACTAGAGCAGGAATATAATCTAAACAAGTTATGAAATGATCAGAGAATTTACTCGCCTGGTATCTAAATGTCTGAAGTAAATGTACTGTCCGAGATGAGGTACCTGACTCCTAATTAGAGCACACAAGTCAAGATGTATACAGGGATGATAATAGTAATCTACATGCGTCTGCATGCTGTCTAGGTCAGACTAGACTAAAGTCAACACTTGGTCAACTCCAGTCAACTATACTAGTCAAAC